>SJYQ01001749.1:420114-502428 GCA_006410935.1 Redunca redunca
AGAACAGTCTTTTGGACTCTGTGGGAGAGGGAGAAGGTGGGATGATTTGGGAGAATGGCATTGAAACATGTATAATATCATGTATGAAACGAGTCACCAGCCCAGGTTCAATACATGATACAGGATGCTTGGGGCTTGTGCAGTGGGATGACCCAGAGGGATTGTACAGGGAGGGAGGAAGGAGGGGGGGTTCAGAATGGGGAACACATGTATACGTGTGGCAGATACATGTTGATGTATGGCAAAACCAATACAATATTGTAGAGTAATTAACCTCCAATTAAAATAAATAAATTTATTAAAAAAGAAAATCTACAGTAAAAGAAAATCCCTTTTTAATTACCTTTTGAATCCAAATACTCTATTTTTCAAAACTAAACACTTCACTTTGCTTTTTTAATATCTTTGATTTGTCTTCTGTATATATTTATTCACTTATACGTAATTAAATCTAATCATCATAGTCATTCTAAAACTGTGTCTATTAAATCTATCACATCTTTCATCTTTGAGTCTATTTCTCTTTACTGATTCTTTCGTAGCTATGGATCACTTTTTCCCTTCTTATTCTGTCTGTCAAATAATTTATTTTTATTACAATCACTTAGAATTCTACTTTTTAAAAAATCATGCTTGTAATTTGATGTATTCCTCTGTACTTTGTTGTATTTTTTATACTGTGTTGGACCTGATAGGAAGGTAAATTACTCATAGATCGGCTCAATCATTAGTGTAGTTTTATTTTGGGTGGTCTTTATCTCTGTTCAGTTCAGTTCAGTTCAGTTGCTCAGTCGTGTCCAACTCTTTGCAACCCCATGAACTGCAGCACGCCAGGCCTTCCTGTCCTTCACCAACTCCCGGAGTTCACTCAGATTCACATCCATTGAGTCAGTGATGCCATCCAGCCATCTCATCCTCAGTCGTCCCGTTCTCCTCTTGCCCCCAATCCCTCCCAGCATCAGAGTCTTTTCCAATGAAGCAACTCTTTGCATGAGGTGGCCCAAGTACTGGAGTTTCAGCTTTAGCATCATTTCTTCCAAAGAAATGCCAGGGCTGATTATCTCTGTTATTAAAGAATGATCCTTCCAGGGTCCCTATTGAGAGAGCTGATATTCAAGGAAGATTTATCTGGCTGGATGGAATTCATGCTTCCCAGACTTTCAATATTTTGGAATCATGTGGCTTACAGATCCCTACCTTGCTACTGCTGCTGCTAAGTCACTTCAGTCGTGTTGGACCCTGTGTGACCCTATAGACG
Organism: Redunca redunca; assembly: GCA_006410935.1. Classification (NCBI taxonomy): domain Eukaryota; kingdom Metazoa; phylum Chordata; class Mammalia; order Artiodactyla; family Bovidae; genus Redunca; species Redunca redunca. The sequence continues at coordinate 421,373 of SJYQ01001749.1, forward strand.
GCAGCCCACCAGGCTCCCCCATCCCTGGGATTCTCCAGGCAAGAACACTGGAGTGGGTTGCCATTTCCTTCTCCAATGCATAAAAGTGAAAAGTGAAAGGGAAGTCGCTCAGTTGTGTCCGACTCCTAGTGACCCCATGGATTGCAGCCTACCAGGCTCCTCCGTCCATGGGATTTTCCAGGCAAGAGTACTGGAGTGGGGTGCCACTGCCTTCTCTGGACCCCTACCCATCTGTAGCTTAATGTTCATCAGGTGACTCAAGAGAATAACACTGTTTTGACTAGTAGCTCTTTCTCTGGGTAGCTCTCTCCTCTCTGGTGTTTTGCCATCACTTGTTAATCCTTGTATTTCAATCTCTGTATTTTTAATTCAGTGAGGATGCCATTTTTTCCTTGGTATTCTGTCTGCACTGTGGTCCAGAAGAAATCACCAGGCAGAAAACCACTTTCTTTGTTTCCCTTCTTTTAGAGCTTTTTTTTTAAAAAAACCATTCACATTCTTCATATTTATTTATTTTTTTAATAAATTTATTTATTTTAATTGGAGGTTAATTACTTTACAATATTGTATTGGTTTTCCCATACATCACCATGTATCCGCCACAGGTATACACGTGTTCCCCATCCTGAACCCCACTCCTTCCTCCCTCCCTGTACCATCCCTCTGGATCATCAAATTCTTGATTTCTATTCATCCAGATTCAGAACTGAATACTGTCTTGTTTATGGGAAATTGTGCCCTCTTCAGCTTCTTTCACCTCCATTTTATCTTAGGCTCATTTGATCAACCATGTAAGTTAATGACTGTTCTGAGCATTTTATAGAGGAACCTAACAGAAAATCCCATGGACAGAGGAGCCTGGTAGGCTGCAGTCCATGGGGTCACGAAGAGTCGGACATGACTAAGCAACTTCCCTTTCACTTTCACTTCCATGCATTAGAGAAGGAAATGGCAACCCACTCCAGTGTTCTTGCCTGGAGAATCCCAGGGATGGGGGAGCCTGGTGGGCTGCCGTCTATGGGGTCACACAGAGTCAGACACGACTGAAGTGACTTAGCAGCAGCAGCAACGTAATGTAAAAGTATGTTTGAGTTAGAGGGCTGGATATGAAATTTCAAGCCTGCAAAACATGTTTTCTTACTCCAAGTCTGGCATTTCCCTGTTGTATCAAGTCTTCTTTATATATCTGTTAAGTTTGTAAAAGATTTTTAAAAAAGAAAAAGGCCAAGCTCCCCTGTCTCCAACCTTTTTCTTCTTCCTGATGAGTGTGCTTGACAGTTTTGAGGAGAGCAAGTTAATCCTGTTTAAGCTATCCACTTAACACCCCTTCCTTCTCCCCAGGGACCTTTACTGTTACCTCTTCACAGTTGATCTAGCACACATTGCTAGCACACACTTCTCTCCTGCAGTGTTTTCATAAATGTTAAGGACCACTCCACAGACAATCAAGGAGGCCTGCTGCAGAGACCCTAGCAGAGCTGGAGCAAAAATGCAACTGGAACCTATGTCTTCTGCAATAACTCAGCCTGCAGGGAAATAACCCTGTGTCAGATGTCTCCCCAGTGGAGTAAAGAAGTTAATACCTGCTCTTTACAGTGGGACCGAACTTTATAAGCAGAATAACTTAAAGTTAATTATTTTCCCTTTAAGTAAATAGTAATTGGACATTTTGTATATGTTTCTTTAAAATTGATTGGGTTAATATTTTAACCACACAAGGCAGGTGTGATATTATCTTCATATTTTACATGTGAAAATCTGATACTCAGAGAGAAGATGTTTTTCCCTGTTACCCAATGAATCATTGTTGGAGGAGACCTCAACTCTTTAATTCTTGATTGAAAAGCTACCTTGATTACTCTTTGCTCTCCTAGGTTTCCCCAAATGTCCCTGTATATATGTTCAGGATGTTAAAGTGTTAGCCTCTCAGTCATGTCTGACTCTTCGCGACCCCATGGACTATAACTCACCAGGCTCCTCTGTCCATGGGATTTCCCAGGCAAGAGTACTGGAGTGGGTGGCCATTCCTTCTTCAGGTAATCCTCCAACCCAGGGATCAACCCTGGGGCTCCTGCATTGCTCCTGCATTGCAGGCAGATTCTTAACCTGCTCAGACTCTGAGCCACCAGTGAATACCGTAATTGTTGAGGATTTTGAGTTATATACAATGAAAACCAAGTCTGGCTAAGTTATAAATAAATTTAACTTAAATATATATATGCTTTTTATAAATAATTCAAAGCTAAAACTAAAAAACCAGGCTCAGAAAGATGATGAGTGTTATTTATAGGAAAAAGCAGCCTCCAAGCTCAGTCTCCAATACCCTTCCTCCCAGCCTTGGACATGGAGCACCTCCTAACCGAGAGATAAAGAGCCTACAATGCCTGTGTGGGAGTATCTCTCTTTGTTACAGGACGATGAATACTCTTTTCTCTGCTTAAGGTGTGTGTGCCATATAGTAAGATGTGGCAATTGTTCACTCCTCCAGGGTCGTAAAGCCATTAGCGAGCACCACTGTGACAGAAGACTTTATGTGAACAGTTAGCATTCTCTGCCCCAGACGGGTGCTGTGTGATTGCTCAGTGTTGTAGATAAGGAAACTTAGGTTCAGGCAGGTTAAACAATCAGCCCAACTGCATATAGCTAACTAATAGGGGAGGAATTTTCCTCCAGCAACTATATTTATAAAACTGAATGAGTCATACTGAATTGCTAGATATTATTTTAATGATGCAAATGGCTCAAAATACTAGATACTAAAGTAATTTTCATATTTTAAAACTCCTTATATCAAGTATTCCCCTAGAGTACTCCATACCCTCAAACACTGTGGCCCTATTTTTATCACAAATTGAATTGCTTAGAATGTTATCTGGTACACTTCATTTAACAGCAATTCCATTTTTCATAGGTTTGCATTAAATAATGTATTAATGAACAGTGTTATAAATGTTCTGTCATTATGATCTGCAATTAAAATGCCCCATAGAGTCTTGTGCTAATAACTAAATTACTGACACCTTAAGAATCAGTGTGACTTTCAAGTACTGGGCCTGGTATGTAAATTCAGTCTGGTCAATATTGATTTCAGCTGTCACAAGATCAAAATTCCTCATGAATAAGCATTGTTCACTCATTTAAAAATATATTTCGAACACCTGTTTCCAAATCAAAATAGAAATCTATTTTCAAAGACACTAGTATATGAGCAAGCTTATTAATACAGGCAAAATATTATTTTCATCAGTTGATCTGCACCTGTACATTTATTACTTGGATTGGAACTGTAAAAACACAGTGGCCACTTTGGAATCTGTAATAAATTTGTTAATTACTACCCTGAAATATTCCCTTGATATTTCTAATGTGTCATTAAGATACATGTATCTTTAACAATAATAATAATATCTAAAATTTGTATAGTACTTCTTTACCTTTGAAAGCACTTTCAGATAAATTCTCAAATACATTTTAGCATTGATTAACTTAATACCACTTTANCTTTGAAAGCACTTTCAAATAAATTCTCAAATACATTTTAGCATTGATTAACTTAATACCACTTTAGGAATTGAGAAATAGAGGCTGAGAGACAATAAATTCTGAAGGCACAGTAGGGGTGATACACAGAAGTTCTTTTGACTCTAAGTGCAGTATTCTCGTCATTGCATGGCAGAGGAAGGTACCTGCCAAAACTTTCGAGGGAGGGATTACTCAGTCAAGGTTATATGGGGGAAAGGAAACACCCCAAATAATGCCAGCTGAAACCTATGTGACCTTTTAAGATCTTTAACAGTATCCATACAGAGAAACCTCCATGGACCCGAATGCACATAAAACCTACGAGTGAAAATATTTAAGCTAGTTTGGGGATGGACTCTTTATTGGAGGTGGAACTTGGATCCTGAAAGAGATTTGGATTATAGATCAAGGGAGGGGAATGACACACAAAATGGTATCGTGGCTACTCTGATTACCTTCTGTGCAACAAACCACCACGTAACACGTGGTCAAAGCCACAGCAGTTTTTCATTTGGATCATCCATCCACAGTTAGGACCGATGGCTCCTTTCTGCTCTGTGACATCATCTGAGTGTCCATAAGGATGAGCTTAAAATCCTCCGAAGGACCGTGGCTGCCCACCTGAACTTTGTCTGGGAACCTCAACAAAAGCACATCTCCTCACAGCACAGGAGCCGGGTTTTGAGAAGCAACTGTCCCAAGGCATGGCAGTGAAAGCCATGTGACCTTCTAAGATCTTGTAAGACTGCTAAGCCCCAGCCTCAGAAGTGATGCTACAGCACTTCTGCCATCTTCTATTTTTAGCCTCTGTGTGTTGAGTCTCTAAGCCTTTCCCATATTTCTGTGGAGAGGAGCTGGACTCACCTTTTCTACTTTTTTCATTTAATTTTTGATTTAATGCATATTTGCCATATATATTATTCTGCACACTTCAAGAAGTTAGACCCGAGGTAAATGTGCTCTGATACCCTGGTTGAGGAAGGGGCAGAACTAGCCAGTAATCCTCTGATCCACCATCTGGAGGTGAGAATAGGTTCACCTCTTGGTCACAGACATATAACATATTACATTGACAGATGTGTTTTAAAACCATCACAAGCTTTTATTTATGTTTAATTAAAATAATTTATTGGCATATACTAATTGACAATGTTGTATTAGTTTCAGATGTACAACAAAGTAAGTCAGTTATCCATATACATACATCAGCTCTTGTTTAGATTCTTTGCCCATGTAGGCCATTGCAGAGTATTGAGTAGAGTTCCCTGTGCCATATCATAGGTCTTTATTAGTTATCTATTTTATCTACCCCCATCTCCCAATTTATCCCTCCCTCTCTTCTCCTGTAACCATAAATTTTTCTATATCTGCTACTTTTGTTTTGTAAATAAATAAACCCATTTGTACTTTTTTTTAGATTCCACAGATAAGCTACGTCACATGATATTTGTTTTTCTCCATCTGCCTTACTTCACTCAGTATGAAAATCTCTAGGTTCATCCGTGTTGCTGCAAATGGTATTATTTCATTCTTTTCTGTGACCGAGTAACATTCCATTAAATATTCAATGTACCACATCTTGCTTATCCATTTCTCTGTCAAAAAAAAAAAAAAAATCACAAGCTTTTAAAGACTAATTTGAAAATATCAAGACAGAAAATAATGAAATAAAATCATGTACAGAAACCATGTGCTTAAATTTTTCCCATTTATATAAAAGTGGGAGAAAACAATATATATGTATATTTACTTATTTCCCCCAACACCTTTCCTAGAGTTTAGTAAATATTTGTTTGATGAACGAATGCTGAATGTGTCCATGTTAGACTCCTATCATTTACCCTTGTGAGCATATCAAGGGAGAAAGAGGGAATTGACAGCTGCCAGTCTTTTACTCCTGAAATCTCAGTGTGAGGGCACTGAGAGGCCTTATGAGGAGGGAAGAGATATTTTTGAAAAAGTGTTTGAGGGAGGAGGCAGAATATATAGAAACAGGGATGTCTTTAGTTCTTCAGGTTTTTGTCGTGGGGTCTGATACTAAGGGAGGGAGAATGAAATGTGAGTAATAAGGAGAAAGTGAGCAATTATGGCAGAAAGCACGGAACTAAAGAGTCTCTTGATGAAAGTGAAAAAAGAGAGAGAAAAAGCTGGCTAAAAACTCAACATTCAAAAAACTAAGATCATGACATCTCGTCCCATCACTTCATAGCAAATAGACGGGGATACAGTGGAAACAGTGAGAGACTTTCTTTTCTCGGGCTCCAAAATCACTGCAGATGGTGACTGCAGCCATGAAATTAAAAGATGCTTGCTCCTTGGAAGAAAAGCTATGAGCAACCTAGACAACATATTAGAAAGCAGAGACATTACTTTGCCAACAAAGGTCCATCTAGTCAAGGCTATGGTTTTTCTAGTAGTTATGTATGGATGTGAAAGCTGGACCATAAAAAAGCTGGGTGCTGAAGAATTGATGCTTTCAAGCTGTGTTGTTGGAGAATACTCTCTAGAGTCTTTTGGACTGCAAGGAGATCAAATAGTAAATCCTAAAGGAAATCAGTCCTGAATATTCGTTGGAAGGACTGATGCTAAAGCTGAAGCTCTAATACTTTGGCCACCTGTTACAAACAGCCCACTCATTAGAAAAGCCCCTGATGCTGGGAAAGATTGAAGGCAGGAGAAGTGAGTGGCAGAGGATGAGATGGTTGGATGGCATCATTGACTCTATGGACATGAGTTTGAGCAAGCTCTGGGAGATGGTGAAGGACAGAGAAGCCTGACATGCTGCAGTCCATGGGGTCACAAAGAGTTAGACACAACTGAGTAGCTGACCAGCAACAAAATGAGGAGAGAGAGAAGAAGTAAAGGATATTGGAAGGGGGCCCTGCCTGTTCTGTGATATAGAAGAGGGGAGAGTCCTGTGGCTGTTTTCTGAGAAATAAAAGGAGTCAGATAAGTCAATTCAAGAAAAGTTGTATCAGGCTGCATGGTGGCATGGTTTACATTTAGTTCAGCATAAGGTCAAGGCTGGCAACCAGCAGCACTGTGGGGACCTGAAGCTGGGAGAGGTAAAGATCAATGCCTGAAGTGCTTTGAACTGTAACTCTGCCCAGTGACTTGCACAACAGTGCCCCAACTTAAGGTCATGCTGCTTTCATGGGCTTATGGAGCTTAGGCTTCTTTTTAACTAATAAGTGCTTATTTACAGTCATGTGTCAGACACAGTTCTGATGTCATTACATCTATTCATTCAAACTTCATAGCATTGTGAGGACGGTATCAATATTTTCACTCTGATTTTACAGAAAAGGAAACTGAGGCACAGGGATTCTCACAGGCAGCACAAAGCATGGCAGGGATGCAGTGCCAGAGTCTGCACTCCAGTTGCAGACAACCTTGTTCATATCAGTCATTTCATCTGAAGCCACCATTTGACCCATATGGCATGCCCCACTCCTGCACACTGAACTCACTCAAAGCTTCATTGCAAATACTATGAACCCTAGGGCATCCCTGTGGCTCAAATGGTAAAGAATCCACCTGCAATGCAAAAGACCTGGGTTTGATCCCTGGGTTGGGAAGATCCCCTGGAGGAAGGCATGCCAACCCATTCCAGTATTCTTGCCTGAAGAATTCCATGGACATGGGAGCCCAGTGGGCTACAGTCCATGGGGTCGCAAAGATTTGGACACAACTGAGTGACTAAGCACATGAACCCTAAATTTCAAAAAAAATAATGTAAGGGGACCCCAGTAGTAATGACATCAGCCACTTCTGAGTTGGTAATCCCTTCTTGAAGAGAGAAGTCAGTAGGCTCTACCTGACCATCTCATTGATTAAAGACAGATCCCAATTTATTTAAGAGTCCATATTTTATTAAGGGAAGTCCCTGGTGGCTCAGACAGTAAAGCATCTGCCTGCAACGTGGAAGACCCAGGTTCGATCCCTGGGTCGGGAAGATCCCCTGGAGAAGGAAATGGCAACCCACTCCAGTACTCTTGCCTGGAAAATCCTAAGGACGGAGGAGCCTGGTAGGCTACCGTCCATGGGGTCACAAAGAGTCGGACACAACTAAGCAACTTCACACATTTTATTAAAATTCCAACCATATTGACTTTATTTTCCCTTTCAACTTCCTATTGTTTGGGGGGAAAGAATATAATGAAAAGTTTGAATACACGTGATTTTGAACATTCATCCTACTGTGGGGATTTGAAATCTGGAGTTAGTCTGCCTCATCCAGCCAGCGGGTTTTTCACAGCCTTATGTGGGAAGTGACTGCCAATTTGTCTCTCTTTTTGCCTTTAATGTAAGGAAGATCTTTTTTTTCTTTTCTTTCAAAGGGTTTCACAGGCTTTGTAATTAGACATGCCGATTAGCATATCTCTAATAGTATGGAGAAGATTGCCTTCTGAACAAGAGATGAATGAAGGTGGCATCTCATGTTTTTTTCTAGGAAGATGTAGGGGTAGAAAACCCCCACTGGACTTTGTTAGGAAATGCCTCTCCTTGGAAATGGACCCCTACTCTCCATTGAATCAGGTCCTTCCTCAAACCAGAACAGACTCACCTATTCACACAGCATGGCAGTCACTAGATATAAGAAAGAAAACAGCAGGAGCCACAAGAATCCATTCCAAGATAAATGATTCTAACATGCTGGTAACTTACAATAAAGATTAACTGTGCTACCACATACCTAAGGAAATATCTGCCTATGGGGAAGCCGCTCCTTTCCAATATATTAAGGGCTAATTGCTTGCTTTACAGTTGTTATTAGCCAGGCTAAATATTCCACTTACAATACAGAGGCCCCCACAAACATCGAAAATGTGGAATGGAATACAGATATATGGACTGATAACAAGTAAGCTGTCATTCACTTGCTACCTGGTAAAATTCTAGGCCAAACACTCTGCTTTTAATTTTCTATGATCCTTGCCCCTCTTGTCTGCATCTTCCTGTTTATTGAATTCTTCCTGCTCTTCCTCTTCTGCTGCTGCTGCTGCTGAGTCACTTCAGTCGTGTCCGACTGTGTGTGACCCCACAGATGGCAGCCCACCAGGCTCCCCCATCCCTGGGATTCTCCAGGCAAGAACACTGGAGTGGGTTGCCATTTCCTTCTCCAATGCATGAAAGTGAAAAGTGAAAGGGAAGTCGTTCAGTTGTGTCTGACTCTTCAAGACCACATGGACTGCAGCCCACCAGGCTCCTCCGTCCATGGGATTTGCCAGGCAAGAGTACTGCAGTGGGGTGCCATCTCCTTCTCTGCTTCCTCTTCTACTCCACCCTTACATGCTGTGTGATGTATGTATGATGCTAAATACATCTCTTTTGCATTAATCTCTGGATCTTTGGGTAACACACTCCCGTGCTTCATCTTAGACAATCATTACTCCTAAATCCCTGTCTCCCATATAAATTCTTCACCTGGCACCACACCTGCATGTGATGTCATATCCAGCTACTAGCATCCCAGATATCAATAGCAATAATATTAACCACATTCTCATATCTTGTCATTGCTTTTAAATGAGGCTTTTAAAGGCAAAGTAGCTTGGTAGCAAATAAATGGCTAAGCATAAACTTGAATGCAGGTTCATCTGACACAAAGTCTTTATGTTAACCACTCAACAGAACTATTTGTAACCCTGGATTATTATCAGAATGAGTCTGTTTATCCACTTTGAGACCCTTGAGTTTTTCCTACTCAGTTATATTATTATCCTCTGGTAAGTGTCTCAGGTTGCTGAGGCACTACGTTCAGATCTTAACAACCAAGCTATCTCCCATTCCAGACCAAGTAGAGTCCTTGTTATGGGCTCATTCACAGCAAAGATACCAATCCTAAACATCTGCTTCTTAAAGCAGGCAATTTGTTATTTTTTAAAACACAGTGTTAATTACTATGACTGGATATCCACACATTCATGGACATGAAGCCCCAGCTTGCCACTATGACACAAGTGTCACCTAGAATACAGTCAGGACACTGCATGTTTATGGCACCTGACCCCAGAAAATCTAACAGTATTTTGAGGTTTGTTTTGTGATTTCTGCAGCACTTATGAACTGTCATACAAATAACACTTGCTCACTTAAGCATCAGAAAGGCAGAATATGGTGTACAAATTCTTATCCATACTGGCAAGGATGGATTGTTAAAGTGAGCTGTTAATAAAACTTCAGTCAATAAGGAGTACTCAAAATTGGCTCTTTCAATTATGCTTGGTGAAATGTTATATCTTAATTGTATCTTCCAAACAATTTATACAATTTATTTTCTTTTCTCTTTTGCTGAGACATCTCAGCAATGGCTGGTTCCTTGTTAAAAATGGTCATATCTACCAGCATGTAGTATAGAGTCTTGATGTCATATAGTCCAAACTATCAAGTAGGGCATATGCCAAGATTTTAGATGCTCTTGCAGGTAGGCAATGAGCACCTGAAAGAGACTTCAGTTACTAACAAAGCTATCTTTCTGTTATACCTCCTGGTTCTGTTCTAACCATGAACATGTTTTCCTTTTGTGCTAACCTCATTTTACTAGTAGGCATTTATGTGTTTAATTTATGAGACTATCTTATTGGGGAGGAAGAATTAGTATATTTTAACTTTGCAATCGTATAATAAAATAGAATGTTTCTGTAACTGTTAATATATTTTCTCAAAATTACTAGCTTAAAACAATGACAATATATGTTTTATTCAGAGATCTGCAGATTAGGTCGAGCTTGATGAGAATAGCTCATGACTTACACTTCAGCACCATCTAAGGTGACAAATTCTGGAATCAGGTGAAGGCTCCCTTGCTCACATGTCTGCCAGCTGATGCTGCTGTCTGAGACCTGAAGTGGGACTATGTCTACTTGTGGCCTCTCCGTGTGGTTTGGGCTTCCTCACAATATGGTGGCTGAGTTTTAAGGGCTATTGCCCTGAGAGAGAACAGCTCAGGCTCAAGCTGTGTTAACTTTTATGATCTAACCTCAAAAGTGACACAGAATCACTCCCATCACATCATATTTATGAGAACCTAAACGCCATGTTGTTCCAGGCCCAAATTCAGTGGGAGGAAGAGGGGCAGTTCACACTCACTATTTAATAGAGGAGTATAACATCACTTTGTTGGAGGGACATTTGGGATAAAATGTGTTGACTAGATCATCTTCAGATGTTGCAATCTGCCACACACAGCATCTGGTATATAGGCTGCTGCTGCTGCTGCTGCTGCTAAGTCGCTTCAGTCATGTCCTACTCTGTTCGATCCCAGAGATGGCAGCCCACCAGGCTCCCCCGTCCCTGGGATTCTCTAGGCAAGAACACTGGAGTGGGTTGCCATTTCCTTCTCCAATGCATGAAAGTGAAAAGTGAAAAGTGAAAATGAAGTCACTCAGTCGTGTCTGAGGCCTAGTGACCCCATGGACTGCAGCCTTCCAGGCTCCTCCATCCATGGGATTTGTCAAGCAAGAGTACTGGAATGGCTTGCTGTTGCTTTCTCCTTGTATACAGGAATGTTCTGTAAATGGCTATTGGAAAGAAGAAAGATGTGGAAAGAATAATTTACAGTTTATATCTGGCATTCACCTCCCACTCTCTCTTCAGTTATTGATTTATTTTTGGCTGCACTGGGTCTGCGTTGTTGCACGTGGGCCTTCACTACTTGTGGTGAGCAGGACCTGCTCTTCCTTGTGGTACGAGGGCTTCTCATTGCAGTGGCTTCTCTTGTTGAGAAGCAGGCTCTAGGGTATGTAGGATCAGTTGTTGCAGCTCACAGGCAAGACTGCTCAGGCTCAGTAGTTGTGGTATATGGCCTTAGTTGCTTCATGACACATGGGGTCTTCCAGACCAGGGATGGAACCCATGTTCCCTGCATTGGAAGGCAGGTTCCTAACCACAGGACCACCAAGGAAGTCCCACCTTCCACCCTCTTAATTTCCATACCAAATAGCTAAGTCCTGTACATTCTTATAACGCCTAAACACTTGCCACATCTATACACCAAACATGGATATCATCTTAATAATTAAACCTAGTCTGGCCAGTCCCAACAATATTCTATTAGTATTCCTTGCCTCCAAATCTTACCTCTATGTTCCTCTTAAGCATAATCCATAATACCACTAGAGGCTTTGTCTAAAATATAAATTTGATTATGGCAAATATTTAACTTTTCTTTAGCCTTGCACTTTAGCCGCTTATTCAGTAAACCCAAACATACAGGGACTGTGTTAAACTCATTAATGCCAAGCTTATAGCACCCTTTCCTTCCCTTGATGTTTACATCATAGCTATGCCAAATTTACTTCAATTAAATTCAGGGATCTGGTGAGGGGGGTTGTCATTCCTTGCATCCATTCTTTCCTGTAGTTGAAAGGCCATTCTTAAAACATGACCTTAAACCCAAGCACTCCCATGTTGGTTTGCTTTCCTTTTCTTTTCCCTTCAGTCTCACCAGTTCTGTCAGATGAAGGTGCTAATTACTTGACAAAGCCTAGTGTTACAGCTTTTCCTCTTTAAAAAAAATTGTTTATTTTTGGTGGCTGGCTCTTTGCTGCTTTGCACAGAGTCTCTAGTTGCAGTGAGTGGGCTCTACTCTTCATTGTGGTATGGGGATTTCTCATTGCAGTGGCTTCTCCTGTTGCAGACCACAGGCTCCAGGGCACACAAATTCAGTAGTTGCTACACATCAGCTCAGTAGTCATGGCTCACAGGCTCTAGAGCACGGGCTCAGTAGTTGGGGTGTACAGGCTTAGTTGCTTCCTGGCAGGTGAGGTTTTCCTGAACCAGGGATCGAACCCCTCTTCCCTGTTTTGGAAGGCAGATTCTTAGCCACTGAACTACCAGGGAAAACCTGACTCTTCCTCTTTGGGAAACAGGACATTGGTAGAGAAGGCATCTGCATCCCAGAGTGGAGTGGAGGATGTCGGTGTGAAGAGTCACTTACTGGACTCTCCACATGGCAAATTCTGGCCATTGATACAGGGCTCCCAATATGCATCTTTGACTTTTCATCACACAGAATCACAGTCTCCAGCATTTCAACAGCACTTGGCCAGCTTGCCCACCCTTGGCTGGGGAAGGCAATACTTGCCAATGGACCATTTCTTGGGTCTGAAGGAGGTCACTGCCTGCAGGTTCAGAGCAGTTTTTGTGGAGTTGTGTCTTATCCCCATACTGTGTGCTTGTTCATTCTATTGTTGCCCAAAGTGATAAAGCATTTATGCAAGTGGGAATAGCTAAGAAATTGTTTGGGGGGAAGAACTCTCCTCTCTCTTGCTCTCTCTTTTCCTATCAAAGTGCCCTGAGAGAAGAACAAAACCAACACTCAGTATGAGTTTGCAGAATCACTTTCCTGGAAATATTGGTTTTATAGCATAATTTGTGCTCTGAGTATTTGGTCTAAATCCCTGGTCATTCTGTTGATAAAGAGAAGTGCTTAGACCTTGTGTGCTCTTTAGAAACACTCAGTATGAATTCAAGCAAATACACCTCACACTCATCTCAGAATCCTTGAAGATCAAAGGTGGAAGATACCTAAGTTCATTTATATTATATGATACCAACTAATTCTAAAAACTGAAGTAAAGAGGCCCTGTAGGGACAGCATGGGCATAGAATGATTGCCATTTTGAAATCCAGACTTTTTTCCCCCAATCCTCTGTAGTACTCTGCCTTTATCTTATATTTATTTGCTCATTCATTCATTTATTCTCTTAAACAATCAACATTCACTGACTGCCTACCATTTGCTGAGTATTTTGAGTTGACATCATAGCTATCCTGCTGATTTGCTTGTCATGAGCCACACTAATTTCTAAGTGTGTAAAATTCGCTCAGTCTCTATAACAATCTCCCAAGTTCAGTGCAGATATCTGCCTCTCTTCTTACAGAAAAAGAAAATAGAGTTCAGAGAGCTTCAGTACTTTCCTGAAGACCACCTTGGGGAGGGGGGTGAATTGTGAGTCTGGGCACAGTTCCAGCTGGGGGACTCCATGGCTAAAACATAGGGCATGACTGCTCTGACAAAAGTGCTTTTTTTCTGGTAGAGAAAACTTACAAATGATATAACAAGAAGTCCTATAATGGGCGGGAATGTCATGGAGAATAATAAATGCAATTCATTTTTCCTCATTTTAAGAGTGAATGGTTTAAAAGTTTAAAGAGGGAGCCAGTGGAGCTGCTTTCTACCTATTAATTTAATCCTGGAAAGTGCGCATAGGAAGTCTTCTCATTTATTCTGAGCCATGGTCTAGTTACGTTTTCCATGTGTATATATGTTGCTGCAATCATTTTAATAACTTCTTTGCTATAACTAAAATATACGTTGTAAAGTACAAAAAAACTTATCCAAACCAAATTTCTCTGAGAAAACATAGATATATACTAGGTTAGATGTAGAGAAAGTTATATTGATAAGAATGTTCTTGTCACAGATTGCACACTTAGATCTTAGTAGCAGCTTAGTAGCTATGACCTGAGCAGTGACTGAATATGAAACACTTCAGCGATATTTTCTGCTGTGGCACAATATTATAAGATAGGTGATTTGACCCCATTTTAACTAAAAGAGAGCAGAAATGTTGTTCAGTGAGCCTAATGGATGTAGAAAATCCAGAATTTAACCAGGCTTTCTGACCCCTAATCCAGCTTTTTTCCCAACTATGCCTTACTGCCTCATTTTTCAAAAATGTCTCAGACATCTGCTATCTTTTCAAACTGTGTTTCCTCCCTTGACTTTATCCATTGACTTCAGAATAGCATCACACAGAGTAAATAATGAAATCAGCTTTAGGATCCCAACACATTTAGAAGAGATAAGTCCTCATGTAATCAGATCAAGGCATATGTATACAAAGTTCACATTTTAAAATCATATTTGGTTCTTTAAAAGTCAAAGTGAAAGACAAATTAATCAGCTTATGTTCTCTGAGCTGTCAAAAAGCTTTCAGTATCATTATCTTCCTGAATAACAGATCTGTGCTAGAGAACTGAGTTTATTGCAGTCCTAACACTCACCATGCACTCCACTTGATACTAATTTGAAGTGTCATCAAATATTTAAAATATATGGATTTTTACCTTAATTTTAAAAATGAGAGAGCTAGGATGGCTTCCTAGGTGGCACCAGTAGTAAAGAACCTGCCTGCCAATGCAGGAGACATAAGAGACCCAGGTTTGATCCCTGGGTCTGGAAGATCCCCTGGAGAAAGAAATGACAACCCAGAGGAGACTGGTAGACTACAGACCTTAGGGTCAGACATGACTGAATTGATTTAGCATGCACATAGCATGCATGAGCTGAAATGCATCAAAAAATATCATCATTTCCCAAGTTTACATGACTAGGATATACAGATCCATCTGACCTCAAGATTTTTTATTTGACCTATGATTGACTTACAATAATATTGTGTTAATTTCCAGTGTACAGCTATATGATTGAGTTAATCATGTATGTATTTTTAAGTCTCTTTTCCACTGCAGGTTATACATTGAATATAGTTCCCTGTGCTGCACAGAAAATCCTTCTTGCTATCTATTTTATGGTTTTTATCTGTTAATCCTATACTCATAATTTATCCCTCCCTCCATTGGATCCCAAGATTAAACTCCAGCAAACATCCCCTCATGGAAAAGACCAGATGATCATATTTTTTTCAATTTTGGATGCTTCCAATAGTTATGTGATTTTCTTCCAAAAAAAAAAAAAATCCTAAATTCTTATTGTGTGTGCATTTGTGCACACTTCTTTATGGGTGTGTTGGAGTGGGTGGTTGAGTGTTTATACAACAGCCTCAGGAGACACATTAGAGAAGGCAATGGCACCCCACTTCAGTACTCTTGCCTGGAAAATCCCATGGACGGAGAGCCTGGTGGGCTGCAGTCCATGGGGTCACACAGAGTTGGACACAACTGACGTGACTTAGCAGCAGCAGCAGTAGGAGACACATGTAGATAAAGGGTGAACAATAATCCCTCTATGAAGTATTTGCTATTTTTTAAACTTTTATTTATTTGCTGAAAACTTTACCATGGCAAATATAGGCAGCATTTAAACAGCTATAGTTGCAATGTGACCTATATTCTATAATCACAGCCATAAGCTTCTGAAAACTTGATAAGGGCATCTGAGAAGCTGTGAACATTTCACTAAGTGAGCTGATATTTCCACTTTGGATTTTAACAGACACCCCCTAGATTCAGTGTACAAATTAGTTATTTAGGGAACATTTGTTCATTTTTTGCATCTCATAAAATGAGAGCACCCTTCTTTCCATCACCCAAGTCTTCAGTAGAGTTCTAACGCTGCTCTTTCTTTTACTTGTTTTGCAGGTAGAAGGAAAAAAACAGATGTTTAAGGAACTGGAGAAGAACCGCAGCACTTGCTCAGCATCAAAGCCGTGGCTCACACAGCGGCAAAGAAGAATCCACGGCTGACCCCAGTGCCCTCCTGGGACCTTTGTATTCACCCCGGTTGATTGCAGCGTTGGACCAGGAAGGAGGTGAGTGGAAACTTGTGGGTGGCTGGAAGGGGAGCCTGGGACTTGAAACTGAAACCGCTCAGTCATGTTTCACTCTTTGCGATCCCATGGACTGTAGCCTACCAGGCTCCTCAGTCCATGGAATTTTCCAGGCAAGAGTACTGGAGTGGGCTGCCATTTCCTTTCCAGGGGATCTTCCCAACCCAGGGATCGAACCCGGGGTCTCCTGCACTGTAGGCAGACGCTTTACCACCTGAGCCACCAGGGAAGCCCATGGACTTGAAAGAGTGATGTTTTTCCAGGAGATGCAGGGCCTGACAAGCCTGTTCACTGAGGAAGTGTTAACGAGCGTATGCACTGTGAGCCACCGCGCAGTGCCCCACCTGAGGCTCATGCGTTCCGACTCTTTGACGCTTGTCTGTTTCTCCACCACACTGCAGGCTCTTTGAGGGCAGAAGTCAGTTTCTTTTTTGCTCATACCATATCCTCAATGACCATCACATTGCCTGGTACATAAGTGCCCAGTATGTTTGTGATAAATTAATGCATGAATGGATGAATGGATGGATAGAAGGACAAATAAATGGATTCGTGGACGACAGGTACCTTTCTCTGATGAAGGAGTCTGGGTGGTCACTTGTTGCATGTTTTGTGGGCAGGATTTTCTTCTTGTGGTGACTTTGACTTTGAGGTAGAATGGGCTACGTGCCTCAGTTTGCATATCTGGCAATGTTAAGTCGTAAAATATCTTATGACCTTTTTATAAGTTGTTTTGTAAAATGATAAAATAACTATGCATTTACTATTATATAGGGAGGTGTACATTAGAGATTGGAGAAGGAAATGACAACCCACTCCAGTACTCTTGCCTTGAAAATCCCATGGACAGAGGAGTTTGGTGCAGGCTTCTGTCCATGGGGTCGCAAAGAGTCGGGCATGACTGAGCGACTTGACTTGACTGACGGTAGAGATAATGTTCCCTGAGGGACCTGTATGATATGGGTGATAATGCAAATATAAATGCAGATATTTCCACTGAATGCAAGGCTCTTACAGTCTAGTTGGTGGGTAGAGAAGCAGAAGTTCAAATAAATAATAATGTAAAACCGACAAAATAAGATGTATTCAGGGCTATAGGGTTTGGAGTTAAGATTCAGACATGCTGACATGTAGGCTGAATTGATGCTATTATCACTGCTCCTTTTCTCTGGGGTGAAACCACTGTGACTGATTTTCTTTGTTGTATGAACATATTAGGTATTTCATGTAAACTGTGGTTCTTGGACAGTTAAAGTAGAGGTCAGACCTTTCCTCTCATATTGAAAAAGAAACTGATATTCCTACTAATGGTCATTTTCTTTGGATGGTACTTCTCCTCACTCCAATCCAATAGGTCTGGCTGCATCCCTTTATTTGCATGGTTTCTAGGAGAAGCAAAAAAAAATGAATCTTGACAAAGACGGTCAAAATTAGAAAGCTCTGATTGACAACATAGGGTGGGAAAGACCAGTGAAAAGCAGAGTGACGGTAGACACAGCCAGCCCACCAGAGGAAAGAGCACTGAGGGTGAGTCAGAGTCTAGGCCCAGAGGCACAATAAGAATGGGGAGGAATTCATGAGCAGGGAGTGTGGCCAGACCTTCATCCACCCAACCCTAACCCCAGTCCATCTCGTTTAATCCTCTGTGTGCCATGAGCCATATCCCAAAGGGCCCTGGGGAGACTTGTTTAACATACATGCTAAATAGATAACAGATCTTAATAAGCAACCCTGCTGTGCTACAGCACCTCCCATCTTGGCCCTTCTCCTCACTACATCTGCAAGAAAGGATGAAAAGAAAGTAGAGACACCCACTACGGAAGAGGAGAGAGGTGGGCCTGGCAGGACAGATCAGGCTGTGGTATCTCACTCAAAGGATCAGTTGACTTACTGATTGGCCTTGGCATGGGAGTGGGCAGAGGGGGGACTGGTGAGCTAGACGCTGTGTGACTCTCTATTGCAGATTATAGTATCGATAGACGTGGCAGCAAGCTGGCTCAGTGGGAGATGGAGGCTGAACAGGCAGGAAACTGGGAGCACTGCAGTCGAGCTGCAGCCAGCTGTGATGCGCAAGTCGTATGTGTAGCAATTCATCATCTGAGCTCAGGGACTTTGGATAGAAAAAAATTTAAATGGTTCTCATCAGCATAAATTGGTGTTGCTGTGGAGGCACGAGGGTTCAAGTCTAATACTCTGCTGTGATGGGGTCTAAAAGGCAGGAAGTGTAGACCGCGTGTTCCGCCAGCCATTTGTTCTGCTCCCAGTAGTCAGGGAGATGAAAGTTGAATTGGTCTTGAAGGACACCCGCAGGATGTAACCTCTGATTCCACAGCCTTGGCTCATCCCAGAGACCTCTGAACTCATCAGCTTCATACAGAACGTTAGTGATGGTCGGCTAGTTTGAGCAATAGCAGTTTTCCCCACAAATCAAATTGACTCAAGTCTTCCTCATTTTGCCGGAGAGGGTTCAGGCACTGCAGAGTAATTTGCCCATCCATCTGCATCAAATGTTGCCTTACCAAAGAAAATCATTTCTTCCGTTTGACACAGGAAGTTCAAGGCTGATTGCAGACACGATTCGTCTGTGAATACAGCTCCTTTGCGTGCTCTGGTGATTGAAGAGTTTTATACATGGAATTTCACCATATGTGGAATCAGGATGCATCTTTTATGCTGAAACCTCAAACAAAGAGAAAAAAGTGACAGTATGGCTTTTGTGGCATATCCCTTTCTATGAGTTTCTCTAGTAATTTGTTACAGGAAATAGTATTTTTTGTGTGTGAATCCACCCATAGCACCCACACAGAAATCAGAAATTCATCCAATAGCAGTATTATTCAGGTCACTTTCACCACTGCCCTTTGCAATGTAACAGAGGCAGGGTCACCTTGTCATAAAGCATGCTCATTCTGGATCCAAGCTCCTGGGGTTCAAATTCCTGCTTCTCTGCTTATCAACTGAATGCTCCTTGGTAATTTACTTAACCCCTCTACAACTCAGTGTCCACACCAATAAAGAGGGATAATAGTAGCATCAATCTGATATAATTGTTTGAAAATTAATTGCACAATATTTCTAAAGGTCAGCAAATGTTAGCTGTAGCAGATTCATGTCTGAACTACTAGGTGCTCTGCAGAATTTCTGGTTAACTCAGCCTCAAATCTCTTATCTTCTCTGAAATCTTCCCTTACCCTGGGTTCATGCTAAGTCACTTCAGTCATGTCCGACTCTGTGTGACGCTATGGACTGTAGCAGCCCCCCTCCACCCAGGCTTCTCTGTCCACGGGATTCTCCAGGCAAGAAAGCTGAAGTGAGTTGCAATCCCCTCCTCCAGGGGATCTTCCCCACCCAGGGATCGAATTCTTGTCTCTTATGTCTCCTGCATTGGCAGGTGAGTTCTTTACCACTAATACCACCTGGGGAGCCCTTATCCTGACCTATTCCTAAATCAGTCAAGAAAATGGGTCAAGTTAATCCTTGACTCTGTCAAAGCATATACCTACTAAAGTTCTTAAAACAACGATGATTAAGATGATTCTATCAATGACTTGGCAACAACTGGGCTGGAAATTCTGTGAAAGCAACCACCTCTAACATTCTTGGGTGATTTTGTACTCTGTATTAATTATTTACCCTAAGTTATATATAATCCTTCTCCAAATGCTCTACAATGGGAGTTAATAATTATTCACTTTTTATGAAAGTAAAAAGTAAGGATTGTAGATAGCATTTAGGTGACTAGCTACACATCCCATCCTTGGTAAGTGCCAGGACCTGTATGTGAACAAGGCCGGTGGACTCTGGTACCTGCAATCTTAATCTAGTTACTTTTGACTCTCACCTGTCACCATGCATTGCACTCATTAATTTAAAACTGTATTCCCTATAGAGAATGATGTAAAAGCTGCATTCTTTCTCCTTTCTCCTGTACCTTTGTGCAAAACCCAGGTCTTTTTTAATGTGTTTACAATGTGAACAACGTCCTTAACACTGCTTATGGCTAGGATTCCCTGACTTGCACAACTTTGCCCAGCTGTGGGATGATGAAACATCATGTCGCATTTCATTTCTTTTCGTTGTCATCATCCTAACCCTTTCCTTTAGCTCAAATCTGGCCAGATTCAGGCTCTGTTGAAAACTCATTGGCTCCTCATTTTTCTTGGAGTACAAACCCCAACCCCTGCAGAATCCACCCCTGCTGACCCTTCAGTAGCACGTGGCACGATGTTCCCTCTTCTCCATACTTCACCCACTCTTTGCTTTTGGGTTTTTTCATTTTTTTTTTTTTTCAAAAATGAACCTTGATGTGTCAAATTATAAAGGACTCTAATATAAGAATCCTCTGCCTGAGTTTTCCTTCCTTTCCTATTTGTACAATTTATCCTAAATATCTCAAGTCAGTCAATATTTCCTAGTGGGAGACTTTCTGAAACTCTCTGATTACATTGACCACTACTCTGTAGCCTGAGGGCAAGGATCAGGTCTTTTGATGTCTAATTGCCATTATAGAACATGAAAATGATTCATTTTGACTACAAATATTAAGATATATAAAAGGCCTTCAGTTCACTATCTTTGAAAACCAGTTATGTTTTCAGTATCAGAGAAGTTGGGATGTCATGATTTCACACACACATACATTCACATGTGTACACATGAACACACACCTACTAGGATATCCCCAAAATAATAGAGATTTTTCTAACTTATTTCTCTCTCTAGGCAGTTTTCAGTCAACTGGCTACAAAACTGAATTCAGGAAGATCTTGGGACCACTTGGGAATCAGTGTTCCAGGGTTTCCTTGTGGGTGATGTCCTTTGCCATTTAGCATCTCCCACTGTATGGCCCCAGGCTTTCCTGGTGGTTCAGGAGTAAAGAATATGCCTCCTGCCAATGCACAAGACACAGGTTCAATCACTGGGTCAGGAAGATCTCCTGGAAATGGAAATGGCATCCATTCCAGTATTCTTGCCTAGGAAATCTCATGGACAGAGGAGCCTGGCAGGCTAAGAGTTGGACTCAACTTAGCAACCGAACAACTGTATGACCCCACTGTGTCTATTTAACCTCATCACAGCCACGCTTTCAATGCATTACAAAATGCCCCACTCCGCCCCACTTCTGACATACTTGGCTTGTGCCCTGTTCATCTTCACTCCCAGATCTCATGTTTCTCTGGGCTTTTGATGGCTCCATTCCCTGCCTAATGCCCTCCCTTTCTTTCCAGTTATCCCATTAACAGTGCCATTTAAAGAGCATAGATCTGGAGTCAGACAGTGTTCAAATGGGAATGTCACTGCTGGCGGTAGAAGAACGCTGACAGTGCCTGGGGACAAGGGCTGGTTGCACCAGGCGCTGAGTGCACACCACTGCTCCACTGTCCTCCGGTACGCAGGAGCCAGAGCTGAGACCAGCTTCTCCAGGAAGCCTTTTCTGATTGCACCCATCCAGATAGACACTCCCCTTCCGCATTCTACCACTACTGTCTGTCTACCCAGTGCATTCCTAGGCTCACTCCCTGGGGTGGTTGACTAGTTCATATGTGTCTGTCTGGTCATTCAAATAGATTGCTTACACCCAAAAGACAGAAAACTCATCTCGCGCTAACCTCTTTATTCTCATCCAGAAAACCTAGTAATATATTATGTGAATACTATCGCAGCTTAACTTATACAGAATGAAATTTATATCTTCTAGCATATATCAGCTGTTAAGTATTGTATGTGCGGTATTAAGTATACCATTCCATTAATCTCTGTGATAAAGATATTAGCCTCTATGGATAACTGACTTCAGCTTACTAACTAAGCACACAGTCATTTTGGTAATAAACAGCTTTGGCTTAAAGGAAGTATCCATATGGGGGAAAAGATTCTGTTAATGTATTCACTTTAATTCTATCATGACATGATTACATTAACACACCTAAATCACTTTATTATTGTTTATGCAGGCATAAATATATTTCACACAATTTTTAATGATGGGAAAATATTCAATCTATAATATTAATTGAAAATAGAAGGATAAAATATGTAGTGTGGTCTCAGTTCTGTATAATGTAAAATTATAAATTATATAGTAGAAGGAAAGTCATTAAATATTAACAGAGACTGACTCTAAATGTGATTTTCAATTTGATTTTTAAATATTTTTACATTCATTAGCATTATTTTCAATCCATAAAACAAATGACTATTAATTTTATAATCAGAAGATTTCAGAATTTGTATTACATAGATATGAGATCCAGACATTACAAACTTATATTACAAATTCTTCATAAAATACAATAATCTATATGTAAATTAGAAATATGCTTATTCATTATTAAATTGTTTTGAATTAAAAGTTTTAATGCTAGTGGTGCATGTGTGCGTGCTAAGTCACTTCAGTTGTGTCTGGCTCTTTGCGACCCGGTGGACTGTAGCCTGCCAGGCTTCTCTGTCCATGGGATTTCCCAGGCAAGAATACTGGAGTGGGTTGTTGTTCCCTGGATCTTCCCAACCCAAGGGTCAAACCCGACTTTCCTGCGGCTCCTGCCTTGCATGCAGAATCTTTACCACTGAGCCACTGGGGAAATCTACTAGGGGTGGGTGCTGCTGCCGCTGCTGTTGCTAAGTCACTTCAGTCGTGTCCGACTCTGTGTGACCCCATAGACAGCAGCCTACCAGGCTCCACAATCCTGGGGATTCTCCAGGCAAGAACACTGGAGTGGGCTGCCATTGCCTTCTCCCTAGTGGTGTATAGTGCAGTTTAATTGGTATGAACGAAATGATAGCAAAAATTTGCCTTGTTGATGCCTCAAGGGTCTACCCTTAACCCAGTGGCTAAAAAAGACAAATTCAAGTATGAAAACATGTGAAAGTGAATCAATGCAGGATATTAGTTAGAAGTCTCCAGGGAAACAGGACCAACAGCATGTATCTGTAAAGAGCTCTAATATAGGTACTGACGCACATAGTCATGGAGGCTGAGAAGTTACACCATCTGCTTCTTGCAAACTGGAGACTCAGGAAAGTCAGAAGTGTAGTTTGTAGTCTTAAGAACTAGAAAGCCCATGGTGTAGATTCCAGCCTTAGTCTGCAGGTCTGAGACCCCAGGGCAGCTTTGTATAGAGGATGTTTGATGCCAAGTCAAATAAAGAGAGAATCCTTCTTCCCTCCACCTTTTTGCTCTGTTCACACCTTCAGCAGATTGGGAGATGCCTGCCAGCACCTGAGAGGGCCATCTGCTCTACTCTTTCCACCAATTCAGATGAACACCACATCCAAAGATACCTTCATTTATGCACTCAGAGTTAATGTCTTACCAAAAATCTGGGCATAGCCCACTCATAAAGAATTAACCATTACATGCAGTAAACACAAGCTGATAATGAGAGTCACAAAATTTTTCCAAGAATACGATAAACGAAATGAGAGGTAAAGGATGATACACATCATGTGAGCAAATAAGAGAAAATGTGCATGTATTTGTGGTTGTGTGCATGTCTGTGTGTGCTGGTGTGTGTTCTGGTGTGGCTGGTGGTACACATGTTGGGGTCTGTGTTCACATTGTGTCAATGTGTGCTTCTGTTGGCATGTGTACACAGGTTTAGCAGGGAATTTCAACTATACCTATAGTAATAGACAGGACACTTCAGGAAGGTTGATCCTGAGGGGAACTGCACATGAAAACTTTCGAAGTTAACTTGCCACTGAGGGTTAAACCACATGTTTAATTTTCCTCTGATCATAGCAGAGATGGTTAATGTCACCGACATACACACATGCACACACATGTATGCACACAGTGATTCTGAGATGAGCAAGATTTAACTAGTTCCCTCTTTTTATTAAGAAGCCCAAAAATAAAGGAGAGGAGTCATGCAAACATCATCCATGGGAGGAGTTTCTCTGACTCAAGGATGTGTCATTCGATCTGTCAAATTTGACGCTGCAACAAAATATAGTAAAATCTATCATTGTGTTAGCATTACAAAGACACTTTTTTTGTACTAATTTCTTTATACATACATTACCACGTTCATTTTCACACAGACTTCCAGGGCATATGCTATTCTTATCCTGCTCCTAAGTAACAGAATGGAAGCTAAACCTAGAGGTTTGTCACCTTCTCCTTAGACACACATTCATTTCAGTTCAGTGCAGGCGCTCAGTCATGTCCGACTCTTTGCAACCCCATGAATCGCAGCACACCAGGCCTCCCTGTCCATCACCAACTCCTGGAGTTCACTCAGACTCACGTCCATCGAGTCCATGATGCCATCCAGCCATCTCATCCTCTGTTTGTCCCCTTCTCCTCCTGCCCTCAATCCCTCCCAGCATCAGGGTCTTTTCCAATGAGTCAGCTCTTCGCCTGAGGTGGCCAAAGTACTGGAGTTTCAGCCTCAACATCAGTCTTTCCAATGAACACCCAGGACTGGTCTCCTTTAGGATAGACTGGTTGGATCTCCTTGTAGTCCAAGGGACTCCCACGTTAGACTCCCTTAATTCAGCTTCTCCTGCTCACACCTCATTGAACATCTTGTTTCATTCTTGGTGCTTCATCGTCATCCCAGCAAGGCTCTAAGAAATACAGTTGTGCATTCCCCACTCACATGATGTTCTACTGCTGCACCTGTGTTACCAGCCAGGATTCTAAGGAAAGAAAAAAGTTATCCGATAAAAAGAAATAGAAGGTTTGACTTAAGAAGTCTTTGTTTCAAGACTCTCTTCTGTCACCTGCTGACTGTGAGTTCTCAAGCAGGCAGCAACGTTCTCTAAAATTTACTTCCACCAGACTGAAAATTGGTTTGGAATATAAACTGTGTACTGATGGTAAAATGGATTATCATCAAACAAATATTCCCCCCGTCCACTCCCATGTCCATGAGAGTAGGCTGTGACGCTCTGTGTTAAACTTCCAGGGCTGCTGGAAGGAAGGACCAGAGACTGGGTGACTGAACATTAATTTATCTTCTCACACGTTTGGGGGCTGGAGGACCGTGATCAGGTCCTGGCAGGAGCAGGTTCTGGTGGGATGACCCTCCTTGGCCAGCAGACACCTGCCTCTCACAGCATCCTCACGTGACGTCTTCCCCTGTAAGGGCATGCTCCAGGGTCTCCTCTGCTTTTCCCAAGGATATCAATCTTATTGGATTAGGGCTCATGCTTATGACCTTATTCATGACCTTAGTTACACCCTTAATGGCCCTGTCTCCAAACACAGTCTCATTGAGGGGTAGAGCTTCACCATATGGATTTGAGGGGAACACAGTTCAGCCCACTCATACCTGCCTCCCAGCTGAGGTCAGATATGGCACATACAGCAACCTCGTGGCAGGTGGAGCATACTTCCTCATCTCTCGACTGGGGCTCAGTTATGTGACCTGCTTTAAACGGGATATTAACAAGGTGATAGAAACAGAGACTTAAGAGATGCTCGTACATTACATTAGAGCTTCTGAGGTTCTGCCATAGCACGAGAAGGACTGCTCTAGCTATCTTTCTTGATCCAGAAGATTGAATAACCACAGGACAGAGGGATCCCCACCTGGCCCACCGTAGCCAGGTGTAGGGTACTCTGACTGGCCTGCAGAACTGTGAGTGTGGTGATCTGTGCTTTGTGCCGAGCTTGGGGATGGTTGGCAGGCAGCACTGTTGTGGTGTGGCTAAGCTACATGGCATCCATTCCTACCCCCTCATCCATTAATTCAGCAACAACCTAAAATGCTGCCATGTTCTACTTAGACCAACAGCATCAGACAGGTTCAAAAAACTGGCCAAGTTCAGCCAGCTGGTAGATTATGGAAACATATTTGGGAGACTAACCCTTGCCAGAGTTAATCACCAACTTGGAGCAGCTGCTCTCAACTCAATCAGAAAGAAAAAGATGTACACCTGCCTGAACAGGTAAAAGTGACAATTTACTCACTGGATATAAAACCATGTACTAAAATTAAAAGATGTTAAAAGACGCTCCTTGGAAGAAAAACTATGCCAAACTTAGATAACATATTAAAAAGCAGAGACATTACTTTCTAACAAATGTCCATCTGGTCAAAGCTATGGCTTTTCTGGTAGTCATGTATGGATGTGAGAGTTGGACCATAAAGAAGGCTGAGTGCCGAAGAATTGATGCTTTTTAACTATGGTGTTAGAGAAGACTCTTGAGAGTCCCTTGCACTGTGAGGAGATCAAAACAGTCAATCCTCAAGGAAATCAGGCCTGAAGATTCATTAGAAGGACTGATGCTGAAGCTGAAACTCCAATCCTTTGGCCACCTGATGCAAAGAACTGACTTATTGGAAAAGACCCTGATGCTGGGAAAGATTGAAGGCAGGAAGATAATGGGATGACAGAGGATGAGATGGTTGGATGGCATCATCAACTCAATGGACATGAATTTGAGCAAGACCCAGGAGTTGGTGTTGGTCAGGGAAGACTGGCATGCTGCAGTCCATGAAGTCGAAAAGAGTCAGACACGACTGAGCTACTGAACTGAACTGAATTCGGGTAATGCAAAGAGCCTCTGACAGCAACCAGGCATTTTAATCTTTAGATGGAGTGGCATTCCTGCTCCTGAGGATCTGAACAGGTCCTCAATTTATTCACTTATAATAAGGTGAATGGCATCACCAACCCAATGGACATGAGCTTGGGCAAACTCCAGGAGATACTGAGGGACAGATACAGAGTAGCCTGTTGTGCTGCGGTCCATGGGGTTGCAAAGAGTCGGACACGACTTAGCTACTGAACAAGAACAAATACGGAAGGGCAAGACAAACAAGGACCACTGTTCATTGAGGGTTCTGTATCTTATAGGCAAGATGACTTTAAGTCAGTCTCAATATAAAAAATAAGGGGTCAGACTAAATGATCTCTGAAGGCTCTCTGGCTCTAAATTTCTAAACTTTGATGGCTCTGGCTGGTCCCTACTGCTGAGCTAATAACCCTAGGCTATATCCTTCAGGTATCTGGTTTTCATCAACATCTTGATAATCACAGGGGGAAAATTTCACTACCTGTGAGGTTTTACATTGCTTAGAAGTCCACTCTATCTGTGTGATGTCTCATGGTTTCCTAAGGACTTCCATTGCATCATCTTCTTATACCCACAAAAACACCCTGTGAAGTAGAACAGTTCAGTTCAGTTCAGGTCAGTTGCTCAGTCGTGTCCGACTCTTTGTGACCCCATGAATCGCAGCACGCCAGGCCTCCCTGTCCATCACCAACTCCCGGAGTTCACTAAGACTCACATCCACCTAGTCCGTGATGCCATCCAGCCATCTCATCCTCGGTCGTCCCCTTCTCCTCCTGCCCCCAATCCCTCCCAGCATCAGAGTCTTTTCCAATGAGTCAACTCTTCGCATGAGGTGACCAAAGTACTGGAGTTTCAGCTTTAGCATCATTCCTTCCAAAGAAATCCCAGGGCTGATCTCCTTCAGAATGGACTGGTTGGATCTCCTTGCAGTCCAAGGGGCTCTCAAGAGTTCTCCAACACCACAATTCAAAAGCATCAATTCTTCGGCGCTCAGCCTTCTTCACAGTCCAACTCTCACATCCATACATGACCACTGGAAAAAACATAGCCTTGACTAGATGGACCTTAGTCAGCAAAGTAATGTCTCTGTTTTTGAATATGCTATCTAGGTTGGTTATAACTTTTCTTCCAAGGAGTTAGCAGCAGAATGTTAATCTCTATTCAGTGGTTGAGTAGACAGTGTTTCTGAGGAGTTTGAAAATGGCCCGGCATTAGATAAAACATTAAGGGCACTGTTGGAGCTTGAAATCAGATTTCTTAATATAGTGGTGTGCTTCTATGACCCTGCTTTGAAGGGAGCATATGTATGTTTGGGGAACCCAATAACAGTTTCATTCTGTTTATTGTTCATTCACTGATTGGACCTTCATGAATGTATTCACACCTCCAAGGAAGTATTTAAAGAATGCAAAACCCACAGAATCTGTAGCCAGTTGTCAAAGTATTCTCGCAGTTCTGCTAGCATTTGCTGTACGTGGTGCCACTTCCCTCATCTGTGTAATGGGATTAATTACAATAGGAAGAGAAGGAAAAAAATTGTATTCTCAATTGCATCATTTTGGTCTGCTAAATTAAAATCAAGGCTTCCCGGGTGGTACAGTAGTAAAGAATCCACCTGCCAATGCAAGAGACATAAGAGATGTGGGTTCCACCCCTGGATCGGGAAAATCCCCTGGAGGAGGAAATGGTAACTCACTCCAGTATTCTAGCCTGGGAAATCCCAGGGACAGAGGAGCCTGGCGGGTTACAATCCTTGGAATCTCAAAGAGTTGGACACAACTGAGAGACTTTGCACACACACAAATTAATCTCCAAAAATGGTCAACTCTAATTTTGGCCTTTACACTAAAGAGGTCAATGAATTTAGTTACCAACATCTATGGTTTCAGCTTCTTGGAGGTGGGCTATGTCCTCTCAAGGAAATTTGCACCCGAATTTGCTCTACCTAAAATAGGGTGTAACTTGGACACGTAAGTTGGCAAAGTGGGCTTAGTGGGGTAAAGTGCAGAGCCTCATCCAGAGGTCACATCCCATTACTTCTGCCACCATCACCTCCCCCAATCCCCATCTCCAGTCAGGACCTAGGCGGGCAATTTGTTTTACCTCACCCATCCTTCCTCTTCAGTTTTGGATTTATCTCTGAAACAGATGAGGACTCTGGGTGTTTGTGACTTCAGCTCCGTTTATCCCCATTCCCACCCTCCAGGTTGCATTATAAAAAGTGATATCTATTTTCCAGTCCATTGTGTGTTCTTTTTACCTGTTACCTGTTACATGAGCATACCAGGCTCATGTGCACGTGTGTGTGCGTGCATGCATGTGTGTGTGTGTTTGTGCTTCACTGCTCAGTCGTGTCTCACTCTTTGAGACTTGGTGGACTGTATGTAGCGCACCAGGTTCCTCTGTACACAGGATTTCCTAGTCAAGAATACTGGAGCAGGTTGCCATTTCCTTCTCCAGGGTCTCTTTCCACCCCAGGGATGGAACCCATGTCTCCTGTACTGCAGGCAGATCCTTTACTGTTGAGCCACCAGGGAAGCCCCTTCAATTAATATAATAATGTGTACATAGTTAATTAGAACCTAATTTCCTTAAAAGAAGAAATGCAAAGTTAATGTTTCAACAACTATGACTAGCAAGAGAGACAAATTCTGAAAAGGGTTTCTGACCATCTAATTTCCAACATTTTTTTTTCTCCTTTGCTCTGAGTCTTCTGAGAATCTTAGGGATTTCCATGCTCAAGCCTTAATTTATTTGCTTTCTGCCCATTAAAATGTGTAAATAAATAATAACAAAAACCATAACAACTGGCTTGTCTTATAAAGATATCCAGCCCTTCCTAACTTAAGCAGGAAAATTTGTATGCTTTCTGCATTAAGTTCTCATCTTTAAAATTGTTCTCACATTTATTATTCTGTGAATTAAAATGTCTATTTTTAAAAATCTCATATTTATTCCTCTGGATCTTATCACTATCTGTTCCTGCCCGCCTGATTTTCCATGGTGACTTCAACTAATTTATTTCTATCTCCTCACAGCAAATGAAATTTCCTTAACCTTTCGCTGAGACAGTACAAAGAATATTACTTACGGTGCTTAATTCCTTTCCACCTTTCTGGTAATTATATGCTCAGTGAGGTATTGTCCAAGGCTACAGAGAATTCTCCAGCTGATACATAAACCCAGCTTCATCCAGGAGAAATAGAGTTCCCTGTGGTTTGCCTTATTTTCAAAATTATATCTACTGCAATATTTATTTTATTGACTGTATATTTTACACTTGTGGGTTTTACTCTTTAAAATCTTTTCCACTTTGATCTATGTCCCTGACTATTAATAGTAGGGGGTTTCTGAGTACAGACTATTTTGGTCTTTCTTGGAATACCATAGAGATAGGAATTCCCTGTTTATTAAATTCTTATTTTCAACTGAGCATAATATTGGTGATTTGGCATTTATCATTATTTATTAATAATGCTAACTGTGAATCATGTCTCCAGGCAGACTTTGCTCTGAACTCTAAATTTCTCTGTCTTGCTGCCTGCTTGTTTGCTCCACTTTGATGGCCAACGCTAGCTCAAAATTATCACATCTAAATTAAAATTGTTCTCTCAGTCTGGCTTTTACCACTTATTTCCCTACATTCTTCTTTTCCTGTATGCACATTTACTCCATCTCCAAGTCCTGGTATAACTTTCATAAGAGTGTGTCCAGAGCCTCATGAATTCTCACCACTTCTGCCCCTGGTTCAAGCCAGGGGTCTGTCCTCAACCAAAGATTTGACCCCCAAACAGAATTTCATCTTTCTCCATGTCTGGAAATAACTGTGTAATTATGACATTACTTGTGTCTCAGGTTTGCAGAACCCCATCTTGCCTGTAAGGAGATTGTGCATTCAACAAATATGTAGACAGGTCTCCATCTTTGGTATTAACCACTTTATCAAGCAGCATTCTAGCAGAAAACAAGGAGTTCAAGTGAAATTGTTTAGATGGAATCATTCTCAGTACCCTCTGTAGAAGAATGAAGTCTTTCTTCCTGATCTGAGTAAACTAGACATCCCTTTTATTAAAAATTTTGTAGAGACTCCGTCTGAAAGCTGTTTCATAAAGGAATGCCTACCCTCCTTAAGATTCTCCCTTGACACAGTCTATTTTTTTTTCTTGCAAACCCAAAATGAAAGTAAAATTTCAGTGTCTCCAAGGAAACAATTGAAAATTTATACTAGGTGGAGACAAAATATGCATAAAAGAATTATAAAATCTTCTGAACTTTTATCCTCACAAATTGGGAAGCATGCGTAAGAATAGATCCTAATTATAAAATATCAAAAGGGACAAAATCTAAGATTATATGAGATAACATTTTTATTGATATGAGTCTGCTCAACCAAAATTTAGAATCCAATGTGTTAGCCTAGATAAAGTGGTGGTCTATAATAGAAAAGATTCTCATGCCAGAATTTTTCTGGCACGCTGTAGAGGAAGAAATTTTCTGAAGTGAATATTGAAATGAATGCTGAATGGGATTCTGGTCTGTGATCGACTCAGTCACATCCTGAACATAGCCCTGGGAAGACCCACAGGAAATTCCTTTCTCTGATCTATTTAAATATTTTACTGTAGAGGAAAGCATCAGCACCTTGAAACCTGAAAATGATAGAGGGAAATTCTGCAAAGGGGTGGGGCTTTTTGATTTCAGAGAGACTTTCAGGGTCTCATAGAAGCAGGGTACAGATACTGGTGGCGCATAAACACCCCACAGAAGGTCTTCCTGTTACTATACAAGACTTCAAGGATGGAATGTCGCCCTTGATATTCCTAAGTGTCAGTGTTTTAACACAGGAATCTGTAATGGTGACTGACTGGTCCTGAATCCAAAGGCGTGGCATAGACTCACAGCCCACTACTTGAGCCATAGAAACCACGTGTCTGATGAGCAGAAACCTGATTTGAGAAACTAAAGTGAGAATGTATGGCCTGACATGTAATTCCCAGATAACTGTCACTGGACCAGGGCCCCTTGAATTAAGAAGATAGTACATTGGAATCAGTAGATACATTTGAAGATGTGTGTTCATGGCACCTGTATGTAATCCTACCAGAAATGTGTACCGTGATTCTTCCTCTGTGCTTTTCCCGAAAGTACCCAAAGCCATTTAACAAGATTATTGTATCATACAGAAAGGGGTTGATCCAGACCTTCTAGGGTTCTTAGCATGAGTCAGTCAGAACCCAAAGTGTCTGTATGTTAAGAGTGAGAGCTTATGCTGGTCAGGCAATCCATGGAACGTGGCCTGAGTTAGTCATGCAGTGGGTCAGAGCACCCAGGAACCCATTCTGTGGTCATATCCCTGGCTCCTCACCGTGCGGTGGGAATGAAAATCCTTCACCCCTGGCAGCATCTCTCTCTTGATTCCTTAACATGTTGAGTTAAAAGCCAAGACTGATTCTGAAGATGATGGAGGCTCACGCAAACCGTATCAGGTGTTAGCACGAATTGCACAATGTGTTCCAGATTGGGCCTTTTTATGGAAACAAATCTGGCAGCTGATATGCAGCCACTAATTGACTGATCAAATAATTGGTTTCTCATTCCCAATTAATATATGCATTTGGGAGTAGTTCAGTTTCAATTGGCAAAGACAGCAATACACCTGCACTGTTTTAGAATTATGTCAACTTAACGTGCTCTTTGTAGCATAATATTCAATTTTTTCTCATATTAATTTCTCCTAGGGTATCATACCATTACATAACATAAAGGACATTTTTCGTTGGATAGGAGAACATAGGAAAACTCTAATGCTTTAATAGGAGACATTATGCCAGAAATATTTCAGTGATATTTATACATTAATGAAGTTTCTAGGGACCTACTGGTCTGGATCAGATTCAGAAATACCCGCTGAAGTATGTTCCCCAGTGCCATCCACCATGGGAGAAAATAAATTATAATCTTCATTGGGAATCTTTGGATTTTAGAGACAATTTATAATACATGTGCATGCTGCTCTGATATGTTTAGAGAATAATTCTTAAATCTGACAGTTTTTAAAAGTTAGTTTAAGTTTGTGTTAGAAAAATTGAGAATAAAGTGCAGAAATTTCCCGTATTATTCCCATCTCATATATTCCTCATCTATTTGACTCTGTTATTGACTTCAGGATTCCCTGGTGGCTCAGTGGTAAAAAAAAAAAAAAACAACAAAAAAAAACTCACCTGCCAGCGCAGGAGATGCAGGAGACACAGGCTTGATCCCTGGGTCAGGAAGATCTCCTGGAGAAGGAAATGGCAACCCACTCCAGGACTCTTACCTAGAGTCCCACGGACAGAGGAACCCAGTGGGCTACAGTCTGTGAGGTCACGAAAGAGTCACACATGACTGAGCACATTATTAGTATCTTGTGTTAATGTGGTGCAGTTCTTAAAACTGATTAATATAATACATTATCTTTTCCTAAAATCCACAGTTTATGTTAGGATTTATTCTTTGTATTGTAATGTTCTGTAAGTTTCAACAAATGCAAGTATCCACAATTGCATCATTCAGAGAATTTCATTGCCTTAAAAATCTCCCATGTTCATCCCTGTTCATCCCTCTCTCCATCCAACAAGCCCTTGGCAGTCACTGATCATTTAAAAAATTTTAATTTAATTTGACGTAAAATGCACATACAACTTATCTCTCAAATATTTTTAGGTATAAAGTAGCATTGTGAACATTTATACTATTATGTAGTCAATCTCCAGATTTCTTTTTCTTTTCATCTGCAAAACTGAAAGTCTATACTCCTTCAAAAAAAGAAAAAACAACTCCACGTTCCTCCTTTCTCCCAGTGCCTTACAACTACCATTCTGCTTTTCCTTTCTATGAATCTCACTACTCTAAGTAGCTCATGTAAGTGAAATAGTACAATATCTGTCTTTCTGTGACTGGCTTATTTCACAAAGCATAATATCCTCATGTTCATCCGTACCGTAGCATACATCAAAATGTCCTTCTGTATTAAGACTAAGTAATATATTATTGCATGTGTATATAATTTCTTTAATTCAATCATCCATCAGTGGGCACTTGGATTGCTTCCATTTTTTTTGGCTATTGTGAATAGTGTGACTATGGACATAGGTGTACAACTATCTCTTTAAGATTCTGCTGTCAACTCTTTTGTGTTTATACCTAGAAGGGGATGCGCTGGTTTCATGGAAATCCTAGTCGTAATTTTTTGAAGAAACATCATACTGTTTTCCATAGGATCACCCACAAGTCCGACAGTTTAGAGGGCTGTCATACAGGCTCCTTGTTTGATGCTTCTGCCCTGACACATGGGCCCCATGTTCCAGTAGCCTCAATGGTGCTTTTAAATGGTTTATCACATATGGATGCTCCAGGAAGCCTCCAGTTCTTCTAAGGTAGTCATCACAGCCTAGACGCCTATCGTTCGGGAGTGGAAACTGTACCACTGTACAGACAGTTGCCTTCTTTTGAGAATGAGCTCCTGAGGCTCAGGCTCTGGTGGAAATGGAGTGCCTGACCACAGGGCACCAAGAGAGTATGCTTGCTGAGCTTCCCAGCATGCACTGGGTGTTCATCTCAATTTAAAAATCATAAAGGTGGATACACAGATGAGCATTCCATCCATAAACGGAAAGGATTTGCTTGAGGTCAGGCCCGAGAAGACCTGGAAATCATGGAGTAGATCGCATGAGCAGAGGACCCACATTCCCCCAGCCTTTAGTCTTGCCGTTGCTCTGCTGTTCTCCAGCCCACACCTGTGGCATCCTCAGGAGTTCTTCCTTTAGAGACAGGCGTTTATATTCATTTGAACTGCAACTGCATTGAGTCTGCTCTAAGGAGGATGTCTTTAGCAAAGTACTTCAAATCAGAGTAGCTTAAAACTTTTGTTGTTACTGTTATCTCTCTTAGTGCTGGCAGGTTAGAGACTTCAGCTAGGCTGTTGTCCATCAGTTTCTATATTGTTTCAGTCTGGGGTTGGGCTTGTTAGGTGACTGGGTCATTCAACATCTAGTAGTTGATGCTGGTTGTTGCCTCAAAATCTGGGGCTGAAACACAAGGGGACCCTTAAGCATGTCCTCCTGCATGGACTTCCCATGTGACAAGTCAAGGCATTACAGGCATATTTCCAAAGAAAGACAGAAACTATATTCTTTGGATGACATAACCCCAGACAATGAAGGGCATCATTTCCACCACTGTCTCTTGATCAGACAAGTTACAAGCCCCCATCTGGTCTTAAAGAAGGAAACAGAGACCTAACCTCTTGATTATAACAGTGTCAGTTACATTTTAAGAAGAATTGAAGAAGATGAAGAAATATGTGTGTAACACACACAGACACACAGAGTCAGTTCTCATTTTTTGCAATAGCTATGTCCTATATAGCTGCTCCAGACATTGAATCATCTAATAATCAACCAGTGCTTCTAGGAAAATACCGTTAGCTTCCTGTGAGACTCTGGTCACATGTTTTGATCAAAAGACTAACATATAATAACACTGTTCTATAATATACACATTTCTGTTTGAAGACAGTTTTTAATAGCTATTGTTGATTTACTGAAATTGGACTCAGGGCCAGCAACACCATAGCTCATGTCTGAATGAAGCTTATTAAAAAAGTGTTTTTTGTTGTTTTTTTTGTTCTTTTTTTCTCCTGTAAGGTACAAAACAGTCTACTCTTTGCTTAGGAAGAGTAGACAGTACTTTAGCACTACACTTGGGGCCCATTTAAAACAGCAAAATTACCAAGAAAAAGCACAGTCATGTGAAAAACAAAAGAGAACTATATGGATCACAAAAGATATCCTTGTTTATAGCCTGGGAGCTGAAATAAAATTTTAACAAGTAGACAAATTAACAAAAATGGGATCTGAGAATACTGAGGAGGAATTATACATGAATGTATATTTCTGTATATATAAAATATAATCCGCTGCACTTCACATGCAGGGGTGGCCCGGAAAATGTGATAAATGAAGTCTTCTGGTGAGTGGCAGGACTTGTAGCAGCATCAGGCTACCCACTCTGCACATAGTGAAGGACGTTCTGCATGATCGGAAACTTGTAAAGAGTCTGATTAGATCATTGGTGGTGAGGTGGTGTGCTGCACATCTACTGCTTACACACCTGTCATAACAGAGACGAGGAACACAACATTCCCCGAAGCTCGGCTCCACCGCAGAGATCTGAATGAGCAGGTGGGGATGGTGACACCATCTGTAAACACCAGTCTTTCCCCAGGTTCCCCGGCACCCGCTGTAGGGCCTGTGTGCAAAGTGACCACAGAGACACGAGGATGCTGTACATGGATGCCACAAGTTAGCTGCTAATGCGTGCCCAAACCACCAATAGCAGGGGCTAGAGATGAGCTGGTGATAGAGTACCGTGAGTGGATTAACCAACCCAGCACCTGGAGACAGGCTGGTGACATTGGTCCCCCTTCTGTCCCGGAGTGATCCGTCACAGGAACAGAGACGCTGGATATCTGTACCCTGGCTGTGGATGTGCCTTGCCTCACTCAGATCTTTTGCCGCCGTCACTACTGAAGGAAAGCCTTGTGTGTGCACGTGTTAGTCGCTTCAGTCGTGTCCGACTCCTTGTGACCCCATGGGCAGTAGCGCGCCAGGCTCCTCTGTCCATGGGATTCTCCAGGCAAGAATACTGGAGTAGGTTGCCATGCCCTCCTCCAGGGGATCTTCCCAACCCAGGGATCAAACCCAGGTCTCCTGTATTTCAGGCAGATTCTTTACCATCTGAGCCACCAGCAAAAGCCAGGGAAAGCCTTACTCACATTCATGTTCTTCCACTCAACACGGCTCCTTACCAAGGCAGACAAAGTTAGAAAATTATGTGTTTTTTTTTCATTTCCTGTGTATGATTACTTATAGGAATTATTTTGTTTACATTATGACTCCTGTGTAGAGATAAAGTAACAGTCTATTGAAATCTATTTAGATTTCTCTAGAATGGATGGAATTTAAAGGTTCTGTGAATTTTAACCTTAAAAGTAGGCAAGGCTTTTTTGTCAAGTTTCTCTCCAGGCAAGACTAGCAAACTAGTAGTAATTATTATCAAAAAGTTGTATATTTCTATACTTAGCCCTAAATTGTCAAACTCCAAATTAACAAACCCAACACCATGCTAGACAATTTCATTGGATATTGCAGACATTATAAACTCATTATATAGCATGCCAGATTCATTAGATCTTTTTTTTTTTAGCCAATCCTATCCTACACCACCTAAAAATATTCAATTTGCTATGTTCTTAGAATCAAAATCTATCCCAGTTAGAAAAGAAGTTCCTCAACTTAATAAAGTATTCTACAGATTCAGTGTAATTTTTACGAAAGTGCCAAACAGTATGAAGGCTCCTCAAAAATTTAAAAACAGAACTGCCGTATGATCCAGCAATCCTACTTCTGGGTATATATCCAAAGGAACTTAAAATATGTACCTTGAAGATATATTTGCACCCCATGTTAACTGTGCCATTATTTACAATGGCCAAAATATGGGAAAAAGTTTGATTGTCCATCAACAGATCCATCAACAGATGAGTGGATATAAAATTTGCATGTATATGATACATGTATATATGATATATGTATATATGCATACATGTGTATATTTACGTATATATGTTGAATATGTATGATAGTCATCCTTA
Source organism: Redunca redunca (assembly GCA_006410935.1). Classification (NCBI taxonomy): domain Eukaryota; kingdom Metazoa; phylum Chordata; class Mammalia; order Artiodactyla; family Bovidae; genus Redunca; species Redunca redunca. Next base: position 458,634 of record SJYQ01001749.1, read on the forward strand.
AAAAGGAAGGCCATGCTGTCATTTACAAAACATAGATGAAACTGGAGGACATTAAGTGAGACAGACCATGCAAAGAAAGACAAATACAACATGATCTCACTAAAATGTGAAATCTAAAATAGTCAAACTCATGGTAGCCAAGAGTAGAAAGATGGTTTCCAGGGAGAGTGATGGGGAGAAGGAACAGAGGTGATGTTGGTCAAAGGTTACAAAGTTTCAGTTAAATCATATGAGATGAATGAGTTCTGGAGAGCTAACATACAGTGTGATCACAAAGCTTAACATCCCTGTATTGTACCCTGGAGCTCTGTTTAAGAGGATAGATCTTGAATTTGCTCACCACACACACACATGCACACACACACACGCAAAACTGGCAACAATGTAGAGTTGTTGAATATGTTTTATTTAGCTAGGCTGTGGTGCTCCTTCTACAATGTATGCATATATCAAAACATGAAGTTGTACACTTTGAATATATACAATTTTTATATGCCAAACTTATCTCAAAAAAGTTGTTAAAATGTAATTACTACCTAAGTATAAAAATGTCTCTCAGTATCTATAGTCCTCTCATGCACAGTTAAACAAGCACTGTTGAATACTTAACTCTGTAGTGTTGCTTTGATCTTTCAGCAGGCCTGTTTACTGCCTAGATAGTGCTCCCTTTTATAACACAAATCATTCTCTGGCTCTGGGTAGACACTACACTAAACCTCTTACCTCTAACAGCAAGCTGTCACCATCTCTACTACATAGCACTTAAAAACAAGGTAAGCTCTACAAGTCATCTGATTTTACTTTGCACAACATTAAAATTGCCTACCTTTAGACACAAAGAAGATTAAGTTTACACATTTGTCAAGTTTTGTGATATAGTTGAGAAAAATTAAATTTAATGTTTCTCTTAGCACATAGGTAGAAAGCACTGCTTTAAGAAATATATTCAACAACTTATTAGTTATTTTTCTGAGTCTTTTTTTTCAATTATCTTCCTTGAACATGTAAATAAGCTTAGAAGATAGAGTATATCTTTTTTGTGAAAAGTGAAGTGAACATATTAGTCACTCAGTCATATCTGACTCTTTGTGACCCCACAGACTGTAGCAAGCCAGGCTCCTCTGTCTATGGAATTCTCCAGGCAAGAGTACTGGAGTGGATATCCATTCCCTTCTCCAGAGGACCTTCTTGATACAGGGATTGAACACAGGTCTCCTGCATTGTAGACAGATTCTTTACTACCTGAGCCACCATGGAAACCCTTTTTTGTAATCAAGTCTAATAAAATTAAAGTGGCAAATCTGTACTATATAAGTGTCCTGAGTTACAAAGAAAGACAGCTGGAATCAAGTCCCACATTAGCTGTTTGGTCTCCATGCACTCCATTCATAAGATCATTCCTATTTCCTTACTGACAAAATGAATTAAACTGGCTGAATTAAAAAGATCCTCCCAGCATATCTAGAGAAAGTTGAGAAAGCCAACTAAAATGTAGGCTTATTAGCTTCGGTCAGGACTAGCTTGGGAGAGAGATGGCAGGCAAGTAGCTTCATCAGTTTGGAAAACTAGTCATAGCGTAAAAGATGAAGAAGAACAGTTATAGTCCAAGAAGCCCATAGCACTATGATTCGACATATTAGGAATGGAGAGGACAAATATTCAATACTCAATTATGAACAGTAACCAGAACACCATATTTTAGGATGCTTAGCCACCTAATGTACAAAGGACAAAATTGGGCAGTTTCCAAATTTCCATGTAAGATTTATAATTCTATATATAAATTTCCCTTGAAAGCTGATATACACAGTTGACAAAAGTGAAGAACAGCCCCAGGTTTGAGATCCTTGTTAACAGTTTTCATGAATCACATCCATCTCATAAAATCATAACACAGTTGTTATGATACTAATATAGAAATTCTTTAATTTCTGCTCCACTTAACTTGCATATGTAATTGCCAGCTCATTAGAAATGATAAAAGCATAATTATGAAAACAAAGCTAGAAGAAAGGGCAAAGTCTTGATTGGTAAATTATGACTAAAAGTATATTTTGTTCCATACTGTGGACTTGATATTATGGACATTAACTACTTATTTTCCTCCAAGATCCCCACTCTTAGACATCAGAAAATGAGATGTAAACACATATAAGAGAAATGCTAAGCACTGTATCCATGGCCAAGCTCAAAGTCAAACCTTCAATTTAAATTCACCACCATTTCATCAATTCTAGGATATGGTAATTCTGTTATATTTGGCTAGAAAACCACAACTTCAGTTCAACAGTAAATTGTGTTGAATTTTCTTGTAAGGATTAAAGGTGTCTACTAACTCCAAAGATTCAATAACTATTCTATGAAACTAAGGTATCTCTGTTGACTCTAAATTGTATATTATACTTCGGATCAACTTATATACGGATGCATTCATTCATTTAATTTATATTTGTGAAATGTCTGACACTCAAAATCCTGAAACAAATCAAAAGAAAAAATAAGTTTGATACATTTAGAGCTGCCTCACTAATAAATAAGTAGCTCCTAAAATAAAAAAGAAGACCAACCACCAGATAGAGAAATGAACAATATAGAAACAGATAGTTCATGGAAGAATAAGTAAATTCCCTGTTGAATGTAGAAAACTTTTTTTTCTAATATTAAGAAAATGAAAATTAAAAGCGCACTGAGAGACAGAGGTTTTCCAACAGCTATGTTTGGGTGTGAGAGTTGGACGGTAAAGAAGATAGAGCACCGGAGAATAGATGCTTTTGAACTGTGGTGCTGGAGAAGACTCTTGAGAGTAGCTTGGAATGAAAGGAGATCAAACCAGTCAATCCTAAAGGAAATCAACCCTGAATATTCATTGGTAGGACTGATGTTAAAGCTGAAGCCCCAATACTCTGGTCACATAATGCAAAGAGCTGACTCATTGGAAAAGACCCTGATGCTGGGAAAGATTGAAGGCAGGAGGAGAAGCGGGCAACAGAGGTTGAGATGGTATCACTGACTCGATGGACATGAGTTTGAGCAAACTCCAGGAAATAGTGACGGACCAGGAATCCTGGTGAGCACAGTCCATGGGGTTGCAAGGAGTCAGACACCTCTTAGTGATTGAACAACAACAAATGGTGAAGTATCTTCTAGTAGATTAATTATAACAGCTAATAAGTAAAATAACAAATAATAGCTCACATGGGAGTGATGCAAAGTAAGCAGAAACTAGAGGAGGCTTTTAACTTGGAAAGAGGGACAGGTGTTTTTTATAACTTTGGATTGACAGTAGTCTATATTGAGGGCATGAGGGCTATCTAGAACTTGGAAAGAAATCTGAAGTCTTTCTTTTTATAAACCCCAGTGAGCAGGGTTCTAGACAGCTAGATGGCCAGAAATGTGTGAAAATATGGCAGAAAGGAGAGTTAGAGGGATAATGCTTTAAATTCTGTACACAGCCTCTGCCCAAATCTTCTGCTGGCTTTTTCACTACTCATGTGTTTGACAGACTCCAAGCATCCCAGCTCAAGTTACATATTTCCAGCCACAGCTTGCTGCAGTAGCAGAGAACTTGGAATCTGAGTTTAGTCTAATTAGCTGACTGCTAAAGAAAGAAACAAATCAAACCAAAACCAAAAAGTAATACTGTTGAAATGAAACTAAAGGAAATCTCTAAAATAGATGTGTCATTCACAAAGTCCAGGATACAGTTTAAAATCACCCAAAGTATTAGCAATATTTAAAAAACACACAACAAAATATACTAGACACTGACATGAGTGACAAAATAAGCAATAAAGATCAACCCTGAAATGACTTGGAGGATGGAATTAGCAAAGGATGATTTTAAAACAACCATTGCAACTATGCTCAAGAATAATAACAATGTGAACATAGTGAATAAATATTAGCATAAAAAAGAGAACTATAAAGCTAACTAAATGGGATTTTAAAATAAAAATGCAATATCTGAAATTCTAAAGATAGAAGAAGAAAAACATACATCATTTCATGTGGTTACCAACAGACTGAAAATATAAAAAGAAACAGCAAATTTGAAGATAGATCAGTTACTCAATTTGAAGAATTAAGAATGAATATATAATTTTTTAAAGCCTCAGTTATGTGTAGAACAATATGAAAAGTCTAACAGACATGCAGTTGGAGGCCCAGAAAGGAGTTAAGAGAAAATATCTTTGAAGAACTAGTGCTCTCAAATTTCCTCAAATTAGCAAAATGTATAAATTGAAATAGTCAAACAGTTTAGTGTACCCTAAGGAAAAGTTACATTCAAAGCTAGAATAACGTAGTCATATTGTTAGAAACCAGAGTTAAATTTTAAAAGAATCAAGAGAAAAGTGCATCTTCTTATAAGGAAGAACAGTGATATGAAAGTGTGCCAACTTCTCAACCCAAGGAGACTAGAAGAGATTGAAAGAACCAGTCTAAATGTCAAATGAAAAAAATTCTCTCAATGAAGAAAAATGTTATGTCAATATTCTTTAATAGTAAAGGTGAGATAAAGACATTACTGATAAGTGAAAAACCAGGATGTTTGCTAATTACATACCTACCTAAACTATTTGAAATACTAAAAGTTTTTCTGGCTGATGAGAGATTATACCAGTGAGACCTCAGAGTGTCAGAAGGGATCCAGAGTCTTGGAAAGAGTATGCAGGTGTACAGGTGAATATATATGTGTTCTTTTTGTCTTTAAAAATACATAAAAAGTTGAAAACAAAAGAATGACATTGTCTTGTGAATTCTATTGTACATCAGTGTAATTTAGGCACAACTTTAGTATAAAAGAGAAAGAAAGGTGGTAAATCAACCTTTAAATAGCCTGATTCTCATATTTTATGTGTAGTGCCTAAATAGTAGCTCTGATATTGTGTTTCCTTGGAAAACCACTGAAAGTGCAAAGAGTCACAGCTAAAAGGATAACTGGTAAATTTCTTTACATTATAAAGCAATATTAAAAAAAAAATTTTTAATGGAAAATACAGAAATCTCCCTCCCCACCCCAAATATTTGGCAATTTAACATGTTTTTTTTTTAAATAAATAAACCATGGATCAAAGAGAAAATACCAATGACAAATTTAAACTGTTAAAAATGTAGTGATAATAAAACTAAAATATTAACATTTGTCAGTTCAATTCAGTCAGTTCAGTTGCTCAGTCGTGTCCGACTCTTTGCGACCCAATGAATAGCAGCACGCCAGGCCTCCCTGTCCATCACCAACTCCCAGAGTTCACTCAAACTCATATCCATTGAGTCAGTGATGCCATTCAGCCATCTCATCCTCTATCATCCCTTTCTCCTCCTGACCCCAATCCCTCCCAGCATCAGAGTCTTTTCCAGTGTGTCAACTCTTCACATGAGGTGGCCAAAGTACTGGAGTTTCAGCTTCAGCATTATAACTTCCAAAGTACACCCAGGGCTGATCTCCTTTATAATGGACTGGTTGGAGCTCCTTGCAGTCCAAGGGACTCTCAAGAGTCTTCTCCTAATAAAACTAATGCTCAAAATTCTCCAAGCCAGGCTTCAGCAATACATCAACCGTGAACCTCCACATGTTCGAGCTGGTTTTAGAAAAGGCAGAGGAACCAGAGATCAAATTCCCAACATCCACTGGATCATCTAAAAAGCAAGAGAGTTCCAGAAAAACATCTACTTCTGCTTTATTGACTATGCCAAAGCCTTTGACTGTGTGGATCACAATCAACTGTGGAAAATTCTGAAAGAGATGGGAGTACCAGACCACCTGACCTGCCTCTTGAGAAACCTATATGCAGGTCAGGAAGCAACAGTTAGAACTGGACATGGAACAACAGACTGGTTCCAAATAGGAAAAGGAGTACGTCAAGGCTGTATATTGTCACCCTGCTTATTTAACTTATATGCAGAGTACATCATGAGAAATGCTGGGCTGGAAGAAGCACAAGCTGGAATCAAGACTGCCGGGAGAAATATCAATAACCTCAGATATGCAGATGACACCACCCTTATGGCAGAAAGTGAAGAGGAACTAAAAAGCCTCTTGATGAAAGTGAAAGAGGAGAGTGAAAAAGTTGGCTTAAAGCTCAACATTCAGAAACTAAGATCATGGCATCTGGTCCCATCACTTCATGTCAAATAGATGGGGAAACAGTGGAAACAGTGTCAGACTTTATTTTTCTGGGCTCCAAAATCACTGCAGATGGTGATTGCAGTCATGAAATTAAAAGACGCTTACTTCTTGGAAGGAAAGTTAAGAACAACCTAGACAGCACATTGAAAAGCAGAGACATTACATTGCCAACAAAGGTCCATCTAGTCAAGGCTATGGTTTTTCCAGTGGTCATGTATGTATGTGAGAGTTGGACTGTGAAGAAAGCTGAGTACCGAAGAATTGATGTTTTGAACTGTGTTATTGGAGAAGACTCTTGAGAGTCCCTTGGACTGCAAGGAGATCCAACCAGTCCATTCTAAAGGAGATCAGCCCTGGGTGTAGAACATGGATAAATCACTACTCAGTGGGAAATATGATTTTTAATGGCAATATTATGAGAAGCAAAGTATATAAAAACAATGACCTAAGATTCCTCTTCGAGAGTCTAGATAAAAATGAACAAAGTGAAAAAAATGGAAGAAAGGAAGTAATAATGATAGGATCAGAAATAAGTGACAGAGAGCTTCAGTAACAAAGAAATTTAAGAATGCTAAATTTTGAAAATTGATTTTTTAAAATTAAAAACCATCTCAAACAAAATCCTCCAGGTCCACGGTTTCTCTAGTGGCTACTTTCAAATGAAATTAAAAGAAAATGTCCACAAATTCTCTTAAAAAATAATAGAGAAGATAACATTTAACATCTTGTTTTATATATTATTTTGCATCTAAGTCTTTTACCAAAACTCAGCAAATAACATGCACACACACACACACACAGACATTTATAGACCAGTATCCTTCATGAATATATGCACATGAATTCTTAACAAATATTAGCAACTCAAGTCTTGGTTTATATACCTACCACTGAAGATATAAAAGACTCTCCATATTCAGAAAATTGGGAATTAAAGGGAGAACATTAAACATTTATCCTACTTTCCTTTGATTAATGAATTTCAGTGAAATAGCTCCAGTTGATGAGGGTTAGTTCTTTATACAATGATTACAGGTAATATAAAAGCGAATTATAGACTTAGAAAAATCACTTTATTGCCATTTTGCCTTCCAGGCAACACATATCAATGAATGAAACCACTAGATGAAATATTCATTTAAAAAAAAGAGTGTATCTACTCAGTTCATTTATCTGTCAGTCACTCTCTGAGATTCTGAGACCCCCGAATGAATAATAACTTAAAGTGGGATGGCAAAATATTTTATGACTTCTGTTTGAATATAGCATACAATAATACAATGTATTCTTGCCAAAAAAGGTACATTCAAATCAAATCAACAAGTAGTGCAAATTTTCTTTTTTACCAAAACAAAACAACAACAACAACAAAACCCCAGCACAGAGGTTAAGTTAAACATCAGTTTGAAATAGTACACATACCAATATAGAATATGGCACAGTAGTCAAAATGTAGTCCTTTCTAAAAGCAATTCAGTGATTAAAATAAGCATATGAAAAATTGTAGGAGAGGCTGGTAATAAAAGAAGCAATATTTATTTTTTTAATGTAGTAAATAGAACTTTTTGAATTCTAATTGTGTAAAATCACATTTTACACTATTGGGAAAATTTGAATATAGCCCGGATATTAGATACTCAATGTTAGAAATCTTAGAGATTTGTGATAAAACACAAATGAGTGAAATCACACAGTGTCTGTTCCTTTCTTTATAACACGTGCATGCGTGTGTGCTCAGTCATGCTGGACTCTTAACAATCCCAAGGAATATAACCTGCCAGGTTCCTCTGTCTGTGAGATTTCCCAGGCAAGAGTACTGGAGCGGGGAGCCATTCCCGTCTCCAGAGTATCTTCACAACCCAGGAATCGAACCCCTGTCTGCTGCCTTACAAACGGATTCTTTACTCTCTAAGCCATCAGGGAAGCCCTTCTTTATAATACAACAGCATGTAAAAAAATAAAGTAAGATAAGAAATTTAAGAATCAAATGTACCAAAATCTTGATAATTTCTAGGTCTCGTTAAAAAATTATATAGAGGTGAATTAATATATTCCTTCCCAAATACATTTGTTTGTAAATGCTTAAAACTGTTCCTAATTGAAAAATATATTCACAAACACATACATATATACACACACAGACTCACTTCTATAATTTACAGACTCTTCTATATGCATATCAAGTCAAAAATAATTTGACATTGATTTTCACATATTGGAAAAGTTGTCATCTTTAATCTTCTCCACCAACAACAATTAGGCAAAAATTGTTTAAAAAAATGTTTAAAAAGTTCCTCAAACTGTATATTTTTATAGTTTTGTTCATTAAATTGAGAACATTTTTATTAAGCAAATGTTAAAATTAATTTTAAATTGAAAGATGAGCACAATTAGAAAAGAAAAGAACCCCATCCAAGTTTTGTTTTGGTTCTGACTCTGCCCATGGTAACAAGCAGACTTATTACCAACTTCCAAGAGTGTCAGCTTTTATCTGTCGAATGGGTTACTAATTATTTGCTTTATAATTCACAAACGTCTAATGTGAATCAGAGGAGCTGATGCAATTAAAATGCTTCCCTAGCCCATTCATCAAATGGTATAAAGGACTGTGCCTCCACCTTCATTTAGAAACTCTTCACTCTGGGCACATGGAATTCATTTGTACCATCTTCTGCATCTTGGTGACTCTGTCATTTACCCACTCCTAGTCACCCACTTTCACGCTCAGAAGGGTTTAGAAGCCAGCTCACAGATTCTGACACCACCACACATTGCGGCGTCTTCTGTCTTTGCTCAGACCTCTGGGTAAGAGGAAGGAGGAGGAAACAGCAGCGACAACCAAAACCTCCCCCAGAAGACGCCGAGGCGCTGGGGTGGGACCGAGCGAGACCCCGTGGCTGCTCGCTAGGGCTGGAGGATCGAGACGGATCCTGACGCTGGAGGCCAGAGAGGACTGTGGTCAGGAGGATCCCTGCCAGGCCGACTCTCTGAACAGAGTTGCAGAAGGATGTCGCTGTTGGCAGAGAATGTGTGTCCCGTCAGGAGGCACCAGAAACACCCCAGCCTCTCAAGGACGCGACCCAAACAGAAACTAGAGAACAGAGAGTCCACACGAGGCAAATGAGGATGGGGAAGCTGAGAATTACTGCAGCACTTGCTTCCTCATTATTTTGACGGAATGACACTCAGTCCAACATAGATTACCTGTCCTTCATGTTCATAAGCACAGAATATAGTTTTGGGTTTTTTTTTTTTCCCTTCCTTCTCCTTCTCACTCTCTGTCACTGTCTCTATCAATTCTATGGAAACAAACAAGTAAAAAATTATTCTATAGGAAATTCCTTACTTTCACTACATATGTCAAGATCACAGGGCGAGTTCTTGCCTCCTTTACTGCTCTGTCCCAAATAATCAAAGACACATATGATTGGATTCATAAATATTTGCTGAACAATGAATGAATGGGGTATATATCTTGTAAATGAAACTTAAGGCCATTATTAAATGATATTACTAGAAAAATATTTTGAAAGAATTGTTATCAAACTATTTAAACTGGTTTGAGACTCTTTTAATTAAATTTAGAAAATAAATGCAATCACTTGCAAACTACACAATAGCAATAAACCAGTAAGACTGTAAGTTAAGAAAACTGATTCTTTTGTCTGCTTTTTAAAGAATTAAAAGCAAAATTCTAGCTTATTATGAATTAGACTAAAGAAAAAAAAACTACTGCAAATCAATGCCAATTCCAAATAAGAGATGAATGGAGAACTCAAAGTTAACAATTGAATGTGGGTACTTGCATGTAGAGGGCTTTGCAGATTTTAGGCTCAATGGTAAAGGATCCATCAACCAATGCAGGAGACACAGGAGATGTGAGTTTGATCCCTGGGTAGGGAAGCTCTCCTGGAGGAGGAAATGGCAACCCACTCGAGTATTCTTGCCTGGAGAATCTCATGGACAGAAGAGCTTGGCGGGCTACAATCCATGTGGTCCCAAAGAGTCGGACACAACTGAACACTGTGTGCGTGTGTGCATGTACACACACATACACACACACAGAGTTTTGGAAAGTCAACAGAGATAATGTCAAACTCTAAGAAAAAGAGAATAAAAGCCTAGATGATGAATGTGGTTTAGTCGCTAAGTCATGTCAACTCTTGTGACACCATCGACTGTAGCCTGCCAGGTTCCTCTGTCCACAGGATTCTCCAGGCTAGAATACTGGGGTGGGTTGCCATTTCCTTCTCTAGGGGCTCTTCCCAATCCAGGGATTGAACCAGGCAGATTCTTTACCAACTGAGCCACCAACGAAGATAGATAATGAATAGGTCTAGGATTAATTTCCAAAATGTTCTTTATTAGCTTTATCTGTTTTTTGGTTATTGGCTCTAAAGATTTTTAAAATTTGTTATGTCTTGACAGAACTATGCAATCTATCTGTCAAGTAAAATAACACAAGCTGCTGTAACAAATAACACCCAAATCTTACTGGCTTCTTTCAGCATAACACAAGTTTATTTTTGCTTAGGCAGAGTCTCTTACGGGCATACATGGTTGAGCGTATCTCCTTTGCAGCTTTCTTCTAGGTGGTAGTGATCGAGGCTCATTCTCACCTGTGGCCTTGGCATCTCAGAATCTCCAGCAGCCAGCTGTGAGGACATGGTGAGGGAGAGAGAGGACAAGAGTCTCATACAATAATTTAGCGGGCAGGCATGAAAGCGGCAGACACCTTCCCTTACCCTTAATAGCTAGCCTGGGTCTAGCCCATATAAAAAAGAATTAGAAGCTGGGGTCTTTTCTTGTATCTAAATTAGAAAATAAAATGACTTGTTGAACACAGAACAATGACTCTGCCATTGAAGCTGATGTCCAATAATTCTACTGATCCCTTCTGTTAGGTGTTCTGCAAGTGAACAGCCGTTTTTCTGTTTACACATCTCCCTAAAAGAGAAGGGTGTTTATCTCTTTCATGAAATCTCATACCATATTGAAATATATAATTAAGAAAAAAAAACTGTTGTCTGTGTCAAATCAACATGGATTTTGTTCTGATTGTGCTCAGAAGATAACTATTTTGGTCCCTGCCCCATTTTGTTAATACTGACACAAGGAGATTCACGTTATACAAGAGAATGTTTGCCAGAAACTCTGTTTACATAGGTTCCCAGATTTTTCCTGAACTATTGTTTTTACCTACCCATTGCCCTCTGAAAATAACTCACTGTTTTTTGCTGTTCTCCAGGGAGGCTGGTTTTAGCCTGATACCTGAGCCACTCTTCATAAGAATTTGAGTAAAATCAATTTGGATTTCCTGGAGTTGTTTTTAAGTTACAGATTTAAAAGCAATATGATTGCTTACTGCATATGTATCTCCAAAACTGCTGAACGTCAATTTCTTTTTAGAAGTTGGAAACGGTGGAAAAATTGTCTTAAAGTACAGCATTAAATCAAGAGGAAAACTTCCACTCCATCTAAACTTGAGTGTTTCTGCCATCAGCTTTATCAACAAGTTCATTTTAAGTTGGAGTAGCTATTTCTCAATGCCTATGATTGTTTTCTGAATCGTTTACCATCTCACATATTTGCTCTGGAGTGGACATCAGGGGCATTCTAGCATAGCCCTCTCATTATGTGGGGAATGGAAGGGCACCAGGAAAGCTAGACTGAGCCAGGCTAGCCATATGCATCTCCACTACTTTGGATGGGAAATAACCTTGACATTGCTGGAAATCCAGACACTAAAACCATTTACCAAAGAAGTGATGGAAACAAAAATAATGGGGACACATACATCTTTCCGCAGGTGTTGTCTGCTCTGTTCTACTCATATTTCTTGTCCCGAGAGTCTCTGAACCTCTGGCGTTCATTTTCTTCCAAGCGTTTGTGTAGCATATGTTCATTCTACTCCCTGAGGCAGCGACTGTTTATATTCTGAGTGTTACTGGGGATGCCAGCTCCCCCTGAATCTAGCAGTAACCTGTGCTGTGCTTTCCGCTCCATATACCGTCAGCTGTTCCGATGTGCTCTCCCTATCCTCACCCCTCCTACTCTCCAATCCCCAAACCCGCTCAGGAGAACAGAGCCATGTGTGTTGTTGTTGTTTAGTCCACTAACTTTAATCCAACTCTTTGTGACTCTATGGATGATAGCTTGCCAGGCTCCTCTGTCCATGGGATTCTGCAGGCCAGAATACTGGAGTGGGTTGTCATTTCCTTCTCCAGGGGATCTCCCCAACCCAGGGATCAAACCTGTGGCTCCTACACTTAAAGGCAGATTCTTTACCACTGAGTCACCTGGGTGTAGTACTATCATATTATATCGCAACATAAAGGTCACCCTTCGATATTATGGGATACAGTCTAGTATATTAAGAGCTAAAAAATTTGAATTAGAAAGTCCCAAATTTGTTGTCTAGCTCAGTTTTCATCAACAGTTTACTTATTATGCAAGTTTTAAAATGTCCTCAAGTTCAGTTTCTTAAGGTAAAACAGAACAAATAGAACCTAGTTCTCATAGTTGTGGAGAGAATTAAATGAGATAATTTATCTAAATCTAGGTTACTAAGTTTAGCAAATAAAACTATAGGATGTCCAGTTGGAATTTTAGATAAAAAGCAATGATTTTTTGTGTGCCTTTACTGTTAGTTTCCTAGACCTTCAGAACAGTGATTGTGACAAAAATCTAGAGTAAAAATATTTTTTAAAAAGAGATGCAGGATACAGGATGCTTGGGTCTGGTGCAGTGGGATGACCCAGAGGGATGGTATGGGGAGGGGGGTTCAGGATTGGGAACACAGGTACACCCGTGGCAGATTTATGTTGATGTATGACAAAACCAATACAATATTGTAAAGTAATTAGCCTCCAATTAAAATAAATAAAATTAAATTTAAAAAAAGATATAAAAATAATAAACCAATATCAGACAACATGTAGTCTTATATGATACATAATTTTAAAAGTCAATATAATCCAGTGTAAGATATAAAATGAAAAGTAAAGTCCACAGAACAAATGCTAAACAGCAAACAGGATGGTAGGTTTCCTTCATTCACATCACTAACTGCATTAAATATAATGGAATCTCCATGCAATGTAGGAAACCTGGGTTCAGTTCCTGGGTTGAGAAGATCCTCTGGAGAAGGAAATGGCAACCCACTCCAGTATTCTTGCCTGGAGAATCCCATGGACAGAGGAACCTGGCACGCTACAGTCCATGGGATACAAGAGTCGGACACGACTTAGCAACTAGAGCACCACCACCACCATAGTGGTATAAAAGCAACAATTAAACTAAAGAATTCTCAGACTAAACAAAAATTAAGAATTTAACATATGTCTAAAATAGGATTTTCTCTATGTATAGTAATACAGATACATTAAGAATGAGTAGAGGAGTGTAAAGCGTTCCCAAACATGAATCCCTTCCCACCTCCCACCCCATGCCCTCCCTCTGGATCCTCTCCTTGCACCAGTCCCAAGCATCCTGCATTCTGCATCTGATATCATCTGGCGATTCGTTTCTTACTTGATAGTATACATGTTGCAATGCTTGTACACTCGTGGTGAATTCATGTCAATGTTTGGCAAAACCAATACAGTAACGTAAAGTAAACTAAAGTTAAAATAAAAATTAAAAAAAAAAAACAAACAACTATAGCAACACACACACACACACACACACACACACACACACACAAAAAGAATGAGTAGAGGAATACATATGGGCCATAAAAACACTATTCAAAAAAAGAAAAGCTGAGGGTGGGATGATTTGAGAGATAGCATTGAAACATGTATATTACGATATATGAAACAGATTACCAGTCCAGGTTCAATGCATGAGACAGAGCGCTCAGGGCCGGTGCACTGGGACAACCCTGAGGGATGGGATGGGGGACATATGTACACCCATGGCTGATTTGTGTCAGTGTATGGCAAAAACCACTACAATATTGAAAAGTAATTAGCCTCCAATTAAAATAAGTAAATTAATTTACAAAAAAAAAAGAGAAAAGCTGGGTGAATCATCAGTATAAAACAGTATCATTAGAATAAAGATTGTTATTGTTAAATAATCAGTTCACTTCAGTCGCTCAGTCGTGTCTGATACTTTGCGACCCCATGAACTGCAGCACGCCAGGCCACCCTGTCCATCACCAACTCCCGGACTCCACCCAAACTCATGTCCATCGAGTCGGTGATGCTATCCAGCCATCTCATCCTCTGTCATCCCCTTCTCCTCCTGCCCTCAGTGCCTCCCAGCATCAGTGTCTTTTCAAATGAGTCAGCTCTTCGGATCAGGTGGCCAAAGTACTGGAGGTTCAGCATCAACATCAGTCCTTCCAATGAACACCCAGAACTGAACTCCTTTAGGATGGACTGGTTGGATCTCCTTGCAGTCCAAGGGACTCTCAAGAGTCTTCTCCAACACCACAGTTCAAAAGTATCAATTCTTCGAGACTCAGGTTTCTTCACAGTTCAACTCTCATATCCATACATGACCAGTGGAAAAACCATAGCCTTGACTAGATGGACCTTTGTTGGCAAAGTAATGTCTCTGCTTTTGAATGTGCTATCTAGGTTGGTCATAATTTTCCTTTCCAGGAGTAAGCGTCTTTTAATTTCATGGCTGCAATCACCATCTGCAGTGATTTTGGAGTCCAGAAAAATAAAATCTGTTTCCACTGTTTTCCCATCTATTTCCCATGAAGTGATGGGACCAGATGCCATGATCTTAGTTTTCTGAATGTTGAGCTTTAAGCCAACTTTTTCACTCTCCTCTTTCACTTTCATCAAGAGGCTTTTTAGTTCCTCTTCACTTTCTGCCATAAGCGTGGTGTCATATGCATATCTGAGGTTATTGATATTTCTCCTGGCAATCTTGATTCCAGCTTGTGCTTCTTCCAGCTCGACGTTTCTCATGATGTACTCTGCATATAAGTTAAATAAGCAGAGTGACAATAAACATCCTTGACATACTCCTTTTCCTATTTGGAACCAGTCTGTTGTTCCATGTCCAGTTCTAACTGTTGCTTCCTGACATGCATATAGGTTTCTCAAGAGGCAGGTCAGGTGATCTAGTATTCCCATCACTTGAAGAATTTTCCACAGTTTATTATGATACACACAGTCAAAGGCTTTGGCATAGTCAATAAAGTAGAAATAGATGTTTTTCTGAAAGTCTCTTGCTTTTTCGATGATCCAGCGGGTGTTGGGAATTTGATCTCTGGTTCCCCTGCCTTTTCTAAAACCAGCTTGAACATCTGGAAGTTCACGGTTCACATATTGCTGAAGACTGGCTTGGAGAATTTTGAGCATTACTTTACTAGCATGTGAGATGAGTGCAATTGTGAGGTAGTTTGAGCATTCTTTGGCATTGCCTTTCTCTGGGATTGGAATGAAAACTGACCTTTTCCAGTCCTGTGGCCACTGCTGAGTTTTCCAAACTCGCTGGCATATTAAGTGCAGCACTTTCACAGCACCATCTTTCAGGATATGAAATAGCTCAACTGGAATTCCATCACCTCCACTAGCTTTGTTCATAGTGATGCTTTCTAAGGCCCACTTGACTTCACATTCCACGATGTCTGGCTCTAGATGAGTGATCACACCATCATGATTATCTGGGTCATGAAGATCTTTTTGTACAGTTCTTCTGTGTATTCTTGCCACCTCTTCTTAATATGTTCTGCTTCTGTCAGGTCCATACCATTTCTGTCCTTTATTGAGCCCATCTTTGCATGAAATATTCCTTTTGTATCTCTAATTTTCTTGAAGGGAGCTCTAGTTTTTCCCATTCTATTGTTTTCCTCTATTTCTTTGCATTGATCACTGAGGAAGGCTTTCTTATCTCTCCTTGCTGTTCTTTGGAACTCTGCATTCAGATGCTTATATTTTTCCTTTTCTCCTTTGCTTTTCACTTCTTTTCTTTTCACAGCTATTTGTAAGGCTTCCCCAGACAGCCATTTTGCTTTTTTGCATTTCTTTTCCATGGGGATGGTCTTGATCCCTGTCTCCTGTACAATGTCATAATCCTCCGTCCATAGTTCATCAGACACTCTCCTATCAGATATAGTCCCTTAAATCTATTTCTCACTTCCACTGTATAAACACTGTATAAGGGATTTGACTTATTAGGTCATATTTGAATGGTCTAGTGGTTTTCCTTACTTTCTTCAATTTAAGTCTGAATTTGGCAATAAGGAGTTCATGATCTAAGCCACAATCAGCTCCCAGTCTTGTTTTTGCTGACTGTATAGAGCTTCTCCATCTTTGGCTGCAAAGAATATAATCAATCTGATTTCAGTGTTGACCATCTGGTGATGTCCATGTGTAGAGTCTTCTCTTGTGTTGCTGGAAGAGGGTGTTTGCTATGACCAGTGCATTCTCTTGGCAAAACTCTATTAGTCTTCTAAGCTTCATTCTGTCCTCCAAGGCCAAATTTGCTTGTTACTGCAGGTGTTTCTTGACCTCCTACTTTTGCATTCCAGTCCCCTACAATGAAAAGGACATGTTTTTTTGGGTGTTAGTTCTAAAAGGTCTTGTAGGTCTTCACAGAGTTGTTCAACTTCAGCTTCTTCAGCATTACTGGTTGGGGCATAGGCTTGGATTACCATAATATTGAATGGTTTGCCTTGGAAACGAACAGAGATCATTCTGTTGTTTTTGAGATTGCATCCAAGTACTGCATTTTGGACACTTTTGTTGACCATGATGGCTACTCCATTTCTTCTAAGAGATTCTTGCCCACAGTAGTAGATATAATGGTCATCTGAGTTAAATTCACCCATTCCAGTCCATTTTAGTTCACTGATTCCTAGAATGTCAACGTTCACTCTTGCCATCTCCTGTTTGACTACTTTCAATTTGCCTTGATTCATGGACCTAACATTCCAAGTTCCTATGCAATATTGCTGTTTTCAGTATTGGACCTTTCTTCTATCACCAGTCACATCCACAGCTGGGTATTGTTTTTGCTTTGGCTCCATCCCTTCATTCTTTCTGGAGTTATTTCTCCACTGATCTCCAGTAGCATATTGGGCACTTACTGACCTGGGGAGTTCCTCTTTCACTATCCTATCATTTTGCCTTTTCATACTGTTCATGGCGATCTCAAGGCAAGAATACTGAAGTGGTTTGCCATTCCCTTCTCCAGTGGACCACATTCTGTCAGACCTCTCCACCATGACCCGCCCATCTTGGGTGACCCCTCACAGCATATCTTAGCTTCACTGAGTTAGACAAGGCTGTGGTCCATGTAATCAGATTGGCTAGTTTTCTGTGATTATGGTTTCCTTGTGTCTGCCCTCTGATGCCCTCTCTCAACCCCTACCGCCCTTACACTATACAAGAATCACGTCCTTTAAAATACATGAATAACCCAACAACAATTCAAAATACTTGAAGCTAAAATTGATAGAACTGCAAGAGGAAACAGTAAAGCCCATACTTATAGTTGGAATTTTGCCTCCCTTCACTATGAAACAAGTGCACAAGACAATTGGTAAAGATATAGACTCTCTGAAGAGCTATTGATAAAATCATTCAAATTGCCATTCATAGGACACTTCATCCAATAAAAGCAGAATAAAATTATTTTATGGCACTTGAAATATTCACCAAGGTAGGNCAAGGTAGGACATTTTCTGGACAGTAAAGCAAGTTTTAGTTATTTTAATTAAATTGGAATCATTCAATGTATGTTCAAAGGTAGCTAATTACTAAAAGTAAATAACAGAAAGATTTCTGGGAAAATGCCACATCTTTGAAAAGAGAAGACTACACTTCTAAAAAACCTGATGGAACAAAGATAGAGTGATTAAGGAAATTAGAATATATTTGGGGTTTAAAAAGTAAAAGTGCAACATATCAAAATTTGTAGTATGTAGCTAATGTCCCGTGTCAAGAGGTTTCAAAACATTAAATTCTTACATTATGAAAGAAATAAATCCTCAAATCAATCATTTAAGCTTATACCTTAAGAAACAAAATGAAGTGTGAATTAAAAAAATAAACAGAAAAGGGATATAATAAAGATCAGAATAAAAATCCATAAAATTGAAAAAAAATAGAGAAAATTAGTGAAATCAGTTAGTTTCAGAGAAGATCCAACTGGTAAACCATTAGCCAGGCTGACCAAGAAAAGTATAAAGAGATAAGACCCATATTTCTGATCTCAGGATTAAAGAACTATAATAAAAAACTCTACTGATTTTAGCAGTCTGATAGAAAAATATTATGTAAATATTGTGCACATAAGTTGGCAACTTATGAAATGGACAAACTTCTTGAAAGACAGATACTGTCAAATCTCACTGAGGAAGAACTAAATAATTTGACTGTTGTTAAATCTATTAAAGACACTGAATTTGTAGTTGAAACGTCTCCAGTGGTGAAAGACCCAGATAGCTTTTCTGGCAAATTCTACCCCACATTTAGTAGTTTGCAAGGTCCAGAACTTCCTAGGTGAATCTGAAACTGGCCCCTTAGACTGAAATCAGGGAGAGACAGTAGAGGCAGATCTCTGCAGATTGGTAGGCGGCAGGTTGAATCAGCAGGGCGCTTACATACAGGCTGTTTTTTGTTAGCAAAGCCACAGGATCTCAGTTCCTGCCAGCCAGAACCTTAAAGTTTACACAGCGGCCTTACTGGGGTTTAGTCATATATACCATCCAGAAGATCTTTTACAATTGCATCCTTAGAAACATCTTCCACCATGAGAATGGTGGAGAGAGTACAAGTTCCAGGACCGGAGGAAGGAGTGAGGTGCCTCCAACCGCCAGAGTCCTACTCTGGGGTCAGCAGTCACACCCTCTTGATGACCTCCTCCAGCAATATTTAAGGGAGAAATAATACCAATTCTGCCCAAAGTGCTCAAAGCAGTCCAAAGGGTTGACCATTTTTAAAATGTGATTGATATTTGGTAACGATGAGAGAGAACACAGGTTGTCACCCTCAAGTATTTTTTTCTTTCTTTTTTTTTAATGTAATTAAGACTACCCACTTGTATACATTTTTACAGTACCTACATTTATGTATTTATAAATGTATTTGTAAATTTTGACAAGTCTGACTTTAATTTCCTCGATAGACTGAGTGAAGCCTGTTCAGCGCCATCAGGGTTATTCACTATACAAGGGATTATTTGATTTTACAGCACAGCCAATTTCAAGTAGTTATCTGAACTGTTGATTTCTTAATTTGGTAAGAATGTTGCTTTTATCACATAATGTGCTCCACCAAAGTTGTTTTCATATTTTTACCACAAAACACGTGATTTGTATATTCTTTTGTAAAACTTTGGACTGAATTTGCAGAACATTCATCATAATGTCATATGAATGTTCGCCCTTAACATAATGAACTTCCAGATGATTTACTTTGACTCCATGAATTAGATGTAAAAAATAAAATACAAAACCAGTATTGGAAATAACAGATATCATATTTGAGGCATCTAATGATATCAATTTAAAACCATCATTTAACTGTCTACAAAGATCTTTCTCAGCTAATGGAACAGACACATTAATGACTTTTTTTCAGCTTTTCACAGTGCATGAAAAAACTTGAAATAGAAAAATAAACAAGTTAATTTAAAACAGTAGGCATTTAATCCAAAGTAAAAACCCTGCTCCATGCTGTGATGAATAAAAACAGTATAGGTAATATTGTCATCTTCAGGCACAGATTTGTTAAAATTACTTGAAATTTAAGATGTTGAGATAGATTATTATTTATTTTTTTTGTTTTCATGTGGTCAGTATTTAGTGGGTAAAAACAATTAAATATTTTGTACAAGTTTCATATTCAGCATCAATTTCATTAAGTGACATAAATATGTTGCTTGATATTTTTTACTAAATTGCTATTGCATTGCTGTTTACGGGCTTATTTAAAATAAAACACTACCAAGGGGATCAGCAAAGTTTTCTATAAAGGCAGGATATTTTAGGTTTTTCAATAATTGACTCTGTCACAACTGCTCAATTCTGCCCTTGTAACACAAAAGCAGCCAGAGACTGTGTATTTTGTTTAATATTTTTTAAGGATACAGGTTTATAACTAGCAGATAAATAAATTCTGCAGATCTAATATACAAGATTGTGACGATGATTGGTAATATTGTATTAATAATCTAAACGTCAAAGTTGCTAAGATACTAGATCTTATTGCTCTCATCATAAAAGGAAATAATAAGTAATGTGATAGAGTCATTTGCTAATGCTACGGTAGTCACATTGCAATATATAAATGTATCGAATCAACACATTGCACACCATGTAGTGTTACATGTTGATTATCTCTCAAAAAAAGTTTAAATAGAGTGAGCATAAGTGTGTTCCAGTAAATCTTTATTTATGGACACAGAAATTGATTCTATGCAATTATTGCATGTCACAAAATATTCTTCTTTTGATTTTTTTGCAACTCTTTGTAGAGGCAAAGGCCGTTTTTGGTTGGACTAAAATTTTCAGCAGGCCAGACTTAGCCCATGGATGGTAATTGGCAGACCCCTTTGCTTAAAATCTCTAGAGCATATGTTTACTTTCCCAGATATTTATCCTGAGTAGATCAGGAGAGATGGCTATGATAATTGGTGGTCAGCATTGACAGCACTGTACAGGAAGCAGAATTTGCGGATGCTGGGATAGTAAGTTGTGACAGAATATCGGAAGTGAACGCTTACATCCAACAGTTTGGGGGCATCAGGAGATGGCAAGAGGATATCTCATGACGGGCAAGGGCATCGTGAGGTTTATTCCCATAGGTTTGTAGGCCTGGGCTGTGGATAAGTGGGAGTCAGAGCATGTAAGAGAGAACTGGGCTGTGGGATGTGCCTGGTGGTTTCCACTGCTAAGGAAATGGCTTATTGGACCTCTATGTGTCTTTCAGAAATACCAGGGGGATTTTTATCTCAGATACTCTCGCTCTGATGCCAGTGGACATACACAGATGTCTGTTTCTCTGGGGAGTTTTCTAGTTCTCTCTATGGACTTTATTACTCCTTCTGACCTACTTCTGCACTCACTATATAATTATTATAGCAGATCTTACAGGTTATTGTCTTCATTTACTTCATGTCAGTCCCTCCAACCAGGCTGAGCTCCTTAAAGCTATGAGCAGGGCTTTAGTGATCTCTGGAACTCCAGGGCCTAGGACAATGCTTGACACAGAGTTAAGAACTCCATAAATATATGTTGTGCAAAACCTAATTATAGCATAGACACAATTTTGCATTCTGCCTTTGTCACTTACTGTTTTATTATAAGCATTTCATTTTGCTTTATAGCATTCATAATTGTCATTTTATTGGCTGCATTAAAGTCCATCAAGTTTGTGTGTCTTAATTTGCTATATTATTTTGACTTTGTATGTTGACATTATCTCCACAGTTTTACTATTCATTAAATATTTAATTAGATATTACTTTATTTTGAATTTTGAAAGTTTGAAGCCATGATTTGGAATGACTCATATCTCTTAAAAACTCTTTATGATAGAATTTTACTGCTTTTCCATAAACACATTTTCTTGTCAATCAAAGTAACATCTAATATTTTAAGTAAGAATATGGGTATATGAGCAAATGTTATATAAAATCTACAAATAAATATATGATATGTAAATATTTAAAATATAGACTGTAGACAGAAATTTAAAAAATATATTTAGTTAGTTAGTTGCATCTGGTCTTGATTGCAGCACACGGATTTCTGTTGCATCATGCAGGGTCTTTTGTTTTGGTGCAGGGACTCTCTAGTTGTGGTCAAAGGCTTTGTTGCTCTGCGGCAGGAGGGATCTTAGTTCCCCGACTAGGACTCAAATCCGCGACCCCTTCATTGCAAAGTAGATTCTTAACCACCGGATCACCAAGGAAGTCCCAGAAATATTTTTGATAGGAATATTTTTAACTGAAGTATAATTTTGTAAGAAATGTTTAACTATGTACATGAATATAAGAGATATTTGTCATTTAAATTGGGAAAAAAATTATGAGAAATGAAAGACCTTACACTCAAGTTGAAAAAATTTAAAGCAAAACATTTAGTTTGACAGACCTCTGCAGAGATATACTGAGCATCAGATGGGAAAGACTTGGCAGCCTTTGGAACATAGATCCCCAACAATTATACCGTGAATTCAAAGGGCCAACTGAGGGATATATAATTTTCTAATTCTTTTCTAACCCATTTAATGCAAATATAATTAACTAGAATTTTAAATGTTTAAATATAACATGGATCAAATTTTAAAAATCATTGCTGATGGAAAGTTTCACTGCTCAAAATAGCCTGGAGTTAAAACTCCCCTCTGGGTCTTCCCCACCATTCAATGCAAAACAAAGAACTCTCTCACCCGAAGAAAAAAATGGACATTAAGGCTGATTACGCCCAGCTCCCAGTCGGTCCGGCCTCTGGCTGATCTTCAGAACCCCTTGCCCCAGCCGTTTAAGATATAACTACTCCAGAACAACCTTAGAGAAGAACAGGCCCCCTTAAGACAGTAGATTTCCACACATACGCCTATATATACTTACTCTTTCTTGGGTTAGTGCTGCTGATGCTAAGTCACTTCAGTTGTGTCCAACTCTGTGTGACCCCATAGACGGCAGCCCACCAGGCTCCCCCGTCCCAGGGATTCTCGAGGCAATAACACTGGAGTGGGTTGCCACCTCCTTCTCCAATGCATGAAAGTGAAACTGAAGTCTCTCAGTCGTGTCCAATTCCCAGTGACCCCCGGACTGCAGCCCTCCAGGCTCCCCTGTCCATGGGATTTCCCAGGCAAGAGTACTGGTGTGGGGTGCTATTGCCTTCTCCATGGGTTAGTGCAGCAGCTCACTAATCCGACTGCTGCCCCTTCTCGCTTCATTGAAGGTTATCTGTTCCTGTAAAGGGCCAGTCTCATCTTTTTCCGCACCTCGCCTTATCTAACTCCCTTACCCTATAATTGCTAATAATTTATTTTTAAAATAATCTTATTAATATATAATTTATATACAATAAACCACATGTTGTATTAAAAACATACAAATGGATAAGTTTTGAGTTAGGTGTAAATTTTGAAATCCCAGTCAAGACTGTGAACACTCTCATTCAGTTCAGTTCAGTTCAGTCACTCAGTCGTGTCCAACTTTGCGACCACATGAACTGCAGCACACCAGGCCTCCCTGTCCATCACCAACTCCCAGAGTTCACCCAAACTCATGTCCATCGAGCTGGTGATGCCATCCAGCCATCTCATCCTCTGTTGTCCCCTTCTCCTCCTGCCCCCAATCCCTCCCAGCATCAGGGTCTTTGACAATGAGTCAACTCTTCGCAGCAGGTGGCCAAAGTACTGGAGTTTCAGCATTAGCATCAGTCCTTCCAAAGAAATCCCAGGACTGATCTCCTTTAGAATGGACTAGGTGGATCTACTTCCAGTCCAAGGGACTCTCAAGAGTCTTCTCCAACACCACAGTTCAAAAGCATCAATTCTTCGGTGCTCAGCTTTCTTCACAGTCCAACTCTCACATCCATACATGACCACTGGAAAAACCATAGCCTTGACTAGATGGACCTTTGTTGGCAAAGTAATGTCTCTGCTTTTTGTCATAACTTTCCTTCAAAGGAGTAAGTGTCTTTTAATTTCATGGCTGCAATCACCATCTGAAGTGATTTTGGAGCCCAAAAAAATAAAGTCTGACACTGTTTCCACTGTTTCCCCATCTATTTGACATGGAGAGATGTCCATGTCCATGATGGGACCAGATGCCATGATCTTAGTTTTCTGAATGTTGAGCTTTAAGCCAACTTTTTCACTCTCCTCTTTTACTTTCATCAAGAGGCTTTTTAGTTCCTCTTCACTTTCTGCCATAAGGGTGGTGTCATGTGCATATCTGAGGTCATAGCCATTTCTCCTGGCAATCTTGATTCCAGCTTGTGCTTCTTCCAGCCCAGCATTTCTCATGATGACTCTCATTACACCCCACAATTCCTTGTTCTTTTATTTTCTCCCCTTCTAACCTCTGCTAACCCAATAAAAGACAGAAATGGTAGGGACCCAACAGAAGCAGAAGATATTAAGAAGAGGTGGCAAGAATACACAGAAGAACTGTACAAAAAAGAACTTCATGACCCAGATAATCATGATGGTGTGAACACTTACTTAGAGCCAGACATCCTGGAATGTGAAGTCAAGTTGGCCTTAGAAAGCATCGCTATGAACAAAGCTAGTGGAGGTGATGGAATTCCAGTTGAGCTGTTTCAAATCCTGAATGATGATGCTGTGAAAGTGTTGCACTCAATATGACAACAAATGTGGAAAACTCAGCAGTGGCCACAGGACAGGAAAAGGTCAGTTTTCATTTCAGTACCAAAGAAAGGCAATACCAAAGAATACTCAAACTACCGCACAATTGCACTCATCTCACAGGCTAGTAAAGTAATGCTCAAAATTCTCCAAGCCAGGCTTCAGCAATACGTGAACCATGGATTTCCAGATGTTCAAGCTGGTTTTAGAAAAGGCAGAGGAACCAGAGAGCAAATTCCCAACACCCGCTGGATCATCGAAAAAGCAAGAGACTTCCAGAAAAACATATATTTCTACTTTATTGACTATGCCAAAGCCTTTGACTGTGTGGATCACAATAAACTGTGGAAAAGTCTGAAAGAGATGGGAATACCAGACCACCTGACCTGCCTCTTGAGAAACCTATATGCAGGTCAGAAAGCAACAGTTAGAACTGGACATGGCACAACAGACTGGTTCTGAATAGGAAAAGGAGTATGTCAAGGCTGTATATTGTCACCCTGCTTATTGAACTTATATGCAGAATACATCATGAGAAACACTGGGCTGGAAGAAGCACAAGCTGGAATCAAGATTGCCAGGAGAAATCTCAATAACCTCAGATATGCATATGACACCACGCTTATGGCAGAAAGTGAAGAGGAACTAAAAAGCCTCTTGATGAAAGTGAAAGAGGAGAGTGAAAAAGTTGGCTTAAAGCTCAACATTCAGAAAACTAAGATCATGGCATCTGGTCCCATCATTCCATGTCAAATAGATGGGGAAACAGTGGAAACAGTGGCTGACTATTTTTTTGGGCTCCAAAATCACTGCAGATGGTGATTGCAGCCATGAAATTAAAAGACGCTTACTCCTTGGAAGGAAAGTTATGACCAACCTCGATAGCATATTGAAAAGTAGAGACATTACTTTGCCAACAAAGGTCCATCTAGTCAAGGCTATGGTTTTTCCTGTGGTCATGTATGGATTTGAGAGTTGGACTATAAAGAAAGCTGAGCACCAAAGATTTGATGCTTTTGAACTGTGGTGTTGGAGAAGACGCTTGAGAGTCCTTCGGACTATAAGTAGATCCACCCAGTCCATTCTAAAGGAGATCAGTCCTGGGTATTCATTGGAAGGACTGATGTTGAAGCTGAAACTGCAATACTTTGGTTGCCTGATGCGAAAAGCTGACTCATTGGAAAAGACCCTGATGCTGGGAAAGATTAAGGGCAGGAGGAGAAGGGGATGACAGTGGTTGAGATGGTTGGATGGCATCACCAACTTGATGGACATTGGTTTGTTTGGGTGGACTCTGTGAGTTGGTGACGGACAGGGAGGCTTGGCCTGCTGCAGTTCATGGGTTCACAAAGAGTCAGACATGACTGAGCGACTGAATTGAACTGAACCTCTCCCTGGGTTAGACCACCCTAAACATAGATCCTCAAACAGACCACACTGTGCCTGCCTTCTGTCACTATAGACTAGTTTGTTTTTTCTAGAATTTCATATAAACAGACTCTTACAGTGCATATTCTTTTTTCTGGTTGCCTGTGTTGTAAGCAATTACAGTAAACATTTTTATATATGGAACCCATGTCATTGACTTTAAAGTGTCAGTTTCTTTAGAGGACATGTGACATATGAAAAGAGACAGGTTTGACATTCTGCCCTGAATTTGAGAGTCTCACCTGAATTCTGGTCTTACTTATATCCTTTTTACCCTGACTCTGAAAACAGGAAAAAGTCTGACCCATCTGATTGCATGATACTTATCCTAAAACCTTGCATATACCCTTACAAATCATACTTGTTTGAATGGAGCCAAACTGATGTGAATGGAATTTAGAGAAGCAGATAGACTGGGATTCAACAACTCATGAATTCCCAGTTTAAAAAAATGTAATAATTAGTCACATTGATTTATCTTGATTTTCTACAAACCTGGAAACAGGAACTCAGAAGTTGGTCCCCAATGTATGCAGTAGCACTTACTTATGTAAGTCATCACTCAAGTGATCCAAAATATTCTTTCAGTAATATTTTTGTTAACATTGAAATTTTTAAAAACAATTGAAAATTAGAATTTTTGGGACCCCGAGAATATGTTTGTGTGCTCAGATTTTGGAAACACTGGTGTAGAGTGGGTCATCCTGAACAACATCAAAATGCAAGGGTTCAACCCACGTGTAACATTTCTTACTATGTGATCTCAACTGTTTTTTGTTTTAATTCCATTTACCAATTCACAGGGCAATTGTGAAGACTGAATAAAAATAGGAAGTACACGTAATCATCAAGCGTGTGTTTTGTATATTGTCTTTGATGACTAAGAGTGAGCATAGCCAATTAACAGTTAAATGGGTTCTGGGCACTTAAATCTAAAAACACTAATAGGACACCAGGAGCCAGATGTAATATCAGAGAGCACTGGAAGCTTGACCCCCTTTAGTCAGTGGTTTTGACTGTGGAAAAATCTACATCGTTATGGACCTAGAACCAAGAAAGCTATGTTCAAGTCAGCATAAATCAATGACTAGCTATTCAACCCTGGGCAAGCTATTCAGTCTATATCAATCTAGAGAGACAGTATTACTTATAAAACGATATTAATTTACCTACTTGTCTTATCTCTCAGTGTTGTTTTGAGGAAAAAGTAGGATAATATATGTGAAATGTGTTTGCAAATCATCATGGATACTGCCAGGAAATCGTCAAGGCATGGTTATTGAGCTCTGGAGTAGTCATCTGGGTGGTTGGCTTTATTTTGCATCCACCCTTTCTGAGTCAGGTATCTTTGGTTCCACTGAGAAGGGTTTACAGCATTTGATTGACTGTGTCCTTTAGTCATAAGAGCCATCCTGATACATGGCTTAACCTGAGGTCAGGCTGGAAACTGACATGAAGGGAAAGGCTCTGGTTACTGTCTGAAACGTCACGGCAGCTCCTAGTCTTCCCACCATCCAGAAGGCTGTCATCACAGACAATACCCCTCGGAGCTCCATCTCCAGTTCTGCCTCTGCCCCTGAGCAGAGGACTTTCTGTTCTTATTATGCAGTTGTCAAGGGCGCTGACAGGCAGCATCACCTGAATGAAACAAAGGATGTCAGAACGTCCTAAAAAGATTTGTAAGTTTGTCGACAACTGTTTCATCTCATTACAGGTGCCACCGCCCTCTGAGGGCCTTCTTTCATTGTGTCACACTCTCGAAGTCATTTTCTGATGATATTCTCTGCCAGGGCTTCTTTCAAAGGAGAAGGAAGCAGCATAGGCAGTCGTCACAGGGGTGATCAAGCATAAGTCCTGTGCTCTCCTCTTAGAACAAATTAATCAAATATAGCTGGGCAGAAAGTTCTGTGCTGAGTTATCTGGTGACATAGGCAACAAAAAGCCTAGTATGTCAGGACAATATTACAAACATAAAATGAAGGAAAAGAGGGGCTGCTTATCACCAAGAAGTATAAGTAAAATAATATGGAATTTTAGTGGTAGAAAGGACTTGACTTATTTACTGCTATTTGAATAGTAATCTTACATTTTGAAAAATACATTCTAATGACTACAAAAGCAAGTGTCTAGCTCTCTGTTGTTTTGAGTGATGAGTGGAACAGAAATGGCCCCTGTTGCCTTGAAACTGATACCCTAGTAAATATGCCGCACGTAGATAGCACACACAAATAAATATACATAAGGAATGCATAACTTTTTGATGGAGTCATGACCCCTTCCCCACCCAGTTCACCAAAAATACATAAACAATTATCAAAAAAGAAAAATCCTTCATTTGAGCTAAATAGTGATTTATGGCAAAATTTAAGA
Source organism: Redunca redunca (assembly GCA_006410935.1). NCBI lineage: Eukaryota > Metazoa > Chordata > Mammalia > Artiodactyla > Bovidae > Redunca > Redunca redunca. Next base: position 486,858 of record SJYQ01001749.1, read on the forward strand.
ACAGAGCCTAGAACTATAATTCCTTTCTACTTTCTCACTAACCTTTCTATGAAAGAAATCATCCTCTTTTGTTCTAAGAAACTGAGAAGAAAATACACTGTAGTCAAGAGTCCCTGAGTTCTCTTGATTATTGCAAGTTCCAAAAATGACTTTAAAATATCAGAGATTGTAAAATATGACCGGGCATCTCATAGGAACAGGAGACTGGGCTGGGGTGGGATTTAGAGCTACTGGTATTCATGTGTGTGACAGAGGGTAGGAAGGGTTGGAGGTGAAGTGATCAGGCTCCTGCCAATCCCTCCTGACTTTTCTTTTTAAGGTATAGCCAATACATCAGCTACTAACAGGTCCAGCCTCTCCTCCACTATCCATGTCACTGATGTTTTCCTGGAATTTCCAGGTAGAATCAGGATGCAAACTGAGGTGGGGCATTAGGTTTAGGCAACTCCTGCTGTATTCTTCCAGACAGAAAAAGAAAAATAGCATCCCAAGGCCATGGGTATTCAGAATGTTCAGGATTAAACAAGTGAGTGTAGCAGCTCAGGCAAAAACATCAGGATTAACTTTTTTCTCTTTGTATGTCTCTCTATGATTTCTTCTGGGTTCACCTCATGTTAAGGTGAGTCCTTGAGGCAGACTTCAAAGATTAATTTGGATAAAAAATAAAACTAAGTAAAAGAGGAGAAATAGACAAAGAGATATAAAGAGACTCTTGAGTCCAAAACACTAGGCTATCTGTCTATAGCGAATCAGTCAGTAAACTGATAAATGTGAAGTATCAATAAATCAATACCATTAATACTATTGCAAGACTGTTACACACCCAGAATGCACCCATGCATGGAAAACTGTCTAGAGTGTTAATGCCAGCATATAATAGATGCTCTGTGAATATTGGCCAGCTGAATCTAAATTCAGTGAATACCTGTTCAGGAATCAAAATAACATTTATTCATAGCCCAGTACCTTTATGTTGCAGATGTAAGAAATACTATAAGAATGGATAATAAGAAATGGCCACTATGTTACTGAACGTAAATCCATGTGCCTGATGCACAGAGAGGCCCAATAAGATTCCCATACATCAGAGTCTGAGGCAGGGAAAGGTTTATTGAAGGGTCATGCAAGGAGAATGGCTCATGCCCCTCAAAGTCACAAACTCTCCTGAGAATTTCAACAAAACATTTTGCAAGGCAAGGGTGAAGGAGGAGAATTGTTGGTTGTTGCCAACTTCTTGGCATTGGAATCCTTTGTTTTTGCAGTCATCTACATAGGTCAGGTCATGACGTTCTTGTAAATCTCCAACAAGGCAACAAGGCTAATCCCTGTTCTACAACTTTTTTTTTTTATCTCTGTATGAATGGAAATGTGTCATACCCTTAAAGGTCAGAGCCTTGAGAAGGGTTATCGTATATATTTCAGGCTATAGCCAATATTCTTAACTCAAAGTAAAAGTAATAGAATGCCAAGGTTAATGTAACATACCCAGTATGGAGTCAGATTTGTTCTTCCCTGTTGCAAATAGACTTTCAGAACTGGCTAAGACAGAAAGCTGTGTGAACTAGGCCAGTGCAGCTTCTAGCCCCCTGTTGTACCCACACAAATTAGATTCACACTAGTTCCTTTTTCTATCAATGTATGTTCAAATTATTTTGTGCTGAAATTTTTAAGTGGAGTAGAATAACCGTCATCACACTGAGAATCATATATTCTAGTTTTAATCCTGTGTCACCTATCTCCTGTCTCTGTGACTCTAACCAAATTACTAGCTCCTCTGAGCAGATTTATTTAATCAGTACAGTGAGGACAATATCGCTTCACCACTTCATCAGGGTGACTAATTTTGAGTGGTGTGGCTGGCATATACCTGTTTCTATATAAATAGATGTTATGTATAAATCTAAACGACAGGGAGGCATTGAGCTGAACTCTCTAATTTTCTCACTTACTTTGATTCAATTGATTTGCATGATCTTAGGGTGCTACCTTCCCCAAGGCTGATTAAGAAATTTCAAGTGTCTATACTTTCCTTTAACATTGGCCAAACAACTTGTTAATGATGTTATTTTAAATGAGCCTGCCTTTATGAGCCTTCATAAATTATTTCATGAATCATGATTTAATTCAGAACGATACAGCATAAGGTTGGTAAAAACATTTTCTTTGGTGGGAATTAAATTCTGACTTTAACAAAGAGACATGTTAAGGTGAGTTGATTGCTGATCCCTATCCCCTTACTTATCATTATGTACTTCAGTTTTTGAAGTAAAGTCAGTAAAGTCAGTTCATCACAGACTGGGAGACTCATGAGTATGGTGATCATGAGAAGGGATCCTGTCAGTAGACTTCCTGCATATTCACATTCCAGCATCCCTACTTGATGTTTCTGTAATCATAAGCAAGTTAAACGTAATGCTTTTCTAAATACTTTCAGGTCCTCCCCTCCCATGANGACTCGAATTAGATGCCATATTTCTGTACTCTTCTTCCTCTCTGTAAATAATTTTGGAAGTATTATAACATTGTGCTTTGTGTAGGAAACAGGATTTTTTATTTTTGTTTCTATTTCTGCAGTCGGCAAGAAGGTCTCCAAAGGGATGACCTACATCTTCCAGTTTGCCACAGAGAAGGTGCTTGGTAAATAATTATTGAGTGAATGAATGTGCCTTACACTTGAAAACAGTAATGATAAACAAAGCAGTTACTGTAGTGATAGGAGGATAAATTATAGTAATAATAATAATGTTTACTAAAACAATTAACATTTAATTAATGTTAAACACTTGAAATGTATTCTAAGGGCTTCATATTTATTTAATCATGTCTCAATTAGAACAACTCCGTGAGGTATTTACCTTTGTTTCTAATTTTATAGATAAGGAATCTGGTACAAAGGAAACTTTATAAATCTGCCTGAGGTGACACAGCTAGTGAGTGGAGAAGCTGGGGTCAAACTCAGACAGCCCCCAACTTAGGATGGTTCCACTTAGGATTTTGAGAATTTATGATGGTGTGAGAACCATGCACATTCATTGGAAACTGTACTTCATGTTTGAAATTTAGACACGTGGCCATGCAGTCTCCTGACTCTGAACAGCTGCCTATCAGTCACTAGATCAGCAGGGTAAACAGCCGACACACCTACAACCCTCCTGTACCCAGACGACTGTTCTGTCCTTCACTCTCAGTGAAATATTCAATACATTGCATGAGATGTTCAGCACTTTATTATAAAACAGACGTTGTGTTAGATGACTGCCCGCCTTCGGCTCATGCTAGTGTTCTGAGCACATTTAAGGCAGGCTAAATTAAGTCTCTGTTCTATAGGCTCAGTTCAGTTCAGTTGCTCAGTCGTGTCCAACTCTTTGTGACACCATGAATTGCAGCACGCCAGGCCTCCCTGTCCATCACCAACTCCCAAAGTTCACTCAAACTCATGTCCATTGAGTAGGTGATGCCATCCAGCCATCTCATCCTTTGTCATCCCCTTCTCCTCCTGCCCTCAGTGCCTCCCAGCATCAGGGTCTTTTCCAATGAGTTACCTCTTTGCATGAGGTGGCCAAAGTATTGGAGTTTCAGCTTTAGCATCAGGACTTCCAATGAACACCCAGGACTGATATCCTTTAAGAAGGACTGGTTGGATCTCCTTGCAGTCCAAGGGACTCTCAAGAGTCTTCTCCAACACCACAGTTCAAAAGCAGCAATTCTTTGGTGCTCAGCTTTCTTCACAGTCCAACTCTTACATCCATACATGACACTGGAAAAAACAGCCTTGACTAGATGGACCTTTGTTGGCAAAGTAATGTCTCTGCTTTTGAATATGCTGTTGAGGTTGATCATAATTTTCCTTCCAAGGAGTAAGCGTCTTTTAATTTCATGGCTGCAATCACCATCTGCAGTGATTTTGGAGCCCCAAAAAATAAAGTCTGACACTGTTTCCACTGTTTCTCCATCTATCTCCCATGAAGTGATGGGACCAGATACCATGATATAAGATTTTTGAATGCTGAGCTTTAAGCTAACTTTTTCACTCTCCTCTTTCACTTTCATCAAGAGGCATTTTAGTTCCTCTTCACTTTCTGCCATAAGGGTGGTATCATGTGTATATCTGAGGTTATTGATATTTCTCCCGGAAATCTTGATTCCAGCTTGTGCTTCCTCCAGCCCAGCATTTCTCATGATATACTCTGCATATAAGTTAAATAAGCAGGGTGAAAATATACAGCATTGATGTACTCCTTTTCCTATTTGGAACCAGTCTGTTGTTCCATGTCCAGTTCTAACTGTTACTTCCTGACCTGTATATAGATTTCTCAAGAGGCAGGTCAGGTAGTCTGGTATTCCCATCTCTTTCAGAATTTTCCACAGTTTATTATGATCCACACAGTCAAAGGCTTTGGCATAGTCAATAAAGTAGAAATAGATGTTTTTCTGGAACTCTCTTGCTTTTTCGATGATCCAGCAGATGTTGGCCCTTTGATCTCTGGTTCCTCTGCCTTTTCTAAAACCAGCTTGAATATCTGTAAGTTCACGGTTCACGTATTGCTGAAGCCTGGCTTGGAGAATTTTGAGCATTACTTTACTAGCATGTGAGATGAGTGTAATTGTGCGGTAGTTTGAGCATTCCTTGGTATTGCCTTTCTTTGGTACTGAAATGAAAACTGACCTTTTCCAGTCCTGTGGCCATTGCTGAGTTTTCCAAATTTGCTGGCATATTGAGTGCAACACTTTCACAGCATCATCTTTCAGGATTTGAAATAGCTCCATTAGAATTCCATCACCTCTACTAGCTTTGTTCATAGTAAGGCCCACTTGACTTCACATTCCAGGATGTCTGGCTGTAGGTGAGTGTGTTCACACCATCATGATTATCTGGGTCATGAAGTTCTTTTTTGTACAGGTCTTCTGTGTATTCTTGCCACCTCTTCTTAATATCTTCTGCTTCAGTTAGGTCCATGCCATTTCTGTCCTTTATCAAGCCCATCTTTGCATGAAATGTTCCCTTGGTATCTCTAATTTTCTTGAAGAGATCTCTAGTCTCTCCCATTCTGTTCTTTTCCTCTATTTCTTTGCATTGATCACTGAAGAGGCTTTCTTATCTCTTCTTGCTATTCTTTGGAACTCTGCATTCAGATGCTTGTATCTTTCCTTTTCTCCTTTGCTTTCTGCCTCTCTTCTTTTCACAGCTATTTGTAAGACCTCCTCAGACAGCCATTTTGCTTTTTTGCATTTCTTTTTCATGGGGATGGTCTTGAACCCTGTCTCCTGTATGTCACGAACCTCCGTACATAGTTCATCATGCGCTCTGTCTATCAGATCTAGGCCCTTAAATCTATTTCTCACTTCCACTGTATAATCATCAGGGATTTGATTTAGTTCATACCTGAATGGTCTAGTGGTTTTCCCTACTTTCTTCCATTTTGGTCTGAATTTGCCAATAAGGAGTTCATGATCTGAGCCACAGTCAGCTCCTGGTCTTGTTTTTGCTGACTGTATAGAGCTTCTCCATCTTTGGCTGCAAAGAATATAATCAATCTGATTTCAGTGTTGACCATCTGGTGATGTCCATGTGTAGAGTCTTCTCTTGTGTTGCTGGAAGAGGGTGTTTGCTATGACCAGTGCATTCTCTTGGCAAAACTCTATTAGTCTTCTAAGCTTCATTCTGTCCTCCAAGGCCAAATTTGCTTGTTAGTCCAGGTGTTTCTTGACCTCCTACTTTTGCATTCTAGTCCCCTATAATGAAAAGGATACCTTTTTTGGGTGTTAGTTCTAAAAGATCTTGTAGGTCTTCATAGAACCGTTCAACTTCAGCTTCTTCAGTGTTACTGGTTGGGGCATAGGCTTGGATCACTGTGATATTGAATGGTTTGCCTTGGAAACGAACAGAGATCATTTTGTAGTTTTTGATATTGCATCCAAGTACTGCATTTCGGATTCTTTTGTTGACCATGATGGCTATCCCATTTCCTCTAAGGGATTCCTGCCTGCAGTAGTAGATATAATGGTCATCTGAGTTAAATTCACCCATTCCAGTCCATTTCAGTTTGCTAATTCCTAGAATGTCGATATTCTGTAGGCTAGCTGTGTTAAATACGTTTTCTCTTTACACTGTTTTCAACTTGTGGTGGGCTTCTTGGAACATGACCCCTTCAAAGGTGAAGGAGGATTTATATCCTCACCTCCGTTCTCTGAGAATCCTAAATTGTCCAAGGGCAGATGTAGTGCTCGGTGTGTATATCTGTATTTCTTGGTCTTTTTCTCCAGTGAGGAAGTCAGAGTCTATCCTCTCTAAGATACAGTCTGACTTTAATTCTATTATTCTGCCCTTTATTCCTTATCTCAGACTCCATTTCTCTGCTTTCCCCTCACCCCCACCCCATCTCTTGCCTTCTTTCCCACAGTCACACTTGAGTCAGGCTCTCTGGTCCCATTGGGTTCAGACTCCTGTGCTACGTGACTGAGGTTCCAGATCCTCCTGCTCATTCCCCACCTAAAGGGCAAATCAACTGTAGTCAAGGGAATAATTAGCCACTGATTACTGCAGATCTATTAATTGGGAAATGCCATAGGCCCTATTTATACTGATCTGACTAATGAAATCACAGTATCTTTAATCAAGGACTCACTAATGCTTCTGGCTAGAGGATGGAAACTGGATATTTTTTACTGGCGAAAATACTCCTCTCTTTCCACCAAAATGTTTGTTGGGTGAAGCTTCCCATTCAAATTCTTAACCTCTAAGCCTATGGAAGTCCCTTGTAGATTCACTGAATTTTATCTGCCACTAGACGGTTAGTGTTATAAGGGCAGGTTGTTGCTAAACCGTGTCCAACTCTTCTGGGACCCTGTGGACCATAGCCAGCCAGGCTCCTCTGTCCATGGGATTTCCCAAGCCAAAACACTACAGTGAGTTGCCATTTCTTCTCCAGAGGAATCTTCCTAACTCAGGGATTGAATCTGGCTCTCCTGTGTCTCCTGCATTGGCAGGCAGATTCTTTACCATTGAGCCACCAAGCAAGCCCCATAAGGGCAGGTATTCTGCGCATTTTATTCTTGAGTCCCCAGGTTCTGGCTCACAGTCTTATACATGGTAAGAACTGAATAATTTAGATAGAATAAATAAATGGATTGTTCTAAGCTTCTGATTATACACTGTGTACGAGGAAAATAATAAAGCTAACTTTTTGTATTATTAGACGTATTTCAAAGAGCATATATAATGAACTTGGCTGTGGCTAGCATCTATAAAGTGCATAACTAAAGATATATACTCTTGATATCATGATTATGTTTTCAAAGTATACTCTTCATATTATGATTATGTTTTCTAAAGAAACTGTAATGATTGTAAAAGTCTAACAATGAATGAATGAATAAAAGAATGGTTTATTGAATGGAAGACAAGATAAATTAATTCAGGGGTGACCTATAAGTCTGATCTCTCTAGTTATTAAAAATATTAATTACAGCTGATTAGTTATTCTCTTTTTAAATAAAACATCACCTACTCTCATTTTAGTTCACCTTTCTAATTTGTATTCCACCTTGAGGGAGCATCATGTGTACCTTGCTTCTCTCTCTCTTTTTTTTGCCTCTCATGGCAGTTACTAATTTACATTTATCAATGAAAACAAATATTTGTTGAGATGCTACTCTGTGCAGTCATGTGTTAAATTGTTTTCCATTTGTTTACCGATAGAGGAGAAGCTAGTATTCTTAGTCTGTGGACTGGTTGCTTTCATCTTCTTTTCAATCTTTTTATAGCCAAACAAGTTAAAAAAATTAAATGACATATTACTGACTTCTTTCAAAATTGGATATAAAACACTTTTTATCAACAAAATACACTTGTGTGATATTTGGTGAAAATAGAAGATCAAAAATCATGCGTGCAAGTGTGCTGTCTCTCAGTCGTATCCAGCTCTGTGCGACCCTATGGACTGTAGCCCTCCAGGCTCCTCTGTCCATGGGATTCTCCAGGCAAGGATACTGGAGTGGGTTGCCATTTCCTCCCCCAGGGGATCTTCCCGACCCAGGAATCAAACTGTGTCTCTTACTTCTCTTGCATTGACAGGCCATTTCTTTACCACTAGTGCCACATAGGAAACCCCATCAAAGACCATATTCCAATGTATTATCATTTTTTTTAATGCCAAGCTTAAACATCAAAATGTGAGATTTTGAGTAGCCTCTTCACTGGAGTTGATTATCCACTTTCTTGGCATAGCAGAATGTTGTAAAAACTTCAGTGACAACAGTGTCTTCTCATTTCTCAGCTTGAGCTGTTGGCATGAGTCCAGTGATTGCCTCAGAGATGGTGACCCCTCCTGGGTCACTTCTGTTTTGGTTTGGGTAGCTCAGATGGCAGCCTGCAATGCAGGAGACCTGAGTTAGATCTCTGGGTTGGGAAGATCCCCCAGAAAAGGAAATGACAACCTACTCCAGTATTCTTGTCTGGAAAACCCCATGGACAGAGGAGACTAGTGAGCTTCAGTCCATGGGGTCACAAAGAGTCAGACACACCTGAGCAACTAACACTTAAGACACTAATTCTAGGCCAGGAAGCCTATGACCTACTCTTTCAGCCCTAATTCCCTGTGTTTAATTGCTTCCTGCTTAAAAGATCTAGAGCTTTTTTTTTTCTTTTTTGCTCTAAACACTGACCAAAATGGAGAATATTATTCCCATTTTACAGATTCCAAACCTGTGTTTCATTACTTTGAATGAATATGTCCAATATAACATGGAGGTGAGTATTTGAGAGCAGCTCTCTATGACTCCAGATTTCTTCTGTGCTTCTTTATCAAAATGCCATGTGAGCAAAACAACATGCAATAATGTAATTATCGTTAATCTTTTCACAAGAGATAGACACACATGTTTGTAGAATTTCTAAGCAGAAAGCATTCACAAAATTGTAATTCTGGTGGCTGAGTAATCTTTTATTCAATTGAAAACCAGTGCTTACTTAGCCAAGCCCTTATTGGTAGACACTTTTTTGTCTTTCTGATATTAATAAAATAATCAGGAAAACAGTAAATATTTTTAAAATACCACCCTTCCCCTTTTATTTTTTTCTCTTTAAGATAAAACCTGTAAAAGTTTATCAGGCTAAAATGTGACCAGTAATTGATTTGAAAATAAAATGACTTCCGTTATTCTTGGCCCTCTAACTTAACAATCACTCTGTGATGGAGAGAAAAATGTATTAATCTCTAAATTGCACAATCTCACTGCAAATCTCCACAATCCTCTTCTCTCCCCATGTAGCCTTGTTCCCTGGTGACAAATCCTCAGGTAAAAGATATTGGAAGAAAAAACACCTTTTTCTGAAAACATTAGTTGGATTCAGTGGAAGTAAAACTTTCTGTTACCAAGAGGATATCTTGTAATTTTTAAAATTCATTTGTCACCATAAATGGCTACAGGATAGCTGTGGTTTTATATATTCAATGTAGTTACTTGTTTTTCTCTAATGTTCTATATAATAAAAAAAAATTCTATTTGTGATTACCCTTATATTAGATCTTGTTATCGTGATGTCATAAACTCTTGGTCTGTAGAACCACTGTTCAAATAAAATTGGTTGGTGAGGTTCACAGAAGCAGGATACGAATGAGGGCAGAGCGTGCCTGATGTGGATGGCGTTTGCTTCCCATTGGCAGGTCAAGAATGAATGTGTAGATAGCTTACAGAAGTGCCCACTGTGACACAGATAAGTCCAGAAGGAATCAAGGACCCTAAGATAATGCTTTAAAGAAAGAGGGTGGGAGAAAGAGAGAGATTGACTGGGATGAAAGAAAAAGTAGTTTAGTTTTTTAAAAACCTGTTTTTCCATGACTATACTCCGACATTTTGTTAGGTTTTTAACATCAGTCCATTATACTTGGAGATACAAGATGGGTTTGGGCCAAAGGGGCTGGAGTTTGTACAGAACACTTGGTTAAGCTTCTAGTATCTTTCCACTACCTTCTCATCAACAGGACAACATGTCACTTTTAAAATGTTGGATAAAATGATCTCTTCTGGAGAGTGTGCTGAAGACATAACTACTCCTGTGACAGACGCTCTCCCAGCCCAGTGCAGCTAAACAAGTGACTGAATACATGGGTTTCCTGTGCTTGCAAGATGTGTTATGTTTTTTTCCCTAGCGCTCAGAGGTTCAGTCGTGTCCTACTCTTTTGACCCCATGGACTGTAGCCTGCCTGGCTCCTCTGTGGGATTCTCCCAGGCAGGAACACTGGAGTGGGTAACCATTTCTTCCTCCAGGAGATCTTCCCAATTCAGGGATCAAACCTGTGTCTACTGCATGGGCAGGTGCATTCTTTACCACTAACGCCCCCTGGGAAGCCCTTTCCTTTCTTAAATTAAAGCCAAAAGCAACAATTCTTTTCTTCTCAACTGTTCACAGTTGACACATCTGCTTCTCGTAGCCTCTTTGACCCCTGGAAAGTTCTATCCAGGTTGAATTTCTTGGAACACAAAGATATAGCTTCTGCCCTAAAGTTCTTTCTGGATGTAGGAAAGAAGCTAGGATGAGGCTGTATTCTGGCCAAATATCCAGAAGCAGAGCGTGGAGACAGCCTGGAGGTGGGAGGGTCCCCTGTCCTGGTGAGCAGACCAGGATTCTCAAGGCACTGATTCTGGAGCTGTACTTGAAGGTGAAGAGAAGTGGTCTGGCCAGCAAGGTGGGGAGGAAAGCCTGTATGAGTGAGGGCAAGGGGAAAGAGTGTGGAAAGGGGAGTGTTGGTGAGATGCTGTGACATACCAGGGATTATGGGTAGTCAGGGTCAAGTGATCTCAGGGATTATGGGTAGTCAGGGTCAAGTGACCTCAGGGATTATGGGTAGTCAGGGTCAAGTGACCTCAGGGATTATGGGCAGTCAGGGTCAAGTGACCTCAGGGATTATGGGCGGTCAGGGTCAAGTGACCTCAGGGATTATGGGTAGTCGGGGTCAAGTGATCTCAGGGATTATGGGTAGGCAGGGTCAAGTAAAGCAGAGAAGGGATGGTTCCCAATGGGTGAAGAACAAGTGCTGGTCAGGCATTTTCTCCTTTTCACCTGTTTTCCCCCTTCATTTGAAATGTTAACCTCTTCTAATTTCAATTGCTTTTGTAATCTGTCTGGTAGCATACCTTTAGGACCCTACAACCCAAGCATAATCAGGAACTTATTTGGTTCTGAGCACTGCTGATTTTAAACTCCAGTTTATATGTAATAATCCATACATATTTAATATTCAAAGGCTCTGCTTTCCTCTCTCTGTTGTATTGCTAGCCAAGTGAATAATTACCCCTTCCCTGAATACCATGAAATTGAAGTGCAACCTCTAACAGAAACTACAGGTTCTTGACAAAGGATTCCAATGTACCACTCTGCGGGGGGGGGGGGGGNGGGGGAGATTGGAGGGACAGGGAAAAACTGTGGAAGGGAGATAATGAAACATAATTTTCTCAGTCTAGGAATTTCAGAGTTTGAAAGTGAAAGCCAGCAGGCATTTATAGACTCAGTTTGTTAAAAGGAAAGCACTACAGGGACTGATTCCGTTCTTCATATCGTATAATCTCATTTTAAGAAAGTGACAGCTGCAGGTTCACTTTGGCACTAATTGCCTTTTTCTGATCAAGCCCTGCTGTCTCTAACCCTGACAGTCTGTCTACGGTCAAGTTTTTTTTATCTCTATCTGTATTCCACAGCCCTGACGAAAAGCTTGTCTGTGTTCAGTGGTTACATTTGTCTCTGAGAGGAGTGAGTATCTTGCCATAGTATCTGTGTCTTGAATCATTTTTCCTTCAGAAAGGTGGATTCCTTAATTGTAGTATATTGCATTTTGGAAGATTCTGTGTTCTCTTTTTAATGGATTTGATAATGCTTTGTGCAAAAAGGAAAAAAAATACAGGAAATTGTTATACAAATAATGAGAAACAGTACAGGATATGAGCTGGCATCAAATGAGAATTTTTAAGCAGCCTGATGAATATGAGTTTTCACTCTTCCCCCTAATCAGTCAGACAGTCGTGGGTTTGAATCTCAACTTGCTATTTAATTAGGCAAATTAACCTTCTTGTTTTTATAGCACCCTGTTCTTGCTTTCATCTTCCCCCGCTGCCTTTTCAGTTTTGGGCTGTGTCTGCCTTGTCCACTAGACTGTGGTCGTTCTAAGGAGAAGGATGGTGTCCTATTCATTTTGCTAACGATCACTCAGCCCAAAGCCTGCCCAGAAATGTCCACAAGATGTATGTTTCATAAATGAACAAATCTTCGTATCCTGTTCCTCCCATTCAGTTTCAAATACATTAGAAAGCTATCGATCCCATGCCTCAATTTTATTGAATATGTTCTTCTTCCCTCTCACCACTCAAGCACACTCAGGAAATAGCACTTTGCAAGTTCTTTCACGGATCTTCAAAAAGAGAAGAATTTCATCTAACTCCCAATGTTATTTATCAAGCAAATGGTGAAATATGGTTAGACAAATGTAGCAGTCTCATCTCAATCAGGAAAAAATGTAGGAAGCTGTTCTGCTCTGTAACATTTGAGGCACCAGTACAGTTTAGAGTTAGCCATGAACACAGACATGATTATTAAGTAGTAGCTCTAATGGGGTTGATTTTTCAACACGATGGCGATTTGCTTCCTGAAACGTGCCGCTCTTATTTAATATGGAAAAGAGATGATCTGCTTACCCTTCATAGTGTTTATCATCAACTTCAATTTTTATTTCTAGCAAGGTCTCAGTACTTCATCTTAATTGCCACTGATGAAGCCAGTGATAGAAGAGGGCTAGCTTGATTTTTGCATAACTGATTGGCTCTGTCAAAATCATAAAATGCTCTCATTTTGGGAGTTATGAAAAGTTTAATTAGGGGTCACAGAAGGGAGATACATGTATGAAAATATGTAAACTTTATTTTACTGTCAAGAAGAGTATATATTAAATGTTGGACAAAGCACTACCCTGAAGATTCCGAGATCAATAGGATATAGCTTCTGCCTTAGAGGAGCTTACCAGCTAATTGGGAAGACATATGTTTAAAACTGTGATTGCAAAGGAATGTGAATAAAAGCCTTGGTTGCTGACTGTGTAAGACCCAAGGATCACACAAGTCTTTGAGCAACTATCCTCAGAGGATTGGAGGCCAATAAGGCTTCACAGAGAAGAAGCAGCTGAGACTTTAGAATCATAAGATGATTTTCAAGTGTAGAGAGAGCCCAGAGTTTTCCTTATAGCTCAGTTGGCAAAGAATCTGCCTGCAATGCAGGAGACCCGGGTTCAATCCCTGAATCAGGAAGATCCCCTGGAGAAAGAAATGGCAACCCATTCCAGTATTCTTTCCTGGAGAATCCCATGGACAGAGGTGTCTGGCAGGCTATAGTCCATGGGGTCTCAAGAGTCAGACAGGACTTAGCAAACTAAACCACCAGGATGTTTCAGGAAGAGAAACAAATGTTTTCTGGTACATGGATAAGAAAAGCATGTGTGTTCTGGAAGTCTGAACAACTGAAGTCAGAGTATAGGGGACATACTCTAGTCAAAGTATAGGGGACATCCAGACAAGGGAATTTAGTTGTGGGAAGTAGATAGGCTACAGATCATAAAGGGATATGAACAAGACATCAAAGAGTTACAATATACACTGATGAAGAAGAGCACACTTATTCTCCACATTCATGTAAAAGGTTGAATCCCTCATCCTTGTAGGTACAACTAAGAAAAACACTCAAGTTCCTAAACAGAGTTTCTAGTCAATGAAGACTTTTCAGTAAGTGTGTTCAAGTATCTTTTTCACATCCCTTCCTTGACCTGGTTTGAGCTTAGCCTTACTGGACAGCCATGATGTGGCCATGGGCAGTGAGAATGTATTGAACACATTGCTAGTTGCTGAGAGACCAGAGTTTAGTTTCACGGCCTTAGAAGTCAAAAAAAAAGAGTAAATCACTCCATGTAGAGGCTGCAAAATTGCAATGAAGTTAATGCAACTTTGCATTAACTCTGCAGTTTAAAAAATCATTTCCCAACACTTAAAAACTTGGAGAGTTAACACAAACAGCCTGAGAGTAGGCTTCTCTTGGGTAAATTCCTAGTAAGATGGAAGCAGATGCTCTCCAGGCCACAGTGGAAAGGCCTGAGGTGGAACAGCCAGTGTAGACAGAGCATAGATGCTCAGTTTACCACAACCCCCACCCCCACCCCCGACACCCAACACACACACACTTTCTGCTAAAAACTCCTGCTCAAGTCAAAAGTCAAGCATCACTTGTCATCACTGAAGCATTGTAGATTTTCTTAATTTGGAGTTACAATTCCAGAGAAGTAAGTGCTGAACTCAATCCTCCATTAAATGTGGAGAGGTGAGGAGAAATTTCTGGATGAGCTTGGTATTTTTTTAAAAAGCATCATGTACATTTTTTGTTAAAGTAAGAAATATTTATCAGATTTAAACATATGAACTGTGTTCAACTGCCCATGTAGATGTCTCACATATATACTGTATATAATATACATATCTATATCTATATATGATCACATATTGTAGTTAAATTGTGATAAAGATCACATATATGTCACTGTCCTTGGACCTCAGTTCAGTTCAGTTCAGTTCAGTTGCTCAGTCGTGTCCAACTGTTTGCGACCCCATGGACTGCAGCATGCCAGGCTTCCCTGTCCATCACCAACTCCCAGAGTTTACCCAAACTCATGTCCATTGAGTTGGTAATGCCATCCAACCATCTCATCCTCTGTTGTCCCCTTCTCCTCCTTCTTTCAATCTTTCCCATCTTCAGGGTCTTTTCCAGTGAGTCAGTTCTTCGCATTAGGTGGCCAAAGGATTGGAGTTTCAGCTTCAGCTCGGTCCTTCCAATGAATATTCAGGATTGATTTCTTTTAGGATGGACTGGTTTGATCTCCCTGCAGTCCAAGGGACTCTCAAGACTCTTCTCCAAAACCACAGTTCAAATAATGGTCGGTATTTATTGGAATATGTTATTAATAAGGTCAGAACTGCTAAGTATTGCATAGACCTATTATTTTATCAAAATAAGTGTGTGGTTCTAGGTTTTTTTNTCAAAATAAGTGTGTGGTTCTAGGTTTTTTTCTTCTTATATTTATACATGAAGAAATTGAGAACCACAATGAATTAACTTAAAATTCCACATTAAATTTTAGATCATTAACTTAAAATTCCACATCTGTCCTACTGTGATCTTTTAGTCATGTTAAAAGTATCCTTGACACAAAACTAGTAAATAATGGGGCAGGATTTAGAATTGAATACAAATCTAAAACTTACAGTGTTAGTCATAAATCTAGGTCTTGATTTTATATTTCTTCGGGCCTAGAATTTCCATGAAATAACAGAATCTAACATATGAATAAAGAAGCATTTATTGGATACATGGATGGACTATACATATAAAACATAAAAACTTGTATATACTATAAGTATAAATAAGCACACACTATATGTATAGATGCACATGTATAAATACTATATGTATAAATATGCATAAATACAGTTTTGTAAGTACACCAATGATAATTTTTGGCAAATATTCTAGACTTTGACATAA
>SJYQ01001749.1:502500-626621 GCA_006410935.1 Redunca redunca
TAATAAATTATTGTTCACTTAATTTTGAGTAGAAAAATACAATTTCAAACACACTTAAGTGTTATAATAAGACTAATCTTACATTAATGATTTACAATAGCCACCATTCACTCAGGCAATATGAGTCATGCATAGCTAGGGATAATTTATATATGAATTACCTTATGAAGCATGTCTTCAACTCTGTTTTATAGAAAGGAAACTGAGGTTCACTATCCTTGGCCCATTTACTCAACTCTCACAGTTTAAAACTTTCAGAATTTTATCTTCAACTCCAAAGATATCATACTTCTACTTCAGTGCACACATTGCCTGCATCAGTGCTGATCTGTCTCCTTAGGAAGGTAAACGTTCGTTCTATGACATAGATTTGTTGTTTGTAGTGTCCAGGTGCCATTTGGAGACCAGTCTATTCATAAACAAGCTTGGTCAAGCCAGTCCCAAAGAAAGATATGACTATAGAAATAGAGATATTCTAGTGTGGCTTTAAAAGTGTTTTCTGCATGTAATCTACTCTCTCAACCCACTTTCCAGCTCATAAGCTCTCAGGTTTTCAGACCACAGGAAGATTGTAATAATAAATCCTGATATTCTGTCTGATCTGGGCTGGAGCAATGAAGCAAGCAGACATTCAATTCCCCTTCTTTCTGTCTTCTATCTTTCCCATTCCCCTTCAACTGAAAATTCCCAGCTCGATTTAACTGGAGGCTGCTCTGGGAGAATAAGGTCAAGTCGTGGGGAGCTCAGTGCCTGATATGAATGATGGCAGATCTTTGATGAATTGAACAAATGAAACACTCCACTCTTTGAGGGAACTCCCATCCAAACTTGCAGAGCAGCTGTAGGAGGGATGGCTTTAGCTCATTCACGCCTTCCTGAGACTTCAGCAACTCCATGTAGTGATGAAAGAGGAGAAGGCTCTGAGATTAACCAAAGGAAGGGGTTTCAGAACCAAAGCTCTAAGAGACAAGTGATGCCTGGCGACACAACTGTGCAGACTTGACACACGATGTCCACCAGTCAGTGCTTTCCTGAAACTCAGCTTTCTTCTCTGCTCAGTGAAGACTAAAATATCTGCTTCTGAGAATCACTGGGATAAGATGAAAAAATAATGGTTTTAAAGGTCCAATTCAATAAGCAAAATCATAGGAGATACCAAAAGGCATGCGTGCTCAGTTACTCAGTCATGTCCAACTATTTGTGACCCCATGGGCTGCAGCCTGCCAGGCTCCTTTGTCCATGGGATTCTCCAAGCAAGAATACTGGAATCGGGTGCCATTTTCTACTCCAGAGAATCTTCTGGACCCAGGGATCAAACCCCTGTTTCTGGTGTCTCCTGCATTAACAGATGATTCTTTACCACTAGTTCCACCTGAGAAGCACCAGACAAGACTCTATACCAAGTCCAGTGTGGAGGGTGATAGTATACCAACAGAACCACGAAGCAAGAAAAAACATTCCTTCAGAATGGACTGGTTGGATCTCCTTGCAGTCCAAGGGACTCTCGAGAGTTTTCGCCAACACCACAGTTCAAAAGCATCAATTCTTCGGCGCTCAGCTTTCTTCACAGTCCAACTCTCACATCCATACATAACCATAGGAAAAACCATCGCCTTGACTAGGCAGGCTTTTCTTGGCAAAGTAATGTCTCTGCTTTTGAATATGCTATCTAGGTTGGTCATAACTTTTCTTCCAAGGAGTAAGCATCTTTTAATTTCATGGCTGCAGTCACCATCTGCAGTGATTTTGGAGCCCCAAAAAATAAAGTCTGACATTGTTTCCACTGTTTCCCCATCTATTTCCCATGAAGTGATGGGACCAGATGCCATGATCTTCATTTTCTGAATGTAGAGTTTTAAGCCAACTTTTTCACTCTCCACTCACTTTCATCAAGTGGCTTTTTACTTCCTCTTCACTTTCTGCCATAAAGGTGGTGTCATCTGCATATCTGAGGTTATTGATATTTCTCCCAGCAATCTTGATTCCAGCTTGTGCTTCATCCAGCCCAGCATTTCTCATGATGTATTCTGCATATAAGTTAAATAAGCAGGGGGACAATATACAGCCTTGATGTACTCCTTTTCCTATTTGGAACCAGTCTATTGTTTCATGTCCAGTTGTAACTGTTGCTTCCTGACCTGCATATAGGTTTCTCAAGAGGCAGGTCAGGTGGTCTGGAATTCCCATGTCTTTCAGAATTTTCCACAGTTTCTTGTGATCCACACAGTCAAAGGCTTTGGCATAGTCAAGAAAGCAGAAATAGATGTTTTTCTGGAACTCTCTTGCTTTTTTGATGATCCAGCGTATTTTGACAATTAGATCTCTGGTTCCTCTGTCTTTTCTAAAACCAGCTTGAATATCTGGGAGTTCACAGTTCACGTATTGCTGAAGCCTGGCTTGGAGAATTTTGAGCATTACTTTACTAACGTGTAGATGAGTGCAGTTGTGTGGTAGTTTGTGGAGCATTCTTTGGCATTGCCTTTCTTTGGGATTGCAATGAAAACTGACCTTTTCCAGTCCTGTGGCCACTGCTGAGTTTTCCAAATTTGCTGGCATATTGAGTGCCGCACTTTCACAGCATCATCTTTTAGGATTTGAAAGCTCAACTGGAATTCCATCACCTCCACTAGCTTTGTTCATAGTGATGCTTTCTAACGCCTACTTGAGTTCACATTCCAGGATGTCTGGCTATGTATATATTTAAAATTTGTGTATTTATTTTACAGAAGCCTATGCAAGTCACCTAATTAATCTCTGACACACTTTGAATCTCACTCCATATTAGACATTACCATCATTGTTGTTATTTATTAAGTACACATAATACCTGATACTTGCTCACAAAATCTAACCTAATTCCTTCCACTGTCTACATCTTTAAATCCATGTGTTTTTCCCTACGACAGGGTAGTTTACCTTGTTACATGGTGGCTAGGTTCCTCCAGAGTATTCCAGAAGAAACTGGGACAAAACTACAAGGCTTCTTCTTATGGTCAAGCTTGGAAAGTTCCAGAACATCACTTCTTTTGCATCTTGCTTACCAAACAAGTTACTGAGACAAGCTCAGGCTCAAGAGGATGGAAACTCTCTTCCAGTTGTCAGTGGAAGTGGTGGGGAACAATTTGTAATGATCTTTAAACTATCACAAGGAGTAAAGACATAATGAAAAGCTCTGTTAACCAGCTCAGGCTGCCATAAAAAACAATACCATATCCTTCTTGGCTTAAACAACAGAAATTTATGTTTTCACAGTTGTGGACGCTGGAGACCTGAAATCAGGGGGCCAGAACAGTCAGGTTCTAGTGAGAACTCTCTTCCTGGTTCAGAGGCTACGTGACCTCATATAGCCTTTCCCAAGTTGAAGGTGTGGGGCACGTTGAGAGAGTGAGAGACCTCTCTTCCTCTTCTCAGAAGAATATCAATTGTATCAGATTAGGACCCAAGCCTTAAGGCCTCGTTTAACCTTAATTATCTCCTGAATGCCAAATCCAGTCACATTGGGGGTTAGGGCTTTAATTTTAATTTTGAAAGGGCATGATTCAGGATAAAGAAAATGAATAAGATCCACAGAGCATCTTTTGAGCATCTGGACCAATTATGCCTGAAACTAAGTCTACTTAGTCACTCCTCATTAATGAGAAAAATACATTATGTATTGCTTCATATACAACAGTTTTGATCAGATCTTCTATTTGTAAAAAAAAAAAAAAAAAGGCCTGGCTGACAGAACTCCAATTGTTTAATGCCACATTATAAGGTCACCAAAAGGCAAGAATGGGATTTCTAACGAGGACTTTGAGTCCTGAAATGGAAGCACAAACAAGAAATGATGACATCAATAAGTCTGCAGGACCTGAGCACTTAAGGTACAACTTGATCATTCCCTCAGAGTATTGCTTGCTTGGGGTTATCTTTAGAAAACAAGGTACAAGCTCTTTAATTTACCATAGAGAACCCAAGTACCTGAGAAACAACAGCAGAAGTAAGCCACAATCGAATCAAAACTCCTTCCGGGATGTAGCACAGACGTCACAAAGAGGCTCTTGAGTTTGATTAGAAAAGCATTTATTCACATAAGTGATTATTTCAGTTCCCTCTCTTTGTGGAAGAGAAAACCAGAGGCCAGAGAGAAAGCAGTGTTTACATGGGGACTGCAAGAACACTAGCTTTCACAATGAAGAGCTTGAGTCATATTTAACACAAGCATGAGGTTTCCTGCTTCTCAGAAATCAGCAGCTCCGTATTTATCACTGCCCCCTCCTCTCTCTGACCGTTCACTTCAAATGAAGGACAGTGAGGGTGAATCGATGGCTCCAAAGGCAGAGACTGGTGTCATCAAGGGCGGGGAGGGGGGATCTGGGAGTGTCTGCAAACAACAAAGGTGACCTCAGGTTCAGTAAAGGATGGTGCCCAGAATAGATGCCCATTAATCCCCGTCACACGGGTCACAAGCACCTCTATCAACCAAACCGTGTGGCTGCCTACCTGCCTAACGGTGTGCGTTCAGGCAGGACGTTACTGCCGGACAGCAATGCATCTCCTGGCAGCCCCTCCAGCCCCTTCTGAATGGATTAGGCCTGCATCCCACTCACTGCAGAGGGGAAAACGGCCCTCAGGTAGACAACAGGAGACGAAATGAGATCAGATGACCACAGACGAGGAAGGGCTTCCCTGGTGGCTCAGATCATAACGCATCTGCTTGCAATGCAGGAGACCCACCCAGGTTCAGTCCCTGGGTGGGGAAGACCCCCTGGAGAAGGAAATGGCAACCCACTCCAGTATTCTTTCCTGGAGAAGCCTGCATGGACAGTGGATCCGGAGGGCTACAATCTACAGGGTCACAAAGAGACACCACTGGCCATTTGGCAAGCACTGGGTGTTTGGGCTTCCCTGGAGGCTCAGACAGTAAAGAATCTGCCTGTAATGCAGGAGATCCAGCTTTGATCCCACGGTCGGGAAGATCCCGTGGAGAAGGAAATGGCAACCCACTCCAGTATTCTTGCCTAGAGAATTCCATGGACAGAGGAGCCTGGTCCAATACTGTCCATGGGGTCGCAGAAGAGTCAGACACTACTGAAAGACAAACGCACACACACACACAGATGAGGAAAGAGATGACTTTGTATAATGTGTTTAAGAAGAGAGTAATTCAGCAGGTGAATCTCCCTGAAGCTTCAATTAATTTACTGAAAATTAATGATCTTAATGTTGCCCATATTTCAGAATCTTTCTCTTGGAAGGATACTTTTAGCTACTTCATTCTCCATACTTCCTTTTAAAAAATCACTGAGGATATTGCATAGGACCTATTGATTAATCCAGCCCCCTCTCCCTGCAACCTGCATTCCTATTTCAGTAGGCTATGATCTGTCTTTATAGAAGGCAGTGTTTCCTTTAAAACCATATGTTTTTCTTGCTGCTACTGCTGCTGCTAAGTCGCTTCAGTCGTGTCCAACTCTGTGTGACCCCGTAAACAGCAGCCCACTAGGCTAACCAGTCCCTGGGATTCTCCAGGTAAGAACACTGGAGTGGGTTGCCATTTCCTTCTCCAATACATGAAATTGAAAAGTGAAAGTGAAGTTGCTCAGTTGTGTCCGACTCTTAGCGACCCCATGGACTGCAGCACACCAGCCTCATCCGTCCATGGGATTTTCCAGGCAAGGGTACTGGAGTGGGTGCCATTGCCTTCTCTGATATGTGTCTTAGGATAGGCATAAACTATCTGTGCAATTGCATTATGGAAGGTTCTGTTCAGTTCATTCACTCAGTCGTGTCCAACTTTTTGCAATCCCATGGTACTATAATATGCCAGGCTTCTCTGTCCATCACCAACTCCCAGAGCTTGCTCAAACTGATGTCCATCGAGTTGGTGATGCCATCCAAACATCTCATCCTCTGTTGTCCCCTTCTCCTCCTGCCTTCAATCTTTCCCAGCATCAGGGTCTTTTCCAATGAGTTAGTTCTTCTTATCAGGTGGCCAAAGTATTGGAATATCAGCTTCAGCATTAGTCTTTCCAATGAATATTCAGGACTGATTTCCTTTATGATGGACAGGTTGGATATCCTTGCAATCCAAGGGACTCTCAAGAGTCTTCTCCAACACCACAGTTCAAAAGAATCATTCTTTGGCTTTTTTTTTTTTTTTAATGGAAGTTTACAGAGCCAAGTAAAGCTCAAAGGAAGAATTGTTATGACAGAGCATCTTGCTTCCTGGCTTACATGTGATACCAGCCCTCTCTGTCCCAACACACACACAAACACACCCATGACAATGTGCGCAAGTATTTTGACAGCAAGATTTTGTCAAATTCCACTTAAGTTTTAGCAGTGAAAAAGTGCAGGCACAAACTGTTATGTGAATGAAGAAACAGATGAATGGAATCAATAAAATAAACAAAGTGTTTAAATGTTTGTTTGTATATTTTGATCTTACCAGTTGGTACTCTCTGACTAGACTAAACAAACCATGAAGTTCCTTTATGCATTTCAGTTATGACTGTTTTCCCAATTTTCCTCAGCTTCTTCACCCTCAGATAGCTCATCTTAAAATTGGAAAAGAAAAAAAAAAAAAAGGTTTCTTTCTCATCTTAGAGGAGCATTAATATATTTTAAAAAATAGAAATAATATATATGAAATAAGTGCAAAAGAAATTAAGAAGTACACTGTATAAATATGCACTGTTATAACCAGGCCTATCCTCCTTTATTTTTGCCCTGTGTTATTTATCTCTGTTAAAACACTGATTCAAAAGTTGTCAAAATTTCTACAGTTTAAAAGGCTTTGTCTATGAACAAAAAGATGAAGTGGAAATGGCTGGAAGGGGTTGATGGTGGGGGGAAGTCTGAATATATGAATAAGAACTCGAATTTACTGGAATCGGGACTCTGGAGAGTTGGATTTTCTGTAGGCGAACCTTTTATTTCAGCTGTTATCAAAATGATTGCAAATATTTAAGTCCCCAGATTTCCTTCATCAGTCTAACATGATTTCATCTTTCCTTAATAACTTCAAGTTCTTCCAGATCTCAGACTCATCAGTGTTCACCATGTGGAATTTGATGTTAATATAAATGTTTTAAGAGGTTGAGTTGCTCTCTTCTGAGTGTAGAATGCACAAATCTGTATGGTTTTGATAAAATCCCAATATACTTACAAAATAGCTGAGGTATCAGAAAATATTGGAGAAATGAGATAATATAATGTGTGTTGTTACTATGGTATAATGTATTTCAGGCATTGCAACATGCATTCAACTTGCATTAGCACATTTATTCCTGAAAACCACCCTGGGAAGTTGACGCTGTGAGTCCCTTTTACAGATGATGGACTGCTGAGTTAGAGCAGATCCTCTTAAATATTGATATGCCTACAAATCACCTAGAGGTCTTAGGAAAATGCCGGTTCTGATTTACACACCTGGTGTAAAGCCTGAAATTCAGCGTTTCCAACAGGCTCCTAGGTGTAGTCAATGACAAACACCTGGAGAAACAGGAACTTTGAGACATCTGGCCTCCTAGTTAGGTGACAGTCTAGGTTGGCACGCGTGGCTCCAGATCATGTTGCCTTTGACCACCGTCACACTCAGCCAGGATTCCTTTCTTGTTTACGGTGGACACTCCCGGCATTCTTTCCTGTCCAGCCTGGCAGGCACTCACATTTCTTCTCAATTTAAAGCTTCAGAAACTTCACTGGCAATTAATCCATCAGGTCTGGTTTGTGAATGAAGCTTATGCTGTCACGGCACTATGGTTGCTATTTCGACCAAGACACATGTCAGTCTAACTTGAAAAACTGTAAATTCAATTGTTTCTAAAATTACGTTAAAATGAATCCATTAGCATAAATTATCTTGCTAATGCATTGAAAAGGAAAAATATATCTATACTATCATACCCAAAGACTTTGTTCAGTTTTCCTGTCAGTCATTATCTTGATCGGGACATTATCTTATCCTTGCATAAACTTGATTAGGTAATACAGAAACTTTTGTGTTCTGACGAATTACATTTTTTGCCTTTTTAAAATGAGTGCATACTACTTAATAAAGAATATATATAATAATTTATATAAACATTTTCTAAGTGAGCTTTGCCCTCCAAATGTTACTATTAATTCCTTTTGTACTCTTATCAATAATACTTTGAACAACATATTTGTGCTAGGCTTTTTTTGTGTGTCTGTGTGTCAGTATTATGCCAGGTTATTGATCTGAAAATTCTAAAGTCATTCACTCTGTTCTTATAGTTCATGCTTCAAAAGTAGTATCAACTCCCTTGGAGATCTGCACTTACTATGAACATAAGATCATATATATTTCCACTGATCAGGTGGCAAACACAGTTTTCACTCCCTCCCCTCTGATTTACAGTTCCAAACATGGGCTTGCCCAGTGGTTCAGACTGCCTGCAATGCAGGAGACCAGGGTTTGATCCTTGGGTCAGAAAGGTCCCCTGGAGAAGGGAATGGCTACCCACTCCAGTATTAGTGCATGGAGAATCCCATGGTCAGAGGAGCCTTATACCCAAACATATGTCCTATCTCAGAAGTTGTTCTTTAACACAAAAACTCCTGTTTGAAGAGAATTTCAAGTTAACAGAAGTAAAATAATTGAAATAATTATCCTTTTCAAACCTTCAGTTAAAAAAGACTTTACCACAAAATGAATTCTCTACATGAGCTGTACTTCACCATCTTTCCCTGCTGCCCACGGCTTGATTAAAACACAAGAATGTAATTATCTGCTAATTTGGAGTTTCAACTGATTAAAATAGAAAGAACTCGCACAGGTCAGAGGTTATCGTGGTGCATAATTAATTGTCCAACATCATCTTAATCAACATCTCTTCAGTTTGAGAATCCAGCATTTCTTGGACGGCAAGGAGGAGGAGATGTGTGCGATTTAATCAACTGCCTGAGCTGTCAGAAATGGATTTGGGGAGGCTACCTCTCCCGGCTATTTGAGAAGGAGCTTAGATATTCCAGCCTTCAGTCATGGGTCAAGCATTACCAGGTTCCTAAGACACAAAGTATGTTATTGAATACAGGGCTTCTAGTGTGCGGCTCACTGCAACTTGATTAATAAATTACAGTATTAGATCTGAGAAGGAAAGTAATGCACATATGAATGTAATGTAACATGACACAGACCACTGGCCACAAAAAACCATTGATTTTCACCAGTGCCAGATTGGCTGTACTATAACCAATGTGTATTAAAATATAGACTCTGTTCTTTTATAGAAAATCACAATAATGTGACTTGTCACATTTTCACAGAGATGCAACAGAACAAGTCAAATAACAAATATATTTCAGACAAGGTCTGAGCTTATTCACTCAGAGAACAAAATAGACTCCTATGTCATGTTCTAAAATAGAACATGGGATAGGCACTGATTTTCAGCATTGGGATAAGAAATTAACATGCATTTTTATTTTATTTAATCAGCATAACAATGTGGTAAGACAAAGATTACTGTTTCTACATTACAGGTGAGGAAACTGAGATTCAGAACAATTCACTGTCTTTCTTATTGACATTGAGCTAGGAAGTAGCAAGGCCAAACATTGAGCTTCTGCTCTTTGCTCTCTGCCAGTCCTGGATATGGGCTTCTCAGATGGCTCGGTGGTAAAGAATCTGCCTGCCAATTTGGGAGCTGCAGGAGACATTCTGGTTTGGGAAGAACTCATGGAGGAGGAAATGGGAATCTACTCTGGTACTCTTGCTGGGACAATCCCATGGACAGAGGACCCTGGAGGGCTATAGCCCATAGAGTCACAAAAGAGTCAGACACGACTTAGTGACTGGGCACACATGCTGGCCTGGATATAATGGGCAGTTTCCTACTGTAGAGAAATGTTTCTGCTTTGCTACTGCTCATTGTTGTTCTGTCACTAAGTCATGTCCAGCTCTTTGTGACCCCATGAACTGCAGCACGCCAGGCTTCCCTTCTTTCACTCTCTCCCTGAGCTTGCTCAAACTCATGTCCATTGAGTTGGTGAAACCATCCAACCATCTCATCCTCTGTCACCTGCTTCTCCTCCTGCCCTCAGTCTTTCCCACCATCAGGGTCTTTTCCAATGAGTTGGCTCTTCATTTCAGGTGGCCAAAGTATTGGAGCTTCAGCTTCAGCGTCAGTCCTTCCATGAATATCCCTTTAGGATTGACTGGTTTGATCTCCTTGCTGTCCAAGGAGATCTGCTTCGCTGGATCGTCTTTATGCTACAGTTTTCATTCGCTTCTTCTCTCTTCTGCTTTTCAAACTTGCTATGCTTTATCATAGAGTCTTTGAACAACAGTGTCCTTGGAGTTTGGGGGTCATTTTTTTTTTTTTTTTGAGAATTTGCCCTGAACATTGTTACAGTTGTGTGACCAGCACAGAGCTCTGGATGAAAGTTTCCTGGAGATCCTGTTTACACCACATTCCCATGTCTGACTTTTGTCACTACCCAAAGTAGACACCCAAGTATTTGTGGTTTCATTAATTGATTACTGAGTGAATTGATTTGTATCTGACAGTATTAAATATTATTTAGATATTTCTTTAAATATTAATAAACCTTCAGCCTCTGTCCACTGTCGGTACACAGCTCTGCCCTACAGCTCTTCTCATGACCACCTTCTTAGCTTTCATTTAACCAAATTGCCCACCCTGCCATTTTATATTTTATAGTCTCATCACTTTAATACACCACCATCTCTTTAATACACCGCCATCTCTTTAATACTACTCCCTATATCTAATGGTATTTACTTGTTTCAATGGTTCGAAACCCTACTGAACCTAGAAATCAGTCATTTATCAAATATTTACTGGGTACCTGTAAGGTGGTGCAGAAGATACAGCAGTGAGAAAGCAGCGAAGGTGATTTGGAGCCTTCTTTTCATCAGGGAGCAATAGAACTTGTTGTTCAAAATGAAAAATAAACTTAAGTTCAGAAAGTGAGGAATTGTAGAAGGGGAATAAAATTATGAAACATCTGGTGGACCACCAGAGAAGTAGCTAAGAAGTAAATCATGGAGCATCTGGGGAAATGAGTCTCTGCAAAGGGACAAAATGCTCCTGGTTCAAAGGCAATAAGTGAAAACCAAACCAAGATCTTAAAGTCCAAGGAAGGAATTTGGATTATGTTTTAAAAATACAGGATGTATGTCCTTTAAAGTTCATACTGTTAGCAAAGTTAGGGCTGTTGGGGTCCTAGGTGAGACTTCATTTGTATGGTGTTTGTTGCTGTAACTGTAATAGCTAGTATGGTGCCAAGCTGAAAAAAATGCTCAGTACTACTTGTTAAACGAAATGAATTGGTAAATTAGTATAAGGAAGTTGATTCACTGTCATTGCAGGTCACCCATACTCATAAAATTTATGTTTTTGCTTCTTAACTCAGTAGTTTTTGCAAAAAAGACATCAGAATATATTGAGCATCTTAGAATACTTTCTGGAAGTTTCTCCCACCTTTCTCATTCAGAATTCCACTCGTCCTTAAAACTTAGCAACACCACTGTTTTCCTGCCATAAACATTTCTCATTCATTTATTAAAGCATCTGATAATAAAACATAGCAAAATAACTGCTACCATACACACAACTTGGCTATAACTAACAGAACTTGCAGTATTATTTTTCTCCTGTTTTTTGTTTAATAAAATGCTCTGAAAGCAGGTTAACTTTATTCCCCCAGTATCTGCTGTTGTTTTACTTGCCTGCAAACACAAACTGAAGGTTCTTTGCTAAAAGATCATAAAACTCACTCAAAACACAGTTTTATAATCTTCTTCAGCAGTACAGCTCCACAGAACTCAGCTAATCCCTATGAGAGTCTGCTCAAGTTGACTAAATAAATAATAAGTTAAATAAAGACACAAACTCTGTAGTCATTCTGTTCATCCCTTTAATTTTCATAGTCTGTCATGTAATTGAGTAAGTGAAGTCAAGAGCCCTCCATGATTCAGGAGAACCAATACAGGGTGTCTGCTGCTGCTAAGTCACTTCAGTCATGTCAGACTCTGTGCAACCCCATAGACAGCAGCCCACCAGGCTCCCCCATCCCTGGGATTGTCCACGCAAGAACATTGGAGTGGTTTTCCATTTCCTTCTCCAATGCATGAAAGTGAAAAGTGAAAGTGAAGTTACTCAGTCGTGTCTGACTCTCCAAGATCCCATGGACTGTAGCTTACCAGGCTCCTCCGTTCATGGGATTTTCCAGACAAGAGTACTGGAGTGGGGTGCCATCGCCTTCTCCTATAGAGTGTCTAGTGAAGTGAAATGAAAGTGGCTCAATCATATTCAACTCTTTGTGATCCCATGGACTATACAGTCCTTGGAATTCTCCAGGCCAGAATACTGGAATGGGTAGCCTTTCCCTTCTTTAGGGAATCTTCCCAACCCAGCGATCAAATTCAGGTCACCCACATTGCAGGTGCATTCTTTACCACCTGACCACAAGGGAAGCCCAAGAATACTGTAGTGGGTAGCCCATACCTTCTCCAGCAGATCAAACTGAGGTCTCCTGCATTGCAGGCAGATTCTTTACCAGCTGAGCTACCAGGGAAGTCCATAGGTTGTCTAAGGTTTCTCCAAATGAGCTAGTGTTTCCGTGGTCCTTGCACTTGCTCCGTTATCTAAAACATTAAGATTAACACATGCATCTATGAGCTATGGGCAACAGAGGACTGAGTGTAGAACAGAGAGATTGCACAGAAGCAGAGACATTTGATTTTATCCAACACTAGATTAAGATGAGTTTGTTCTTTGAGAACATATTAGCTTCCAAATTTATCTGCTTTGGGAAATTCCAGTCTGAATTCAGAAGCTTAATCCACTCAGGTCTGTTGTGAGAGTTACATTTGGCAATGTATACAAAGCCTTCAGTTGAACAGAGAGACACCGGCCACTTTTAGAGGACTGAGAAGAAGGTACATGATTCTTTCCTTTGCGTTTTTGCACTTGTTTCTCGTCTTTTTTTATTTCCAGAGCCTAACCCAGCAAGTTCAAAATAACCATTTTGTAAATCAATGAATCAGTGTAAAAATAAATGGACAGGTGGTTGGATGGCAAAGTAGGGGAAAAGGGTCTGAATTAACTGAGGTTATTCTGAGACAGCTATTTATGTTCATGCTATCATAGGGAGAAAAGGTTTGATTGGGACGAGATTGAGTAGACCCCTTGACTTTGTAGATTCCCTGAGAATTAACATGTGGCCTTCTCTCTCTAATTTTTTCTGGCTTCCTTATGCAGGCCTGGTGCGCACTTGGGCAGAGTCCAGGTTACACCCATCCCCATTTTGCTCCCAGCTGGAAACTGTCCCCTCATGATTTCCCTGATATTAAAAATTTCTTGCTGAAGCTCACAGATCCAGTATAATCTGGATCAACATGCTCGGACATGCGGAATGGTTCCAGTGTCCTCCAAGCTAAGCCAAGAACACGGCAGCAATCCCTGTGAAGGTAGGGATCGCAGTTTCCTCAGAAGTCATGTGACCTGGATGTCATCCTTCGCCTGTTGGTCCTCTCCCTGTAATTGAATGCTGACCTTCTTCCAGGCAGCCTTTGGAGCACCTCTCAAAAATTGTTTTGGCCTCTCTGTGCTCTCTGCAAGTTTTTTTTTTTTTTCTTCCCTGACATTTGTCACACATTCAACAAATATTTACTAGCATATGCTGTTTTCTGGGTTTTGTGTTAACATATTAACCCCCCAAAAATACAATTTTGATTCTTCATGTCCTCTTGGATAGGATGAAAACAAGAGCTAAAAACAGATGTTACAAATATGGCACGATCATTAATACAAGAGAAGCGTAACATTGATTCATTATTATGTCAATCTTTATTTCTTATATTAAAATAACTGCTATTCACATATTAGTTTTAACCTTTAAAGAACATTATAATTAGTTTTGGATGAGGGATGCTCAAAATATAAAAGGACTACTATTACCTCTCTATTTTTTCACATGAGAATATAGTGTTAGAGGAGGTCTGTAAATTACCCACCAGTAATTCATAACCTAAATCAAATCCCTTATGATTACACAGTGGAAGTGAGAAATAGATTCAAGGAACTAGATCTGATAGACAGAATGCCTGATGAACTATGAATAGAGGTTCGTGACATTGTACAAGAGACAGGAATCAAGATAATTCCCATAGAAAAGAAACGCAAAAAAAGCAAAATAGCTGTCTGACAAGGCCTTATAAATAGCTGTGAAAAGAAGAAAAGTGAAATGCAAAGGAGGAAAAGAAAGATATACCCATTTGAATGCCAAGTACCAAAGAATAGCAAGGAGAGATAAGAAAGCCTTCCTCAGGGATCAATGCAAAGAAATAGAGGAAAACAATAGAATGGGAAAGACTAGAAATCTCTTCAAGAAAATTAGAGATACCAAGGGAACATTTCATGCAAAGATGGGCTCAATAAAGGACAGAAATGTTATGGACCTGACAGAAGCAGAAGATATTAAGAAGAGATGGCAAGAATACACGGAAGAACTGTACAAAAAAGAGCTTTATGACCCAGATAATCACGATGGTGTAATCACTCACGTAGAGCCAGACATCCTGGAATGTGAAGTCAAGTGGGCCTTAGAAAGCATCACTACAAACAAAGCTAGTGGAGGTGATGGAATTCCAGTTGAGCTATTTCAAATCCTGAAAGATGATGCTGTGAAAGTGCTGCACTCAATATGCCAGCAAATTTGGCAAACTCAGCAGTGGCCACAGGACTGGAAAAGGTCAGTTTTCATTCCAATCCCAAAGAAAGGCAATGCCAAAGAATGCTCAAACTACCACACAATTGCACTCATCTCACACGCTAGTAAAGTAATGCTCAAAAGTCTCCAAGCCAGGCTTCAGCAATATGTGAACCGTGAACTTACAGATGTTCAATCTGGTTTTAGAAGAAGCAGAGGAACCAGAGATCAAATTGCCAACATCTGCTGGATCATCGAAAAAGCAAGAGGGTTCCAGAAAAATATCTATTTCTGCTTTATTGACCATGCCAAAGCCTTTNTTGCCAACAAAGGTCCATCTAGTCAAGGCTATGGTTTTTCCAGTGGTCATGTATGGATGTGAGAATTGGACTATAAAGAAAGCTAAGCACCAAAGAACTGATGCTTTTGAACCGTGGTATTGGAGAAGACTCTCGAGAGTCCCTTGGACTGCAAGGAGATTCAACCAGTCCATCTTAAAGGAGATCAGTCCTGGGTGTTCATTGGAAGGATTGATGCTGAAGCAGAAACTCAAATACTTTGACCACCTGATGTGAAGAACTGACTCATTTGGAAAGACCCTGATGCTGAGAAAGATTGAGGGCAGGAGAAGAAGGGGACGACAGAGGATGAGATGGCCGGATGGCATCACTGACTCAATGGATATGGGTTTGGGTGGGCTCTGGGAGTTGGTTTTGGACAGGAAGGCCTGGTGTGCTGCGGTTCTTGGGGTCACAAAGAATCGAAGATGACCGAGCGACTGAACTGGACTGAACTCACAACTGAGTTCAAAACCATGTCTCTAGGACTTCCTTCATACTGCAGTGTTTAAAACTCTGCCTTTCCAGGGCAGGGATGCACAGGTTTGATCTCTGGTTGGGGAACTATGATACAACATACCACATGCCCAAAAGGGGAAAAGAAAAAAAAAAAAAAAAAAACAACCACAACAGCTCCCACCACACCCATGTCTCTGACTCTAAATTCAGTGCTCTCTTCATGGTTCCTTATTTCTCTGTGATTTTCTATTTTGAGGACTCCCTCCACACCAGTACTCAGCACTGTGCCTTGCAAGTGTGTAAAATATGCACCAATCCTGTGGATTATTAGGTTCTATGAGGTCTAATTTGGAATCTGATGGGTCTGACCAGGAAGACTTATTTGTAAATGAGCTGTGCCTCTGGTCCTTTATCATCAACATGCAGGTAAGAATGTACATCTCATCATACTCTAATGATTTAAATGCCCAAAGTATACAAACACTTCAGCA
Source organism: Redunca redunca (assembly GCA_006410935.1). Lineage (NCBI taxonomy): Eukaryota > Metazoa > Chordata > Mammalia > Artiodactyla > Bovidae > Redunca > Redunca redunca. Next base: position 518,477 of record SJYQ01001749.1, read on the forward strand.
TACCTCTGTTGTTGATGGAGAGAACTCTGCAAACATTCATTTCCTTATTTTCCTTGGTACCTTTTCCTTTCAATGTTTTCAATTCCATGATATTAATTTTGCTCTGTGTTATTTCCCCAAGAAAGACTAGGAGTGTGTGTAATTTGAGAGACTCAAGGTCAGAGAGCTGGTCAGTGCTGGAGCTGGAAACAGCCCTCCTAACTGGGAGACCTCCAGACTCCCAGACCACTGTGCTTCATCCAGGGCAACATGAGAAGAATTGATTCTTTCTAAAACAAGCCCTTACCTTTCCCCAACTTGCTCCAAGCCTCCCTGAGAAGCCAGTGTTCCAGAGGTGATTAAGTGACTGATGGTGGCAGTGCTTGACTCACGGCCCTTTACATTTCTTCCTATTTCTTTTTCTGCTGACAGTCTGTACAGCCTGACCCCAAGATTGCCAAGGCAGTGACAATTTTTCTTAGAAGCCATTTCTTGAGAAACTCAAACCTTCCTGTGCTGAATGACTTGACTGTCTCTGGGAAACGTGAGAGCATTTTTTCCCAATTTGCCTGAATCTGTTAATTTTTCCCTTCTGTCTGTAAGATGCTTTGCAGAGAGGCAAGAAGATTAGATCTTCCCAAGTTTGCTGTTTGTTAGGCACTGCTCCAGCATAGAGACATTATGCACAGTCCAGTGTCAAATATATAAATGATTCATTTAATGCACAGCACATGCAATCTGGTATCTTTCTATTTCTTTAAACACACTTGATCATCTGTCTAATCAGTATGTACTAAATGGCCCTTTTGCGTATTACCATCCACACTGACACTTAGACCAGGAGCTGATTCAACCACTTGGCATGCTCTTGGGGGTGATTAATAACAAGAATGGGACACCAGCTTAGTTTGTTGAGTAAGAAGGTCTTCCTAACCCACCACCCGTCCTCTGCACACACACTCAGCACTTCTGTTACCCTCCTTCACTGACTCTGGCACTCAGCAACCCTTCCTATAGCCCTGACTAGACTGGCAGTGTCCGTTAGGGTATTGTCTTAGCTGTGTACACCCCGTGCATCCACTTATGCTACTCCTCAGTAGTTCCCACTGCCTATCGAGAGTTGCCCAGTTCCTCAGAATGCAAAAATTTCAGTGAGAAAATACAGCCAGCCCTCTGTACCCCCCTGGGTTCTGCATTCACAGATTTAACCAATGTTGGATCAGTACTCCACCATTAACGGGCTTGAGCATCCCAGAGGGATTTCTGTGGATGGGAAAGACTTTGGAGTGATGACAGTTTCTCTTTCTTTTGCTTCACCCTCAGCTCCTCCTCCTTTCTCTCTGCCCTTTTCCTCCTCCTCTCTACCCTCTCTGGTCAGTTGCTGGTATTAGTAGCAGCTGCAACAATAGAAATAGGAATAGAAAGATTTACTCTCAAACGGTTCTGGGGTCATATCTTACTCTATCACTGTTTGGTTATATAAATCAGTGATTTACCCAAACCAGTGAATTTTGATCTGAAAAATAACAATGATGCATATCTCAAAGGGCTGTTTTGAAGAATAAATAGAAACATAAATTCTTATTAGTACCATTTTGGCACATCACAATATTTCAACAAAAGGAAGCTGCTGTTATTCCTGACATCATCATTCTTATCCACCACTCAAGTATTCTCAGGAGAAACATTCCTGCAATTCTGAATCAAGTCAGCTTGAAGTACGGCAGAAATCTTCTTGCTGAATCAGTATGATAAACCTATCCACAACAAATCTGAAGGCTCAGTGCTGGAACATTAAAGAATTGAGTTTGATTAAGACAAAATAATGGGGGAGAAAATCTTTGTGTGTGCATCGCTCTGAAAAGCAACAGAAGATACACTACAGAAGAAAAGAAATTCTAGAAAATGTTTAGAGACTTCAAAAGAAAACTAAGTTGAAGGCCTTTGCACCGTTTCACATTTCCTGCTTTCCTTATTTTTACCTTCTGCAGTTTTAATGTATTTTCATGAAACAACACCATCATATGCATTGACCAGATTTTGGTGACAAACTCCAAAAAACCAAGCAATAAAACTAGATTCTTATTATCAAACTACCTTTTCTATTTTTTGAAAAGTTTTATTCATTGAGTCTAAAAACTGTAAATTTTGTATTAAGATCCCCTGTCCACTTCACTCCTACCCTTCCCCAGCAAGAAACATAGAGCTTGAGGGATTGACTCTGGGTTTTGAGTCTTGTTCTTGAGCTTATCTTCTTTGTGAACTTTGGCACAGCACTGCCATCACCTGTGCTGTGGGTGTTCTCCAAGCGATGGCAACTGTACTGCCAACAAATGGACCATCCAGATACAGAGAAGCAGTCCATGTTTCTTGGAATCACTATTATTAGAGTTAAGACATTTATTTTAGCCCTTTTTGTCAATGGGTACTTGAATGGAAGCCAAAAATGAAGACACAGTATCTATAAATCTCTATGTACTTTTATCTTGAGAGTCCCTTGGACAGCAAGGAGATCAAACCAGGCCATCTGAAAGAAAATCAGTCCTGAATATCCATTGGAAGGACCGATGCTGAAGCTGAGGCTCCAGTACTTTGGCCACCTGATGCGAAGAGATGACACACTAGAAAAGACCCTGATGCTGGGAAAGATTGAGGGCCGGAAGAGAAGGTGGAGGACAGAGGATGAGATGGTTAGATGGCATCATTGACTCAATGGACATGAGTTTGAGCAAACTCAGGGATATCGTGAAGAACAGGGAAGCCTGACATGTTGCAGTCCATGGGGTTACAAAGCCGTCGGACATGATTTAGCAACTGAACAATGACAATCTATCTTAGGGGAAAAAACTAAATCAAAATTATTTCAGATATTGATCATGTACTAAAATCATAACCTTTAAACATTTCAGTTAGAGGAATGGGATTGGCAGCATGAGAGACCTCTTTCCCTCTGAAGGACATGACTCTTTCAGAATAAGCCTTCCCAACATTGAGGGAGCCTACATGAATGCTAAATAACCTAATGGTTGATCTCCAGTGCTTTCCAAAGAGAAACCTCCATCAAAAGAGGGAAATGTGAGAGAAAAGTCAAGATGGAGTTAATACTGTTAAGAGAGCTCTCTGAGATGGAGTGGAGAGGCCACAGAAGAAAAATGATTTACCTACAGTCTCAGCCTGGGTGAATATGAAGTTTTGGCCACTCATTTTCTTAATGAAGGTATCCAGAACATCTGCAGGAAACTCAAGACATTTACTGGAATTTTATCCTAAAATAACTCATGACTGTCTATCTATATGTTGGATGCACACTCTGAAACAACTCTTGACAGCCATCCTGTGAGGACAGGCAGCTCGTCTCCTGTGTCAAAAAACAGACTCTTGGCTTTGCCTTTCTAAGTCCTTGACTCTCTTTCCTGAACATTCTTTTGGTTTTGCCCAAATCTCTGTCTCCCCAATTGTAATTCTTAAGATCCCAAGTAAAACTCTGTTTTTCGCAGACTCAATATTCATTTTCATTCAACAGGGAGCAAATTTAGGACAAACATTGAGAGATAAACAAGAGAGATGATAGTAGCTACCTCTTAGGGCAATAGCTTGGTAGATAATAGAAATGTCAGGATTCAGGGCATATTTTGAAGATCCTATCTACAGGATTTATTGATGTACTGGTTATGACAACAAAGAAAGATAATTTTTAGTCCATTTCTTTATTGTCCTTCTTTTCAGTCACAGTTTTCTTGGATACTGAGGGGAGGTTGCACTTGGTTTTGAAGGAGAAGGGCAACCTGCGCCTCAGTTTATGAAGAGAAATTGAAAGTGTTAGTGGCTCAATCCTGTCTGACTCTTTGCAGTCCCATGGACTGTAGCCCGCCAGGCTCCTCTGTCCAGGGGATTCTCCAGGCCAGAACACTGGAGTGGGTTGCCATTCCCTTCTCCAGGGGATCTTCCTGCCCAGGGATTGAACCCAGGTCTCCCACATTTCAGGCAGATTCTTTACTGTCTGAACCAGCAGAGAAGCCCACACTTATCAAGCATTCCTTCAGGATCACTCTGTGCAACACAGCACGATCTTCTAACCTCACTCTCTCGTCAATATGAACTGATGGAATAGAGATAGAGTTATTCTGGTCTGGTTCTCATCTGCTGGGGTGTTCCTTTGGGGACCACCCCTACCACCACCTAGGATGAAAAACAAACAAAGAATGCAGCATGGCTAATCTAGAGGGTCTTACCACCCTCCTTTCTAGTGTAAACTACTCTCATTGGATGAGGGGACTAATGAAAAGGCAGGCTCTCTAGTTAGGTTAGGGTCAGAGACTGACCAAGGTCTATATCTTTCTATTTACCTCCAGTGTCATAGATTATTTCTATGTAGATATCACACACACATATTTTCTTTTATCTGTTTTTAGTTGAAGGATAATTACTTTACAGTATTGTGTTGATTTCTGCCATACATCAGCATGAATCTGCCATAGGTATACATATGACGCCTCCCTCTTGAACCTCCCTCCCATCTCCACCCCATCCCGTCCCTCTAGGTTGCCACAGAGCCCTGGTTTGAGCTCCCTGAGGCATACACCAAATCCCCACTGGCTCTCTGTTTCACATGTGATAGTGTATATGTCTCCATGCTACCCTCTGCATTCGTGCCACCCTTTCCATCCCCCCGTCCCCAGATCCGTAAGATGTTCTCTGCATCTGCGTCTCCATGCTGCCCTGCAAATAGCTTCATCACTATCATCCTTTTAGATTCCATATATATACATTAATATATGGTATTTGTTTTTCTCTTTCTGACTTATTTCACTCTGTATAATAGGCTCTAGGTTCATCCACCTTGTTAGCACTGACTCAAATGCACTCCTTTTTATGACTGAGTTATAATCCATTGTACATATGTAACAAAGCTTCTTTATCCGTTTATCTGTCCATGGACATATAGGTTGCTTCCATGTCCTTGCTATTTTAAATAATGCTGCAGTGGACATTGGGTTTCATGTGTCTTTTTCAATTATGGTTTTCTCAGGGTATATGCCCAGAAGGTGCATTGTTGGGTCATATAGTAGTTTTACTCATAGTTTTTTAAGGAATATCCATACTGCCTTCCATCAGTTTGCACTCCACCAACAGTGCAAGAGAGCTCCCTTTTATCCACATCCTCTCTCCAGCATTTACTGTTTGTAGATTTTTTGATGATGGTCATCAAACACACATATGTTTACATACATGCATTTAATTATTCTTGGTCCTGGCAATTTCAATCTAATCTCTACATTTCCTTTTTAATGTTATTATTTTATTTAAAAAAAAAAAAAAAAAAAAGAATTGCCTTATGACCCAGCAATCCCACTGCTGGGCATACACACCGAGGAAACCAGAATAGAAAGAGACACATGTACCCCAATGTTCATCGCAGCACTGTTTATAATAGCCAGAACATGGAAACAACCTAGATGTCCATCAGCAGATGAATGGATAAGAAAGCTGTGGTACATATACACAATGGAGTATTACTCAGCCATTAAAAAAAATACATTTGAATCAGTTCTAAGGAGATGGATGGAACTGGAGCCGATTATACAGAGTGAAGTAAGCCAGAAAGAAAAACACCAATACAGTATACTAACGCATATATATGGAATTTAGAAAGACGGGGATGATGACCCTGTATGCGAGACAACAAAAGAGACTCAGATCTATAGAGTGAACTGTTGGACTCTGGGGGAGAGAGGGAGGGAGAGGGTGGGATGAGATGGGAGAATGGCATTGAAACATGTATACTATCAAGCAAGAAACGAATCGCCAGTTGATGTCAGATGCAGAATGCAGGATGCTTGGGACTGGTGCAAGGAGAGGACCCAGAGGGATGGCATGGGGTGGGAGGTGGGAGGGGATTCATGTTTGGGAACGCTTGTACACTCGTGGTGAATTCATGTCAATGTTTGGCAAAACCAATACAGTAATGTAAAGTAAACTAAAGTTAAAATAAAAATTTTAAAAGTAAAAAAAAAAAAAAATCTCATGCATATATTTTATGGGGAAGATAAGAAATTCTGAATTAAAGTCTGTCATTGAACTTTCTGTGGGCAGATACTTGTGGTACTCAACTCTGAACCTCCATGTAAAGGCCAGCCTGGTTCAAAACAAACTTGCTGCAAATAATTATTTCCTTTAATAAGTCACTTAGAGCCTGCTAAAATTATTATCTGCATTAATTAAGCATCAACATACTAGCCAAATCTGAGAGGGGCAGCACACATTTAAAATACATTACATTTCTTGATTTTTTAATTGAAAATAATTATTCACTCAGTGCAGAGACAAATACAAAACCTAATTTTAATTAAAACCAGTGCAAGTGCATTTGTGTAAAAGTAGACTCACTTTGAAAAGATGACTTTGAGTTTTAGGTAGAAAAACTAAATGAAACATGCTATTACTCTTCTGGTGATAAAATATGTAAGCTTGCAGTCAGAAAACACATTTTTAAAAAAATTCCACTTAAAATCTCCACAGACATTTTGATTTGTAAACAGTCTTACCATAAATAATATCTGGTATCTGCTATTCTCCTACATTTTACTGTATTCTTTTAGCTGATGCAATCTTTCATTGTGTATTCTATTATCTGATTTTTATAACAACCTTGTGAAGTAGATCAGAAAGTATCTTTGTCCTCATTTCATATGAAACTGGCTTATTCAAGGCTGACATAGCATGGAGGCGGCAGAGCCAACACATTAATCTTAGGATCCTGTGGGCATTTCCCCCACCCCCACCCCAATCCTTTTATGGGCTTCCCAAGTGGCTCAGTGGTAAAGAATTCACCTACCAGCGCAAGAGATGAGGGTTCAGTCCCTGGGTCAGGAAGGTCTCCTGGAGAAGAAAATGGCAACCCACTCCAATATTCTTGCCTGGGAAATCCCATGGACAGAGGAGCCTGGTGGGCTACAGTCCATGGGGTCGCAAAGAGCTGGACATGACCTAGTGCCTAAACAACAACAGCAATCCCTTTACATTCTAGTTTAGTCACTATAGGCATGTAATCTAGCGTGCTTAGTAGCTTCAGTCATGTCCGACTCTTTGCAACCCCATGGACTATAGTCACCAGGTTTCTCTGTCCATGGAATTCTCCCAGCAGGAATACTGGAGTGGGTTGCAATTTCCTACTCCAGGGGATGGATCCTCCCAACCCAGGGACTGATTTCCACATCTCCTGTTTCCTGCATTTGCAGGTGGATTCTTTACTTCTAATGTCACCTGGGAAGCCCCTTTATAGTCTGGGTAATACCATAGCATGTACCCTGGATTTTGGGGGTAAAATTTTATGGTCTGTATCACTGTTGCCACTTGAATTTTCTATGCATGCGCATACTTGAAGTTAGATTTTTACATTAGAAACCATGGTGACTATGATAAACTGCTGACAAGTAGCATTAATTTAATTAGTAATATCCATTTTTTTAAACCTAAAACCATAGACTGAGCAATTACAAAGTTGCAGGCCTCACAGATCAAAGATATAACACTGCTTCAAAAAAAAAAACAAAAGAGCAACTTATAAGCTAGTGTTGTCCATCTCAGTTGATCAATTGGCTTTTCTTGTTTCACTTCGAGAAATGGTCTTTCTACATAATTCTACAGAAAAGACTAACAATTTAACGTATCAGCAACTCGATGAGATAAGCTGTAACCTTTGAATAATCACCCTGTCACCTGGCTTCTCAATGCTCGAATGCTAGAAATATTAACAAAGATTTAATTTCCACATTAAAATTCTTGTTTGAAATAGTTTTATATTTGATTCTATCCATTTGAAAAGATTAATATTTACTATAATCTGCTTCATCTTGAAATCCAATACACTGTGTTCTGAGGACATTATAATTTAGTCGCATTTGACATGCCCAGAGAAGGATGCAGATTAAATCCCTGATGTGAGGCATTAAACATGAAAGGAGCCGATATTCCTGAGAGAGAAGAATACCCAGCTATGATTTGTTATTAAAAGAACAGCAATTTACAAATGCACTGCTATTGTCTGTGAAGACACAGAAAAAAACACAGCTGAGCAATAATCTGCTGCGAAAGCAAGCAACCTTTGAAACTCAGCCCTAGGAGGCCTTAATTGCTTCTGCTTCACCATCGTGTGGATGCGAGGGGCAGGCTGAGCAATTCCAGAGAGTGGAGCCTTGTGAGGCTCGAGGCAGGGGGGCCATGAGTGTTAAGGTCCTGACATCAGTCTCTCTTCCTCTCCGTGACATGCACTCCTGTGAATGTCCCCATCTAGCCTTCCCAGGACACCTTAGGACCGGGTATCTGTGTGTTTCCTCCTCACTTACTCCTCACTCCTTCAGAGCAAGTGGATAACACCTGTGCATGTTTTAAGGCTCGAAGGAGATTTGTTGAAGGAGTGAAATGTGAGTGAACTCGAAGTCCTGAGATCCTCCTGAGACCTAGACTATTTTAATATGAAAGAGCAGTTGCAGAAGCACCAGGACAATGGCGAGGGCTAAATCTCCAAAATGGCCAATCCCTTTCCCCATCCTGTGTTCTTCTAAAGCTTTTCCTACCTTCCTTTGCACTCACGTAATAGTCGTCTGTAAAAAAGTCTTCCCTGGTCTGACCAGCTGTGCATGTTGAGATGGCAAGTAACTTTCCTCATTAATCATTGTGCCCCCCAGTCCTAATTCAGTGTCTGAACTAAAGAACTTAGTATACAGTCAACAGTGGGGCTCAGTGGTAAAGAATCCACCTGCAATGCAGAAGACACAGGAGACATGGGTTTGATCCCTAGGTAGGAAGATCCCCTGGAGAAGGAAATAGCACCCACTCCAATATTCTTGCCCGGGAAATCCCATGAACAGAGGAGCCTGGTGGGCTACCGTCTATCGGGTCACACAGAATTGGACACAACTGAGCTCACACACACACACAGAGTCAACACCAGTTTAGCGAGTGAGGATTCAGAGGTATGAATGGGATGCCCTGTTTCAGTCACTTCTCTTAAATGCTGTTGGATATAATAAGGCATCCTGTGTAGAGAGGTCACAGAGGGTCTTTTTGTGTATGTGTGTGTGCGTGTGTGGACAGGAAGAATAACTGGCATGCTCCTGTGTGATATACAAAACAAAGTAAAGTGAGTACAAACACAAACCACAAGTGTGGGAACAGGAAGAATGAAATGTGCTAACCAAGAGCACGAGTAGAGCACCAATTTAGTCTCCACACTCCCTGGTCACCATGGCAAAGAGTAAAACACAGTGGCTAAATATCTGATTATCAGGAAGGAAGACATCTACCTAAAACTTTCCTGGCGCCTAATTATAAAGATATGTCATAACAACGGCCTGTCAGGTGCCAAACTCAAAGGAAGGCATCTTTAGAGAACTAGCTGCTCAAATGCAGACCTGGCTCCCTGGAGATCCCCTCAAAGCACTTCCGTGAGAATCACAGCGCATCCCCTGTCTAACCTCCAAGTGAGCCTTCTCATCTCTCTTGACTTAAGAAACACTGACCGCCTCACCTCTTACTCTCATAGACTGACTCCGGCACTCGATCCGCTTAGAATCTTCCCTCTCGGACTCCCCTGGCAAAGGGCTCATCGTCCAAGTCCTCACCACTGCTCTCTGTTCAGATTCTCCCAGCATTCTTCTCTTTTTTCACCCAGGCATCTGATGCCCCCCTTCTGCCTGGGAAGATGACTGACCACCCTCCTTCACAGGTTGCAAATACTTGCTCAGTCTACTTGTGCCCATAGCTGCCTTCTTTGCAAGATTCCCGGAGGCAACACCCATTTTCATATTTGATGCAATGTATCTTTACAATCCAGCATGGTACCTGCCACAGAGCAGGTGCTCAAGAAATGGAAATAAGTGTGATTCAGGGTTCTAGGCTTGTGAAATGGCTGAAAGTGCCCAGGATTTTATAGACAGGACATAGCTCTATTTAACGGGCAGTTTTCTCAGGAAAGAGCCATGATTTGACTGCCAAAGGATGAATGCAAACTCAGACACCAAGAAGTACATAGAATCCAAGTTGATAGGGGAAATCTCTCACCTTCATTATGCCCAAAGAATAAACACTGGGCTTCTAAACCCAATATTCAAATCCATGCGGAAGGCCCCAAAATATCTGTTTAGTCTCCTTTAACACCATTTCTGTTCCAGCACCCGAGACTCTAGATGTAACAGACTGATCGCTGAGAAATTTTTATTTCTCTCTGCTTTTTATGCCATCTTTTCACACAGCCTTGAAATATCTTCCTTTTTTATTGTCCGGTATCTTCAAGACATCTAAATGACACTTAATGAAGAGTTCCTTCACTCATTGTTAGAATTAACTTCTGGGTTCTTATTTTACTTGTACTTATGTGACGGTCTTATTTCAATATGCTGTATCTGACTTCATTCTCCTGGATTTAATAATCTTAACAACAAACGCCAAGCAGTATGAAAAAGAAAACAAAAACAAAAATGTCTCCTGGCTTTCTTTCGCAGCTCAGTGATGAGCTTGGAGACATGAATACACTCATGAGACCATCATCACTATCTATGACATAAATATATTAATCATCTCTGAAAGTTTCCTCCTTCCCTCCTTTATCTGTTATCATCATTGTTGTGATTATTTTGTGATGAGAAACTTAACATGGTATACCCTTTTCAGTTCAGTTCAGTTCAGTCGCTCAGTCGTGTCCGACTCTTTGCAGCACACCAGGCCTCCCTGTCCATCACCATCTCCCGGAGTTCACTCAGATTCACGTCCATCAAGTCCGTGATGCCAACCAGCCATCTCATCCTCTGTCGTCCCCTTCTCCTCCTGCCCCCAATCCCTCCCAACATCAGAATCTTTTCCAATGAGTCAACTCTTTGCATGAGGTGGCTAAAGTACTGAAGTTTCAGATTTAGCATCATTCCTTCCAAAGAAATCCCAGGGCTGATCTCCTTTAGGAAGGACTGGTTGGATCTCCTTGCAGTCCAAGGGATTCTCAAGAGTCTTCTCCAACACCACAGTTCAAAAGCATCAATTCTTCGGCGCTCAGCCTTCTTCACAGTCCAACTCTCACATCCATACATGACTACTGGAAAAACCATAGCCTTGACTAGACAGACCTTAGTCCGGAAAGTAATGTCTCTGCTTTTGAATGTGCTATCTAGGTTGGTCATAACTTTTCTTCCAAGAAGTAAGTGTCTTTTAATTTCATGGCTGCAGTCACCATCTGCAGTGATTTTGGAGCCCCCCAACATAAAGTCTGACACTGTTTCCACTGTTTCCCCATCTATTTCCCATGAAGTGATGGGACTGGATGCCATGATGTTCACTTTCTGAATGTTGAGCTTTAAGCCAACTTTTTCACTCTCCTCTTTCACTTTCGTCAAGAGGCTTTTTAGCTCCTCTTCACTTTCTGCCATAAGGGCGGTGTCATCTGCACATCTGAGGTGATTGATATTTCTCCCGGCAATATACAGCATAGTTTACTACTGACCCAGCTTGTACAGTAAATCTCTAGGGCTCTGTTCATTTCTGTCTAGTCTTCTTGGTGACATCTTTGTCTCTACTTAACCCTTGATATTGGGGCACCCTGGTACCCAAAGAAACTCAGGGCTCCCATACCTGCTCCTCACCTGACCCACACTCTCTGGAGGATCATTTTCATTTTCTGTTATTAGTCCTTTCTCTGGTTGCAAAGGTCTCACTTAGCTTCCTGAGTGAGAAAAGGTAAAGGGAAGAGAAGGTAAAGGAGAGGAGGGGAGAGGAGAGAAGAGGGGGAAAGGAAGGACTGACAGTTGGGAAGGGACAGACTTAGGAGAATTCCTCACTCAAGACAGAAAGCCAGCTAGTTCTCTGGAAGGATCTGGGACCAGGTGTCAGATTCATGTTGGAAGCCCAATCCTGTATTATTCTCCATTTCTTTTCTCTGTTTCTCTTTTTGCATATGATTTATCCTCTTTCCGTGATCACAGTGCATACAAAGCAATCCAACATTCATGGTTCCTTATTTTTTTTATACATCCAGTCACATTGAATGGAGGAGGTGATGGCACCCCACTCCAGTACTCTTGCCTGGAAAATCCCATGGATGGAGGAGCCCGGTAGGCTGCAGTCCATGGGGTCACTAAGCATCGGACACGACTGAGCGACTTCACTTTCACTTTTCACTTTCATGCATTGGAGAAGGAAATGGCAACCTGCTCCAGTGTTCTTGCCTGGAGAATCCCAGGGACGAGGGAGCCTGGTGGGCTGCCGTCTATGGGGTCTCACGGGGTCGGACACAACTGAAGTGACTTAGCAGCAGCAGCAGCAGCAGTCACATTGAAAGTAATTTCTCTTTGGTTCTTCTTGTCATTCTTAAGGAAGAGACTCATGCCGTGTGGGTCAGCTGCCCACCTGTCGTTCAGTCAGTCCTGACCAGGCTAATGGCCTCAGTCTACACACAAGCCTTCTGGGAGCCACTCCTGTTAACCAGAGACATTTAAGAATTTCTGATGAGCTGGGAAGACACTCCCAAATCATTATCCAGCAGTTTCTATTGTCATCCATAGGCTGTTATCTGTCATCCTTAGGTTGTTAGCAAAACTCACCAACTCATCCTTTCATCATCCTGGATATACTGACTGAGATATCATATAGCACATAAGCCAAAAATGTTTAAAACCTACCTCAATTAATTTTCCTCTAACTTGTTCTCTTTGATGTAACCAAGAGATCGAGAGATTATCCTTTAAGCTCTTACTATTCTTTTGTAATTCAAATGTCTACTCAGTTGAGTCTTTTTAAAATATGTACCTATACCTTTCATTGATTTATTTCTTTGAGTTCTCAGGATTAGGCTACCGTTATCTCTAGCTTAAATTCGATAGTTAAACACATTCTTCTTTTCCCCCAATCTCTTTGCTTTGATGTATTTTTTAGTAAACATGCTTTAGAACAAGTTTTTAAAGCTAAAGATATTTGCAGCTGAAAACTACCATGTGTTTCTCTTTGTCTTGTTTGCAATTTACAACAATCCTTTGAAGAAGGTAGGAAAGAAATTCCATTTTATAGACAAGAGAATGGAGTCTCTGAGAGATGAACTTCCTGGTGGTCATGTGGCCAATAGAAAGATGAGTGTGGGTGCAGACAGTAACTGAAGACATAAAATGTCAAAATATTGTTGCCTTAGGTGCAGAGTTCTGAAGGGGAGTAACTGGTGGGGGGGAAGCAGGAGATTTATTATCAGTAAAAATAACTCAGCCTCCCACAACATACATATTCAACCTTTGTTAAATTTCAGTTTCTAATAAAGGTTGATCTATGTCTAAATGACTGATGAAGATGTTTTCTACTATTAATTTTTATAAGACTTATCTAAGTTCATGGCCCTGAATGTAAAAAAAAAAATTGCAAAGCTGTTCTTTTTTCTTGACATTCATTGTGTGGAACAATTGGTTTAAACTTAGAGTAATTTGAGAGCATCCCTGATAGCTCAGTTGGTAAAGAATCTGCCTGCAATGCAGGAAACCCTGGTTTGACTCCTGGGTCAGGGAGGTCTGCTGGAGAAGGGATAGGCTACCCATTCTGTTATTCTGGCCTTGAGAATTTTATGGACAGTCCATGGGCTCTCAAAGAGTTGGACATGACTCAGCAACTTTCATTTTCACTTTAGGGTAATTTGACTCTAGTCTGATACACTCTGCTAATCTTATCCATTACTTTAGGTAGACTTCCTGAACTTTCTAGAATTGAGTTTCCTTGTTTGTTAAAAATGGAGGAACTACCCCTTCACTGGCTGTGACCCTCAGCTTGTATGTTTCCATTATTCCATTCAACTCATGAAGTAGCTCACAGGCTTCCCTGATGGCTCAGACTGTAAAGAATCTGCTTGCAGTGCAGAAGACCTGGGTTCAATCCCTGGCTTGGGAAGATCCCCTGGAGAAGCACATGGCTACTCCAATATTCTTGCCTGGATAATCCCATGGACAGAGGAGCCCGGTAGGCTAGAGTCCATAGGGTCCCAAAGAGTTGAACACGATTGAGTGAGTAACATTTTCACTTTCATGAAGTAGAGGTATTGGCTGAGAGGTGACTTCTTTTTCTTCATATGACTCATTTTTCCCAATAAATGATTCATTCAGTCTAGTTCCTAAGAAGAGTATTTATTTCAGTCTGATGATGTACAGTATGCATTTTGCCAGTGATATGAGTTTCAATAGTTAATGAGCTGTGGATATTTCTAAGAGTGATATGTCTTCATCTTTCTGCAACTTCAGCAAGAGAGCACCTTGCAATAATGACACCTGACTTAAAAATGAGGTTGTCCCCCACTTTGCATTTACAGCAAAGTTTCTTGAGCCTTAAAATCTAATAGAAATTGGCTCAATATTAGAGATATTTTAATGGTGTGTGCTACTCTCAACTCTTAAAAGTGTTTGTAATATGACACTGAAATGATCAAGCCTCATTCCTGCTTACAGTAAATGATGAGAAATACTGTATGTCCCCAACCCTGGACTTGCAACTCAGATCAATATATACACATGTTCTGTAGTGGCGACTGATACATCAAGGTAATGGTTGGCCTACGGGACCCCAGCTCAGGACAGAACATGGAGTAATCTTTCCTCAGCCTGCCTTTTTGACCTGTTCCTTTACCCCATCATCTGCTTGTCTCTCTCATGACCTCTGTTTCTGAATAATCTATTCATTCTTTGGCCCAAAGACATATTTAGCTTTCCTGGAATAATTGTATGTTCTTTATCTTGTGCCCGGTTTTGTTTTCATAATCGCCCCAGGAAATTACTCTAACTGCTTAACCCTTGTAATAGACAGTGCTCCTGGCCCGGCCCTGCCTGGCTAGGCTCGCGCCAGGTGTTCCATGACCTTATTAAAGAGGACGCAGTGACTACAGCACTGAGGGAGCCGATCCAAATTATCTGTGTGCATGAGATAATGGTTCTGAGAACATGTGTGAGCTATAGAGAACTGACCAAGTGTTATTTGATTAATAAAACAATCTCTGACTCTTCTGAATATATGTATGTGTGGGTGCATACATGCATGTGCATAAAAACAGGTGTATACCTGGCATGTATGCATATTTATGTACTTGCATATGTAAGATTAGGTGTATATATACATATATATGCAAATGATTGCGTGCATTTTGTTTACATATGTTCTGTATACATATCTATAGGTGCCTATGTTTTTACTTATGTTTGTGGGTCCATGTATATCACAAATGTGTCTGAGTTTACTGGACTTTTCCTTGCTGAACAATAATTACTTCCTCATTTAATCTCACCCTTGACCCACACCTTTCATTTTTTTGGCTTCATGTCTATGCATATTTTTTTTCTCATCGGAAGTGGGGCTACATGATCCTGCCCCAGTTTCTAAGATAAGTTCTGGTGAAGGGCATAAGGATTTTTGAAGTGCTCTGCTCAAGAACAGAGCATCTGATATGACCAATAATACTTGAGTCAGTTCCACGCCCCATTTAGTGTACTTGGCTTTCTGCTTGTCGCCATTTACTTCTAAATCTTTAACTTAGTTCTCTCTAATGCCAGGATGTTTCCTTGTTGCCAGGACACCCCCCTGCCTAGGGCTGGAGTCCAGTCCTTGCACAAGAACCTCAGCCCCCACCAACTGCCTTTGTAAATGTATATTACTCACAAATAATATATTCCCAGTGACCTTCACCTACCATTGGAACCCTCCACTATGCCATGGAATGTGCTTGACACCGATAGAAATCTGTCATTTAACACTTCAGATAGTAATGATCAAACCCATAACTATCCGTTTGCTTCCAGGGGATTAATGTTAAGATTTTGAAGATAGCAAATGATAGCAAGAGGGGTGAAATTGAAAAAGGAAGAAAAAAATAGGTAGGGTTCAGAGATGGAGACTGCCCAAACGACGGATGGAAGGTATCGAGTACCTATTTACCTGGGCATTTAAATAATGCTGAAAATGTAACGATTTGGCATGTCTGTTGTTCCAGAAATGCCTATACTATACCGCACGTATTGCCTCAGGCCCTTTATTCTACTGCTTAAATGGCTTCCTCCCAGCCCCAACCACAAAAGTCTTGCACACTGCAAGGGGCTACCTTGCTTCAGAAAATCTGACAGATCCTAAAATGTGACTGCTTCATTTTCCTTTCAGCAAGCTCGATGTGTTGCTGGTGATCAGTGCAAGCGATAGCCAAGCCACTTTTCCTGACTCGGAAATTCCCCTGGGCTCTTTAGTATAATCAGAAAATAAAATGAATTCATATAACAGAAACAAGATAAGAAACACTAAGACTCCGCATTGAAATGAAAGGTTGAAAGCTTTACAAAATAATTAAAAATGTCTTCAAAACCAAGCACATAATTCCAGCAGAGTGGTGTTGTGAAAGGATTTGAAGGGGCTCTTCTCCTCCACATGTGTACCATCTGTCTAACCTAAGGCAGTCCATAGAGCCTCTCCAGACTCTGTTCCCTCACTTAAAAGAGAGGGGACTCTTTTTCCCAAATCAGGACTGTAGCAAACAATTCTCTATGCTTAATAAGATCTGGTTATGTAATCCCTCCTAACTCCTCCCATAAGAGGAAGAAGCTGAAAAAGAAAGACAAGGTTTCTTTTCTACCCAAAGCAAATCCAACTCTGCATACGTGACTCTCATCCCCACATGACCCTCATCTCCACCACCTAGACAAGCTCAGCCATAATGCGTGTTGGAATCCAGCCGGGCTCACCAGAAAGAGGAAAACAGCCCCAGGAAGTATACACCAGAGTCGTTCTCTGGTTCCCATTCATATTTGCCTCTCTTCTTCCATTTCCTCCCTTTCTACCTACCTCTCTCCACAACCTACCCACATCCACCCTTTAGCCTTCATTCTCAGTTCTGTGAATGTGAAACTTCCTGTGGGCTCACTTCTACACATCTCTCTGGTTAGGTAGCTCCTCTCCATGGTCTCATGATAGCATGTGTTTACCTCCCCATGACCCTTAACCCATATCATTGTACGTCCCTGATGTTTAATCCTGTCTCCACTACTACAAGCATCTGTCTGCAATGCAGGAAACCCGGGTTCAATTCCTGGGTCGGAAAGATCCCCTGGAGAAGGAAATGGCAACTCACTCCACTATTCTTGCCAGGAGAATCCCATGGAGAGAGGAGTCTCGCAGGCTACATACAGTCCATGAGGTTGCAAGAGTCGGACACAACTTAGTGACTAAACCGCCACCACCACCACTAATACAATGTAAACTGCTTATGGGCATAAAATAGGTTCTATTCACTATTTTAAATGTATTACAAAGTAATATACACACAATATGTACTAAAAAAGTAACATTGATTGGATTAATAAACACACATATGCTTACCATTTTAAGTGTGTTATGAAGTAATATGGGCATCGCTGGTGGCTCAGTGGTAAAGAATCTGCCTGCAGTTCAGGAAGACAAAGGCTCGATTTCTGAGTTAGAAAGATCCCCTGGAGGAGGGCATGGCAACCCACTCCAGTATTCTTGCCTGGAGAATCCCGTGGACAGAAGAGCCTGGCCCATAGGGTCACAAAGAGTCAGACATGACTGAAGCGACTTAACACACATATATGATATACACACAACCTGTTTTAAAAAAATCATTGATTGAATTAATGATCACATACATATAAGTATAAATATTAATATATATTCTCATACAATATATATAGAAGTTATAGCCAGTCTTAATTTTTTACTCTTAGAAAAATCAAGACCTCATAATGAATCACTCTCATTTATGAATAACTGTAACCGTTACGACTTCTCTTTTTATGCTAGGATAGAGTATGCCGCCCAGTAGCATTCAGAAACGATTGAGTCTCTACTATCTGAGGTCATGTGCAAGGCCCATGTCTTATTTAAAAAGATAAAGTATTAACAACGACATCACCCTTTATAATTTAGGAAACGTTTTTCCCAGATATTATCATTTAATTGCCCCAGCAACTTTATGCGATAGAGTTTTATTCATGTCTATATTATCAGTCAAGGTCCAGCTAGGAGATAGAAAGCATTCCAGTTATTTTAAAAGAGAAAATTTAATCTAATGACTGTTAACTGGGTTTTGAAGACCTGGAAAGACAAAACTGGAACCAAGAGGTAAGTTGGAGTTATTAACACTAAGTTCAGAGGAGGGGCCCCGTGGAGCTGGCAGCATGGGACGCGCTGCCATCTCAGGGACAGATAGCGAGGTAGATTCTGGGCTTGCTGGAGACCCTACAGGCTGGAATAAACTGCTTACTTCTGGGTGAAGAACCGCTGCTTCCCTGAAGCTCATAAACCCAGGAGGCAAAAACAGAAGCCCAGAGTAAACACGAAGGCTTGCACTCTTGCTTCCCCTCCAGCCTTCTGCCTCCTCTGGCACTCCCTGTCGGCAGAGGATAAATGCAGTCAGTTCTCACAACAGAAATCTTGTTGGCCAAGTCACAACCCAGCCACACACAGCTGAGTAGACAAGAGTGAGTTTGCTGCTTAGAGCGAACTGGCACATCCATTTCGTGTTCCAGAACATCGAAGGTACGAGAGCCTCATCAAGAATCCCCATAACACCTAGTCAGGAGCGTGTGCAGCACTGACCTGGGTTTCTGTCTTTCTTCTCCAGATATGGAGCTAGGTTATTGGACCATTTCTCATCCTCCATCCTCAAGGGCAAGGGATGTGGTGTGTGTATGTGTGTGTGTGTGTATAGCAGTGGGTACAGCAATGGTGTGGAATTAAGAAACAAAGCTGTGAGTCGACAGCATGGAGCACTGACTGGCAGAGATCTCCAGCAAGCTCCATCACCTTCCTGAGCATTAGTTCCTATGCCTGCATGTGCACATCATGGGTTTCCCATGCAACAAGATTCAGTCATTGCAGTGAGGAAATAACTAAGCAGCCACAATATTCAGAACACTGGGAATAAAAATGGCAACCAGGGTTGCCTTCTCCTGAGATGAGAATCTAGTGGGGGCCACAGGCATTAATGAAACAACCACCCAAAATATATGGAATAAATACAGCATTTATTGTCGTTGTTTAGTCGCTAAGTCGTGTCTCCCTCTTTGCCAGCCCATGGACTACAGCACGCCAGGCTCCTCTGTCCTCCACTATCTCCCAGAGTTTTCTCAAATTCATGTCCATTGAGTCGGTGATCTACCACCTCCTTTGCGTTTTGCCTTCAATCTTTCCCAGCATCAGAGTCATTTCCAATAAGTCAGCTCTTTGCATCAAGCGGCCAAAGTATTGGAGCTTCAGCTTCATCATCAGTCTTTCCATCAGACTACAACATAAATGACTACTGTTGAGCTAATGACATTGACAGAAAACCTCAGGCTCAAGAAACCATACAAAGCAAAAGATCCTGACTTGGGATGAAGTCAGGGAAGACTTCCTGGGGGAAGTGAAACTTAATCTAAAATGTAGAAAGTGACAAGGAGGTGCCTGAACGAAGTGGGAAGGGGAGAAAAGTGGATGAGGGAAGAGGTGGGAACCTGGCTCATTTTCAAGGACCTGAAAGAGTGACCAAGGGGCTGGGCTGATACACAGACGGCCGTGCTGGGGATGGAGAGACGGGCCTGGAGAGGGAGGCAGTGGCCAGAGCCTTGAGTGGATCACAGTGAGAGAGCTTTGCAAACTACATCGTTCCTGGGGATTTAAAACAAAATACCAGAATTTTTTGCTCTCTGCCATTTAGAAAGTGAGCTCCTAGGCCAGAAGGAAAGACTGCAACTGGCAAGAAATCAGAATTATAAAAATTCACAAAAAAACACCCGTGTATCCCTCCCAGATCAAAGTTTCTTCCCCACCCCCTGCATTAACGAAGCTGAGACTTTGCAGAGGGAAGAAGAGTGATAACACTTTACTGTTTAAATTCTTTCATCAGATATTTAAAATGTAATAATAATGTGGGCTTAAAAGGTTTGATTGCCTGATCACAGCAGCTTGTTAATTAAAGGTGCAAAGAGGGGAATGATTAGAGATGGGAAATTTGCACCTGAGGGAGAAGTAGGATTCGTTTGCTTGAGAAATCAGATTAGGGTACCTGGCAGCAGGCCAGTTGTGGAGGAAGAGTCCAGAACCTCTGGAGAAATAAAACCAGTGCCTTTCCAGGTGCCCAGGGAGAGGACAGGCCTCCCCTTTGCATGTTCAAGGGCAGAGGAGGGACAGAGACGCGTGGACTGCTCACCTCTGACATTGACTCACTTCCCCAGTATGAGATGTGTGACTCTCTAATTGCTCTTGGTGGAGATAACTGTGTTTGGAATTCATTTGGCTGAGAAGCGCGTGTGGCTGTGGACTCGCTGACACTACATGATTAATGAGGGAGCTGGCTCTCGCATCCTCTGTTGGGGAGATTTGGGTTTCATCTCCTCCCTAGGGCCCCTCTGGGTTTGGCTCCTGTCACTGCGGCCTGCGTTTCATTAAGCTGAGCAGCTTGGCTTCCAGAGGGGTGATGGGGAAAGAGATGATAAGGTGGAGCAGACTGGGAAGCCAGCAGCGGGAGGATGACAAAATCCAACCTGTGCACACGGGCGTGCCTCGATGAGATGAAAAAGCAGGGGCTTGCGAGCCAGATGGTCCTGAGCCAGACCCTCGTCCTCTGCAGCGCAGAGTCCCGTGACCTTGGGCGAGTTAGCTCGTGTCTCTGCGGCTTAGATCACCTGCTGTGAATTGGGAAGCAGAATACCTGGAAGGTGAGCAAGAGAATTCTTAGATAATGAAGCCCCGCAGTTTCTGACAGGATCATCTCATTCAAGAAGAAAAGGCTGCTGTTATTATTACAGCAGGCCTCCCAGGTGGCGCTGGTGGTAAAGAATCTGCCTGCCAGCGCAGATAGACATAAGAGACAGGGGTTCGATTCTTGGGTCAGGAAGATCCCCTGGAGGAGGGCAGGGCAACCCACTCAGTATTCTTGCCTGGAGGATCCCATGGACAGAAAAGCCTGGTGAGCTACAGTCTACAGGGTCACAAAGAGTCGGACGCGACTGAAGCAACTTAGCACGCACACGCATGAAAATGTATAAAGTAAGATTCATCCACCCACCTTCTAGGAACTCACAGACAGGTTGGACAACTGGTCTAAAGTTAGAGTACAGCACGATGCCATCTCCCCGAGGCCAGCAGATCATGGACTAAGAGCACGTGTTGGTCAAGGGAGAGCCCTGGAGTCAGATACGTTTGAGTTCCAGCTCCAACAGTCGCTACCTGTTCAAGCTTTGGAAAGACGCTGTGCCTCCTGTTTAAGCCTGCTTCCTCCAGCATGTAGAGAAAACAAAACATATCAGACCAAAACGCGTGCTTTTTCGTGCTCCGTGGTTTGAAGGAAGTCACGCAAACCCCCTTTAACTTAATATCTTCCAGTGACAGGTTGATGTAAAGACTTAATGAAATAATGTACTGCAAAATGAAATAATACATTGCAGAAGAGCTTAGACTAAAGCTGATGCCAAGTCAGTGCAGGTTATTATTGTTGTGAATGTAAGTGAAGGCCTGTCTTTTCATCACACAGCCTGACGGTGGTTAACCAGTTCAGTTCAGTGGACAGTATGCTTTATGGGGCATTAGGTCCTAGCTGATTTTAGCATGCTATTCCCTGACCCTCTGCACTTAGCATAGTTTTTGACACACTGAAGGCACTGAATAAATAATTATCAATAAGCAAGTGATAATATATTTTCTTCATTACCTTGCAAGTACATAATTTAAATAAATTGCTTTAAAACTTCCAATGATACACTGAAGACAATGTACCATTTGTTCTGATTTTCAAGACCTTGAGTGGTTTCATATTAGCACTGACAAATACTCATTACATTTGTCTGTCAAATTAGGAGACATAGACACCATTTCTAGGAAGGAAATGAAAACTTCTGAAAATATGAATGTGCCCAACTTCCATGTTTTCTGAATGACAGCAAGAATTTTATGTCAGGTTATGTTTATTCATCTGGGACTTTTATGACATTTTTTTTTGTTCCTAGGAGAAAGGGACCTGAAAATTACCAGATTCTCTCAATACTATACCTCCCTATATTTCTTATGAGTCCTGCAAGAAACTAACTGAAGAAATATATCTTATTGAAAGCAACTTAATATATAACCTTAATGCTACTTCATGGAAAGGAATGTGCAAGAGCACTGCTCATTTGGTTTTCTTCCAAGAAATGTGGGTCAGTCGAGAGATAAGATCAAATACAAACTGATATGATGATGATAATGATGATAGTGTATGAACAGAAGGACTAATAGGGACTTGTCCCTCTTATGTGAAAAGGGTGATATGAAAAGTAAAAGTTGCAGCAGTAGACAGGAGGGCTCAGAAACTGAAATCCTAACTTGAAGACTTGGCTCTGTTGTTCTAACTCACTGAGCCTATAGTAAGTAACCTTTGGAGTATTTAATATGATGATAGACAATTACATAATTTTATATATGTGAGGAGGTTTTGTGAATCAAAACAATTTGTGTTATCACAGTGCTAGTGGGTGGGAATGGCTTTCCCCATGCTTTGATGAGGTGGTTACTTATTTTTGCAGAACTGACTGTTGTCATGATATTACACCCCTCCAGATTTTTTATCATTTTCCTTCTTCTGAAATCTGTTTTGTTTAAGGTGAATACAGTCATTACAAATTTTTATTGATTAGTGCTAGCCTGGTAAATCTTTATTTATCTGTTTACTTTTACCTGTGTATTTATATTTAAAGACAATTTCTTGTAGACTACATGTAGCTGAGTCTTTGTTTCTTCCTTTGTTTTAGCCACTGTGACAATCTCTGTTTTTAATTGGTACAATTTTTAATTAAAGTGATTATTGGTATCAGTTCAGTTCAGTTGCTCAGTCATGTCCGACTCTTCGTGACCCCATGGACCACAGCACGCCAGGCCTCCCTGTCCATCACCAACTCCCGGAGTTTACTCACTGATATCCACTGAATCCGTGATGCCATCCAACCATCTCATCCTCTGTCACCCCCTTCTCCTCCTGCCTTCAATCTTTACCAGCATCAGGGTCTTTTCAAATGAGTCAGCTCTTTGCATCAGATGGCCAAAGTACTGGAGTTTCAGCTTCAACATCAGTCCTTCCAATGAACACTCAAGACTGATCTCCTTTAGGATGGACTGGTTGGATCTCCTTGCAGTCCAAGGGACTCTCAAGAGTCTTCTCCAACACCACAGTTCAAAAGCATCGATTCTTCGGCACTCAGCTTTCTTTATAGTCCAACTCTCACATCCATACATAACTACTGGAAAAACCATAGCCTTGACAAGACAGACTTTGTTGGCAAAGTAAAGTCTCTGCTTTGTATTGGTATAGTTGCATTAATATCTACCATGTTTCAGAGTTCCCTGGTGGTCCAGTGACTCAGACTCTGCACCCCCAGTGCAAGGGGCCAGGGTTAGATTCCTGGTCAGGAAACTAGATCCCTCATGCCACAACTAAGATCTGGTACAGCCACATAAATAAATAAAAGAAATATTGTTAAAATATATGCTGTGTTAGTAACTTTTATATTTATTGCATTTGTTTCTGAAGGCCTCTTTTTTTTTCTGATTTCTCTGATTTCTTTTGAATATTTTATATGATTTCCTTTGATCCTTTTTCCAACATTAATGATAACTATGTTTTAACAGTTTGTAGCTGTGGTCCTGGCGTTTTCAATGTACATTTAAATCTAAGTCAAGTCCACCTTCAAGTAACAGTGTGCCGCTTCATGTTAGAGCAGGTGCCACACAGCAGGGTGTTTCTACTTCTTCCGTCCCATCCCTATGTCATTGCTGCCATCTATTTCACTTGCCTGCATGCTGTAATTTCCAATCACCTTATTATTATTACTTTAAAAAATCAGGTAGATATATTTTAGATCAACTAAGAATAAGTAAAACACTTTACTTTCATTTTTTCTTTCTCTGACATTTTTTTCTTTCTCTATGTAAATTTGGGTTTCTGACCTATACTATTTTCCTTCTCCCAGCCTCCAGGAGAAGGTGAAGGACAGGGAAGCCTGGCGTGCTGCAGTCCATGGAGTCACAAATAGTCAGACATGACTAAGCAACTGAATAAAAAAGAACACCTTTTGTCTTTCTTGCAGGTTACTTTTGTTAGCTATAAATTCCCTTATTTTTTGCTTTCTCATTCTTTTTCTCAAGGATGAAAAATATTATTATATATTATATAATATTATTATGTTATATAGATAGAGTGGTATCATCTGCTTATCTGGGGTTATTAATATTTCTCCTGGCAATCTTGATTCCAGCTTGTGTTTCATTCAGTCTGGCATTTTGCATGATGTACTCTGCACAGAAGTTAATATTAAAAGTATATATTATATAGCAATAATGCTAAAAATTATTTATAAATAAACAATATTTCTTTCTTTCTCTTCCTGTTTGTATGGCTTTGTGCTGAGAAGCCCTCTGTAATTCTGATCCCTGCTCCTCATAAGGTAAAGTATACTTCCCCAACCTCTGGTTTATTTCAGAATGTTCTCTTTGCCTTTGCTTTCCTTCCATTTGCATATGAATAACAAGGTGTCGATTTTTTGGGTATTTATCACATTTGGTATTCTTTATGCTCCCTGGTTCTGTAGTTTCTTTTCTGTCATTAATTTTGAAAAGATTTTGGACATTATTACTTCAAAACTTTCTTGTTACACTATTTTATATGTTTAATATTCCAGTTAGATTTGTTTCATCTTTTGAAATTTTCTCACAGATTTTGGAGGTTCTATTGTGTTCCTTGTATTTTGGGTTTAGTCTTTGCTTCGCAGTTTGGGTAATTTCAATCTACCTAACCTCCAGATCATTGGTTCTATCCCTGGTGGTTCAGTCTACTGATGAACCCATCAAAGGCATTCTTTATTTATGTTATATGTGTATATTTTTAAATTTTAACATTCTCTCTTAACTTTGTTCTTTGCGTTTCCATCTCTGCTTGCGTTGCCCTTCTGTTTCTGCATGTTGTCTATCTTTTCCATTAAAACCCTTAACACATTAACCATAGTGATTTTAAATCCCCTATTGGATAATTCCATTGTCTGATCATATTTCATCCTGGTCCTGGTGATTGCTTATTCACTTCAGACGTGCTCTGTTCTTGCCTTTGGGCATGATGACTCATAATTTTTCGTTGAAAGTGAAATTTAACATATTGGATATTAGGAACTGAAGTGCATAGGCTTTTCCCATGAGATTCTATGTTATTCTGGTTAGAAGTTGGACTGGATTTTGTTGTACTTGAAGTGTCAGAAGCATCAAATTCTTCTAGTGTTCTCATTTTTGTCTTCCCTGTTGACACTGAATTTCCCTACATACTCCTCAGAGAAGGTCTGTGTATGGCATCTCTTCCAGCTGTAACCCCGTAAATACCCTGAGGTCCTGCTGATGCAGTAGTAAGGTCCAGGAAATGAGGAGTGCCTTATCATGTTTGGACTAAATCTTTGGTTTTATTTTGTCCCTGGGCTGTGACCTTTGCTTGTGTTTCCCAGTCTTTTTTTTTTTTTTCTTTTCACCCTTCTCTTGCATGAGACAGGTAACCCAGAAGGTAGTGGAATAAGAGGAATGCCCTTTGTCCATGTGGAATAAGGTCCTGGGAAGGCCTTATACCCCAGAGAACTGGCATTTGCTATGGAGTACACGCTGGGAGTATTTTACAAAAATGAGTCTTCCCCTGCCTCTTCCAGCTTTCCTTCCAAGGAGCAAGTCTCTCAACTTCATAGCTGCAGTAAGTGTCTACAGTGATTCTGGACCATAAAGAAGGATGAGTGCTGAAGAACTGATGATTGAAGAATTGAAGAACTGGTGCTGGAGAAGCCTCTTGAGAGTCCTTTGGACTGAAAAGAGATCAAACCAGTCAATTCTAAAAGAAATCAACCATGAATGTTCTTTGGAAAGACTGATGCTGTAGCTCCAACACTTTGGCCACCTGATGCAAAGAGCTGATTCATTGGAAAAGACCTTGATTCTGGGAAAAAATGAAGGCAAAGGGAGTAGGGGATGGCAGAGGATAAGATGGTTAGAAAGCATCACTGATTCAATGGACATGAATTTGAGCAAACTCCAGGAGATAGTGGAAGATAGAGGAGCCTGGCCTGCTGCAGTCCATGAGATCACAAAAAGTCAAACATAAGTTAGCAACTGAACAACAACCACTTCCTACTAGAGTAAAAAGGGAATCTTTCTGACATCTTCACTGTGACAGCCTGACAGGGTTCCTGTTGCTAAAACTCATAAAAGTTTGGTGTTTCCTTCATTCCTGAAGAGAGGCAGCCAAGAGTTTCTCATCCTCACACTAGTCAAAACTCAGCCTCCAACAATTTTTAAAAGTTTCCATTTAGTGTTTCTTATGACTGCAGCAGCTTCTGCCTCAGGTCAGCAGATCTCACCCATAACTCTGGATTTTCCTGTCTATGCAGACTGTAGAGTGGCTGTGTGTTATGCAGCCTCCATTCTCTGGTACATCCCAGGAAAGTTGTCCAATATCAGGTTTTCAGGTGGTTGTCTTTTGTTTGTGTTTTTTATAAGAATAAGCTCTTTCTTATTGTTTAGTTGCTGAGTTATGTCGGACTCTTTTGCAACCCCATAGACTGTAGCCCACCAGGCTCCTCTGTCCGTGGGATTCTCTAAGCAAGCATACTGGAGTGGGTAGCCATTCCTTTCTGCAGGGGATCTTCCTGACCCAGGGATTGAACCCATGTCTCCTGCATTGGCAAATGGGTCTTTACCACCGAGCTACCAGGGAAGCCCCTCTAAGATCTTTATGTACTGAAACTGTGTGTATATGAATTATACCTCAATAAAGTAATCAGTTAAAAAAATAAGGACTAGAAAACAGTCTGAAACATAAGTGATATTATTTTAACCATAAAAAAGAGTCTTTAAAGAAAATGTTGTTTTCATTACATTTGTTTATTATATTACAATTCAGAGCTTTATGGCAGGTCATGCTGATTTTCCAATTACAGTGGTAATATCAAGTTTACTCTTTTAATAAGAACATTTAACTAAGATGCATATAAATAAGAAACAGTGTAATTAAGGTTGCATCATCAGGACTGTATATGGATTGAGTTTGGGAGCACCTCATCCACACCACACTAACCTATCCCATTAGTGCAAAGTGGCCTGTCTGGAATATGTCCCAGAATCCTGTCGACTAAAGCAGCCACTCAGAAACCAGGATGGGCTTAACCTACTGTGGATATCTGGGAAGGCAGTTCCACAATTCATGCTTTGTTAAAGATGCCAGGGCCTCCCATGGGAGCCACGCCTGGAGGCAGGTTCTGGGAGCGTGGAACCATAACGTTAGATGGAGGCTTCCTTCGCTTCCCCTGGCTAAAGACCCCTGGTCTCTTGGCTGAAGGTTGAAGACATGAACAGTGACACAATTTTCAGAACCTATCTTTAGAGTCCCAGTGCCAGACAGAAATGTCTTCCTAGTGCACGGGGATCTCTCCTGTGAGATCTCAGAAGAGCACCTGCCTACTGGCATTTAGAATGTCACGGGATCTAGCAGATGGACTGAGAAAGTGTAGGGCAGAGTAAAAGGCACTGGAGTCCACCAAGCTGAGGAGGTGCCATAGAGAACTTTGTTCTTGGTTTCTTAACCGAGAAAGACATGTTAAATACCAACAGTCTCTACTTTGGATTAATAAAATAATGAGGCCCTTGAGAAACAAATTATGTCTGGAACACACATACTGAAGGTATCATATTTCAGAATGGTGCAGTCCCAAGATAAAATAATTATATTCAAGGGACCTTAGAGCTAGGAAATGAACAACGGTCACGGTTAGGACAAGGTAAAGGATCCCTCCTAGAATGCAGCAGCCCAGGGACAGATTAAATTGCACACTGAGCCAAGATATGAGGAAATTTCATTTTTAACAAATGTGCCAAATCTGAAGGCATGGGACAAATGGGATAAATTGTCACTGAAAGGAGGTCAGATTGGACACAAAGATACATCAAGAGGCTCTGTGTGGAGGAAGAGCTTTAGAAAGTAAAAAGGCAGCAATGATGTCCATGGTAATTTCTAAAGCAATGTGTTGTCAGAGCTGGAAATACCAGCCTTGAAATCAGGCAGGAAAGTACAGGTTTGCAACTGGATGCTGGTTTCTTGGAGTGCTGTGAAGTTGAACATGTCAGAAGAAGAAGACACCACCTCAGGTTTATTGGGGCCATCAAGAAGGCTGGGTTTCACTTCTGGCTCTTTCTCCTCCAGATCTCTGTTCGCAGGCATCAGTTCAGTTCGGTAGCTCAGTCATGTCTGACTCTTTGCGACCCCATGAATTGCAGCACATGGGGTCGCACAGAGTCGGACACAATTGAAGCAACTTAGCAGCAGCAGCAGCAGCAGTATGCCTCCCTGTCCATCATCAACTCCCGGAGCTCACTCAAACTCACATTCATCGAGTCGGTGATGCCATCCAGCCATCTCATCCTCTGTCACCCCCTTCTCCTCCTGCCCCTAATCCCTCCCAGCATCAGGGTCTTTTCCAATGAGTCAACTCTTCGCATGAGGTGGCCAAAGTATTGGAGTTTCAGCTTCAGCATCATTCCTTCCAAAGAACATCCAGGACTGACATACATAGCTGTTAGTATATCAGTGTTGTCCAGTTTATGCTCAAAAGGTTCTAGCCTGCTTATGGTATTTCCTCCCTGCCTGTGTGCTTGTGGACTTCAAGCTGCAGGGGAAAAAAAAAAAAAAAGTCTGCATAGACTTTTAACGAGATCTGAGGTTGCATAAGTCCAAATCCCTGTAACAAATAAGTGTGTGCTTGTTTGTGTGTGTGTGTGTGTGTGTGTGTGTGTGTGTGTGTGTGTGTGGTGTATTGGTTCTGCTTCTCTGGATGATCCCTTACTGATAGGGGTGATTAGCTTAAGTATCAGTAAAAGGAATCTGCAGCAATGCCCAGCATTCGTGGGAGAGGCAGATAATTCTAGAAGGAGAGTTATCAGGAGCTGTAGAGAAATGAATGGACTCAGTTCAGCACACTGATATTGTGTTCACCTCTGGAGATAAACCAGTGGCTGCAACAGGATCCTGTCTTGGCATCAGTGCATGTGATGAACAGAAAGGACTGAGTAATCACAGGACATGCCAGGACGTGACTAATGGAGCAAAGACTAGGTTAGCATGTCCAGAAATACGGCCACAGAAGGAAAAGTTGAAAGATGATGATACATTATAGAAAAACTATATAAACTTTATTTTTCTTACAGTAAATTAAGGGGGAACCTGTGGAAATGTATGTAGGAAATATATGCCTCTAGTGTGTATAAGACATCAAGACAGAAGAACGGCAAATCTTTTGTCCTGTCCAGCTACCTAACCCTACCTTCATAGACGGTGGGGCCCTTGGTTATTAAAGAACCTTGGGAGAACAATCAGAATAGCAGGGTTAGGTGAGAAGAGGGTGGTGAACATTAACTGTCACCTATTGTCACCAGACTGCCCCTTGTCAAAGATGCTTTTAGCTATGGGGATATCTATATATATAAACACCTTGGAGAAGGCAATGGCAGCCCACTCCAGCACTCTTGCCTGGAAAATCCCATGGACGGAGGAGCCTGGCAGGCTGCAGTCCATGGGGTCGCTAAGAGTCGGACACGACTGAGCGACTTCACTTTCACTTTTCACTTTCATGCATTGGAGAAGGAAACGGTAACCCGCTCCAGTGTTCTTGCCTGGAGAATCCCAGGGACAGAGGAGCCTGGTGGGCTGCCATCTATGTGGTCACACAGAGTCGGACACAACGGAGGTGACTTAGCGTAAACACCTACATTCAGTGGTTTAGGAACTAGACTTATAGGACTACGCTGCAGCAGAATTATATAACTTGTCACCCCTTGGTGACAGCACCTGAATCTACACTAACAGGGCTTCTCTGTATCACAACTCTGTTCATGTCTTACTATTTCAACTCTTTTAAGAACATTTGTACTTTTGTGTCCCCAGATATTTGTCTTTATGGACACCGGAAACAAAGGTATCATCTTTAACCCTCCACCTCATGCCGATTCATCTTCCTACGTCTAAATCGGCTAATGGAAAATCTAGGATTTAAGAAGTGCTCATTATGTATTAGGGCTTCCCAGGTGGCTCAGCGGTAAAAAAAAAAAAGATCTGCCTGCAGTGCAGGAAACTCAAGATCTCTCCTTGGCTCGGGAAGATCCTTTGGAGGAGGAAATGGTGACCCACTTTAGTATTCTTGCCTGGGAAATCCTACAGTCAGAGGAACCTGGCAGGCTGCAGTCCATGGGGTCACAAAAGAGTCAGCCACAACTTAGCAACTAAACAACAATAACATTATGTATCGAGCACTATATTAAAAGTGAAGAAGCTGAGGTTGGGTTTGCAGGCATCCCCATCACTTACAGAGCTTGAGGCCTCGAGTATATCACAAACTCTTCGTTTCTGTATACTGAACTGCAATTTAACACCCTAATAATAATGCAGTAGTTACATTTATTTATATATGACAGAAAACTGCATACCTCCTTAAGTGGTACAAGGGATGTCTAAAGACAATCCATGCCCTAGACGTGTGTTCATTATGGAAGACACAAGAATCATTAGATCCCTAGGGACAATGATAAATATAACAAAACCACATTGATAATAACCCAAGCAATGCTGTCTTTTGATTTTAAATTCTTTCTCCTCCACAGCTAGAACATGGACTTTAGAGTCTAAAAACATTGGATGTGATTTCTGCTTCTACCAGTTCATTTCTAGGTGGATTTGGAAAACTTAGCATAACCTTTTGAGAATGATCTTCCTTACCCATAAATCTAAAAAGAAATATGACCTATTTCACAAGGTTGTTGTAAGGACTAAATGTGTTAGTATATGCCAAGTACTTAGCACAGAGCACACATACAGTAAGCCCTCAAGGAATGAGAACAATCATTAGTTTTATTTTACACGTTGTTGCTCTTACTATAAATTCCCACCCTACAGCTCTGAGCCAGAGGTGATATTATTACTCTTATTTAGGGAAAAGGACAAGAAATGAAGTAAGTGTCCCAGTCACAGTTCAAGTGGTGGAATTGTGTTTTGAGCCCATGCCTCTGCCTGTCTGCACGTCCAGTGGCGAGTCCACATGGCACCATAGTGAGATCTGCAAACAGTAGTTCAGGTTATCTTGAGTGTTAAAGGGCTGGGTGGTAGAGATAGAGGGTTTTGGCTTTCAGCTTTTGGTAAAGTTCTTAATTTCTCAGGATTCTCTACCATCCAGCCCAAGGGTTTATTTTATTTTTATACCACAATACTTTAAAAGATAACCTGATTTCACAAGCCTGAATCTGTAGCACCTTCTTAGATTAATTGTTTTTCTGAACCCTGCACTTGCCCTCTTGTTGATACTTTCTGAAGAATACCTTTTATATAGGTTTTTTTTTTTTCTTTTAACTTGACTTGACCAGGTAAAAAAAATTCCCTCACACACACACACACACACACATACACACACACAGAAAGAGAGAGAGAGAGCAAGAAATGAATAAGCAGCAAATTGCTTGATCCAGATGATTGACATAAAGGTGTAAAAAAAAGTAGAAATAAAAACAAAGAACGCAAAGCTGCAGGTAGGAGGTTATCCTTAGGGTCTCGCATGTCTCACCATGCTAGGAACATTTCTGTGTATGCCTCTTATCCTGGGATAATTTTTAAAAGTGCCCCTTTTCACTTTCAAAATGGTTCTGATATGGTATTCAACTGAAGGATACAGAATATACATGCAGAAGAGAGACAAAGACTATTTTATGGACCATTGTAAATTCTTCAAAGAAAACGGAACAGAGAATTAACCAATCAATATACAATTGGAAATGAAAGAACTATAGGCAAGGTAATGACAAAGTAATTACCCTGGTTTGAACTCAAGTTCTAAACTTTTCTAATTTATTTTAACGAAACTGTGTTCTGCCTACATAAATCATATATTTCTACTAAATGATTTGTTATAAAATGTCTATTTAAATAGTTGAAAAGAATGTCTGGCAGCAAGTAGGTGCTGGTGGGGCTAATTCTGGGTCCAGACTTACTATTTGCATTAACAGAGGAAGAGAATCTGCAGCATTTTAATGAAAATTTGAAATGAAACTAAATTAGGTATTGAAATTAAGTGTAATTTCTCAAGCTAAGAATAGAAAAAATATATCAAGTGGAGCTCTTTATAGCTCAGAGACATGAGAATAAAAGTTTAACCCAATTTAGCTATTCTTGATGTTTCTCTCTAGCTGGAGATATCATCTCCTTCTTATCCTAATTGAGCTTCCCTATCTCACTCCATTAATAACTGTTAGTGTGAGATATTGGTCAAGTGGGAAAGTGACCATAATGTTTTCTTGTTCTATAGAGAATTAGGCACTTCCAATATGTATGGATGAGATAATTATGACCCAGTTGAACTATTCCTAAAGAAGGAAATGAATAGATTGTTTTAAAATGAAATATATTCTCACTTTTTAAAATTCCAAGTAAACATTCAGCTCACTCAACAATGATTAAGCATTATTATTTTGAGATATTCTGCAAGTGCAGAACTTAAAAAATTGGAGAAATAAATAAGGATAGAACAAAAAATTGTCTCTGCCTACCCACCCCAAAACAGCTAAACTGATAAGAAGGGCACGTAAGACAAGATAGAAATAATACAAACATCATAGGTCACATGGTCTAAAAGACTGTGTCAAAAATTAGAATGAACAATTTTTCCAAAAGGGTGAGGAAAGGTTTCAGGGTGGGTAGTGCTGGAGCAAGGGTCTTACAGGATGACTAAGCATGTCAAGAGACAGATTAACCCACGAAAAGTGTCTTGTAGGAATTCGTAGGGAATGTGCTGAGTAGATAAAAAGCACAGTAAGCCCTGGGCTTGTTCAAAGAACCCAGGAGGCACCGTAAGTCTGGAAAAATGTTGGAATGATGTGGCAAGGACGATGCCATAGGTTCATCATACACTGCGTCAGTCTTCTGTGCTTGAGCATAAGGGCAACCACTTCCGGCTTCCTTTCAATGCGATGAGACCACATGACTGATCCTATCCAGTAAAACAAGGGTTGTGTCTGAGCTGTGGGTGAAAACACCGTTTTCAATACATGATTCTCCAGCATATTTCTTCCCCTGAGGACGTAAGTGTGGGAGCCTTTGATTGGAAGGTACCAAGGGGCTAAAGCAGATTCATCTACTGAATCACCACCCAGAAGACAGTGGCACAGTCATCCAGCCAACAGCAGATTTCATGTGAGGGCTGCTGGATGGAGCTTTGCCTTAAACCATTGAGACTGAGGGATTGTTTATTGCAGTAGCACAAGCTTATCCTCTCCTTACTAAGTCTAGAGACAGTGGTAAGAGCTACACCAAGAGATGAGGCAAACAGACTCAGAGGAGCTGTGCTCTGATTCCTTAATGATAATGAGAATTAATCATTCGTCTCCTCCTCCCCAAGAATCTAACAAGTTTTCTCTTCAGCACAGATTTTGCTCTGAAGGTCCTAGTTCATTCTTTATCTCTTTCCCCCATTATATTGTACAAGAACATGGTTCAAGTTACACATGCTACAGTAAAAATTCTTTGGAAAGCAAATGCAGCTAAATTTGAATATCTGTTCAGTAAGAATATCTACATCTAGAACATGACCCAATCCTTTCAGGATTACCCATGAGGACCAGAGGGCTTCCCTGATGGCTTAACAGTAAAGAATCTGCCTGCAACGCAGGAGCCGCAGGACACACAGGTTCAGTCCCTGGGTCAGGAATATCCCCTGGAGGAGGGCACGGCAACCCACTCTAGTCTTGCCTGAAGAATTCCAGGGACAGAGGAGCCTGACCGGCTATAGTCCATAGGATGGCAAAGAGTTGGAGGCATGACCAAAGTGACTTAGCACACACACACACATGTGAGGAATTCAGCCATAGCTTTTTGCTATTCAGTGAAAAGTCAGCTTCTTAAACCAAGGTTTCTTCCATGTGTTACTTTTCTTCTAGCAGGCTTCAGAGACTCTGCCCTGAGCCCTTCACTGGGACCAGAGGATGAAGAAGAGCTATCGCTGCAACAGTCCTGCCCTACAGAAGTCAAAGCTCTAGCCCAGAACAGGGTTTCTTAAGCATGAATGCAAGCTCTGCTCCCCCGACAAGTAGTATTACAGCCTAGTGTGAATTAGATTTTAACATAGTCCTGCAGTGTTTTGGATGATCTCATCAGAGTTCTGGGGCAGAGTGGGGTGTCTAGGAGCCCCATAATGGCCAGCCATGCAAGCATTTGCTAAATTGGATGTTTATGCATGTTAACATGTATATTGAATGTGTGCTGTGTGCTCAACTTTGAGACCCTCCATGGGCTGTAGCCCACCAGGCTCCTCTGTCCATGGAATTTTCCAGGCAAGGATACTGCAGTGAGTTGCCATTTCCTTCTCCAGGGGATCTTCCCGACCCAGGGATCAAACCTGTGTCTCTTGCGTCTCATGCATTGGCAGGTGGATTGTTTATCACTGGCACCTCCTAGATTCGAGATGGACACCGAATACTCCACACCACGGTCTGCTTCTCCAAATGCTTAAGAAGCACTTTTGTTGTGGGAGGCAGTTGCATAAACTGTTATTTTCAATATAAATTAGTAAGAACAGGGAAGTTTCTCTGGTTTTATAGAAGAGGGCTTATGAGTTAAATTATTGTGTAAACAAAGGTCCCTTTCTAGAGCCTGCATTTTTATATATGATAATATCCTTAGATGTATTAATGTGGAAAACATTTTAATAATTTATTTTGTTCTTTGACATTTGGGCAGAAAACAACAACACTCTGACAGATAAATGACTTTGAATTTATGTAGGATGCCTAGGGGATGATCAACTTCTGATCAATTGACAAACCAAAGAGGCTGCTCTAGAAGTTCTGCTCTATGAACAGTGAACTCTTACTGCTCGAAACATTCATGAAACATGTCCAGGCTTCAGCACAGATGGGACTGTTTTGACTTTTAGACAGAGGTCAGTCTCCATACCAAATCAGTCTCATTCTCTACTCTGACTGTATTTTGTGCTGCCCAGGTTTCCAAGTGCAAATAGAATGCAATGGAATTGGCAAATAATTATCAATAGTTTCACCTGCAGAGAAGAGGAGAGAAGCCACACTGCACTTGAGGGCATCTTTATTCCAGTCATTTCCCTCTCCTCTGTGTCAGATGCGCCCCCTCCCACCTCCATTCACCTCTTTACCTGGGTTTCTCAAGTGGTGCAGTGATAAAGAATCTGCCTGCCAACGCAGGAGACATAAGAGACTTGGGTTTGATCCCTGAATCAGGAAGATCCCCTGGTGTAGAAAATGGCAACCCACTCCATTATTCTTGCCTGGAAAACTCCAGAGGAATTCCAGGACAGGGGAGCTTGGTGGGCTACAGAACATGGGGTCGCAAAGAGTCAGACACTATTGAGCATGCGTGCATAATGACATGTATCCATCCTTGTAATATATGGGCTTCCTTGTGAGCTCAGACAGAAAAGAACCTGTCTGCATTGCTGGAAACCTGAATTTGATCTGTGGGCTGGGAAGACTGTCTGGAGAAGGGAATGGCTACCCTCTCCGGTACTCTTCACTGAGAATCCCATGGACAAAGGAGCCTGGCAAGCCGCAGTCCATGGGGTCCCAAAAAGTCCAATACCACTGAGCGACTAACATGCACTTTGTTTCTGCTTTCAAAATAAATCCAGAATCTAATTAATATTCAATAACCCCCCCCCAAAATCCTATAAGTCTGCCTTAATCTTCTATGCCCTCCCTTACCTCCACCCCATCAAAAGCCAGGTTCTAAATCTTCTCTCTTTAAGGATGTGACGAAGTGACCGTCTCCCCCACTTTTGCACTTTACCGTGGCTACAGCCCAGATACAGGCCTTCATTTCCTCCCACTTGAACTGCCACAATCATCTCTTTGTTATTCTCCTCACACCCATATACTTCAAAATAGCCATTCTCTTCATACATGAGAAAAAAAAAATATTATTAAATGTCGATCTACTGCAATGGCATTTCAAAGGACTTAGAGTACAATTTAAAGTCGTGCTGTGACCTGCAAGGCTTGACCTAATCTCTACTCTTTGTCTTCTCCCCAGACACATGTCGTGGCAGACCTCATTCTCTTCAAAATGCTTCCATCATCATGGTGTTTTCTGCACCTTTCAAAGGGCATAAACAAGTTCCAACCTTACAGCCCTTGTATTGAGGATTCATTCTCCTTGGAAGGCTCTTGCTGCAGAACGTCCCGTACCTCACAGGTTTTTTATTGGTGGTGGTGTTCTCAGTTGACCACACCATCTAAAGCACTTCTCGGGTCCCTTTATGTAAGGTGTTTCTGATTCCTCTTATACCTGGAGGAATATTATTCTGTGCTTTTACAAACCTCACTGCTCTCTGTAAAGGTGGCTTACCGTTTTCTCCCTTTATTCATTGTCAACTAGAATTTAGGTTCCATGCAAAGTGTAAAGACCTTGTCTGACTTCACTGCTGAATCACAAGAGAGCAAATGTCCATACATGTTACAGCAACACAATACATTTTGAATAACCGAATGAATTAGGTTGGCAGGTAAAGGATGGCTGAGGGGAGAATTAAATAACTCCAGGAGCCCTTCTGACTTCAGCTTCTACAGGGAAAGAGCTTGATGTTCTTACAACAAGGGGAAGAAAACTGCCAAGCAAAGTGAAAATCGATGATTTTTCATCTATCCATCAGAGAACTGTGGATACAGGACAGACCAACACCTCGAATCTGGAGAGACAGATGGATACAGAGGATAACAGCCAAGATCAGAAGCTACTGTAGCTACTGACTGGTAGGAATATGCACGTGGCAATTTTGATGAATTTCTCGGTCCTGAATATGAACTTAGTTTGAAAATTAAAAACCCCTAGGAGGCCAGTCTCAAGGCCACACATTTTCACAGATTTTTACCTGCAGAAACCCCACCAGGTTTTCATCGTGAAGATCAGAGAAAGTTCTCTCTGGTCTTGGGAAAAGGGACTGAAGAAAAAAAAAAAAAAAAAGGAAAGAAAAACAAACAAAAACACAAGGAAATTAGAGGAAATTGAAGCTTCTGGCATCTGTAACTATAGCAGACATTAAACACAGCCCAACTGCTAGCCAGACTAATCTGCTGTAGCCATCAATGCCAGAAAGAGTCAGAGAAGAAGGAAGAATTCATACATTTTTCATAGTCCCCTTTTCTGATCTGGTTGCTTCAAGAATCAGAGCTCAAGTCATTGCAGATGTAACAGCTACACTGACAAGATGATAAAGTGGTCTGATGATTCCTTTTAAGATATTAATCCTGAAATGTCACATATTTTCATGCTTATAAACTCACTCACTCTCCATTTGGTTCAGATGTTGAAAACTTACTCTGAAAACCCAGACCAATTTCGAGCAGAAGGGTTTTCCAATGGAACATGGTTAGTGAAGGCTAAGAGGTTTTGTGTCTTGAGTTGGATTCAGTCCAGGCAGCTGTAATGAGAAAAGTTGGGCATAACTGTTGCTGAGTCCTGCAAGAAGACTAAACCTTCTTAGTCAAGTGATACAACACTGTGGGGTGGGGGCCGCTGGGGCTGGGGGCTGGAGCAGAGTCTGTCGCCAAACACGAAGATGTGAAGTTTTAGTCACTATCATATGAAAAATGGTGCAATTATTTCAGGCCACAAATGCCCCCCTATCTCAGACTTTCAGGAGACTAGGGGCTGGGATGGGATGATCAGTTGAAATCAAGGTTCCTTTGTTCAGCTTTCTGACTCCAGAGCAGACTCTGGCTATGAACAGCTACAGTGCAAGTGCTAGAGGAGGTTGCAGTAAATGATTTCCTGGGAGTTGTGGATAATTTGCTCTGCCTCAGAAGGCATAAGCTAATTTTGAACAAATCCCTTTGCTGTCATCTAGTATAACCCAGCCGATTTAGATAAATCCTTGAACTGGGATTCCACATACATAATATTGTCTCCTAAACAAAGAAAGACATACTTGGGACATTCATAGTATCCAAATGATTGCTTGGGTTTAATGCCAAGCTCCTTTAAAAAAAAAAAATAGTCCAATTTTTAATCTTATCTGTGCAAACAAAGACTCAGCCAAAAGATGAAGCGTGTTCAAGAGATGTTAACAACACAAAGAGGAACTGTATTTTAAACAAGTGGTGCCCATCCTTCTTGCCTGCTTTGACCAGATGATCTGGCTGGTAATTAGACACTTATTAGCAGCCAAGAGTCATTTTAGTGTATTTTCCTTCAAAACACAGTGAGAAAATGCATCTTTGGTAACTTTATCATCAAGGCCCTGTAGTCATGTATCAGGAGTCAATGGCTGCACGTTGAATCCAATTATGACCTTGTGTTTAGATTTAAATGAGACCAGGCTTCAGTCTTCCCAGTTTATCCCTAGGAGTATCTCACACTATTAGTTCTTCCTTTCAATCTGCTTATTAATGCCAATTAAGATCAGGGAGTTATAATGATTACACTTCATGATTCTGGTCCAGATTGTCACTCTGTGCAGGTTATTTAATCTTTGCGAGCTACATTGTCCCACCTGAAATGTGGAAATAATAGTTCAATTTACTTTATAATGCTGGTGGGAGAACGGAATCAGATATGCGTAGAAAAGCTCTAGCGCTGAATCTGCACACATACACACAGGAGCTTCTCAGTAAGTGCTAGACCTGACTGGAATGGCGAGCCATTTCCTTCTCCAGGGGATCTTCCCAACCCAGGGATTGAACTCGGGTCTCTTGCTTTGCAGGCAGATTCTTTACCAGCTGAGCCACAAGGGAAGCCCAAGGATGTTGATAATATGCTAACAATAGGAACAACCTATTTAGAAGTCATAGTGTTCCAGAAGCTAGAAAGGCCCAGGAATGGCTCCTTTCCTATTATCTGCCTCGACCTGAGATTCCCTGTACTTCCTTTCCTGGCTCTTCTGATCATTGGTTCCTTCCTCAAGTTTGTAACATATTTAGAAATAGAAGTATAATTGTTAAACATTTTCTGAGTTCTAACTATGTGCCAGACCAGGCCCTGGTCATTGGGGATATACGGATATACCCATTGTCTATACCCAGACAATGGGTATTTGTATTCCCTTGCGGGGCTTACAGTTTTTTTCTCAGGAACAGCAATCTTGTCTTGATGTCAGAACAGGCTGTGCTTTATGCCAAGAACCTTACAGGTATTATCATATTTTACTCATTATCAAGTAGATATTTTTATAATCATTTGTACTTGAAGAGACCAAGATGTAAGTAAGTTGCTCAAAGATACAGACAATAGGCAAAAGAGACTTAGCCCTTCCTTACTTTGATGTCTTATGAGTAAGTGTTTAGATTTTGATATGTTGAGCTTTAGACCCCTATTGGATAAACCACTGAAAACTTCAAGTCCTTGCATGTATTTAACTAGAGCTCAGAAAAATGTGACAGAAATATAGATATGAGAGCTATCAACTCAAAAGCAGGAATTTGGAGAAGTGGAAATGAAAGAAATCGCCTGGGGCTGTACCTTTGCGAACCTCCAGGGGACTGACACAAGAGATCAAATGTCAGGCTCTCCCTCTAGAGACTTTTAATTGGTTTTCAGAGGGTCCTGAGCACAAGTCCTTTTAATTTTATGAAGTGATTTGAATACACAACCGAGATTCAAAACCTAGACTTAAAAATCAATGAAAAGATAAAAGACAAAACAGAGTCCAGAGCCTCAGCTCCAGTATGAAAACTCATGCTGAGAGAAAAGAATATAATTAAACAGACAGGTGTACACTGGGAAATAGACAAACATTCCAACCAGGGAGGTCGGGGATGACACTGGTGTGAGAATTTGAACAATAACACTTGGAAAAACAGAAATGGGACTGAGTGTGAATTCGGGGAGAAAAGGAAAAGATGCTCCCATTGAAATGCCCTCCACTGACCTTTCTATAGGACTCAGAAATCCCAGGGAGGACCTTCCAGATCAATCAGCTCTTGGACGTGTGGTCACTAGCTGTCTAAAATAGACGCTGGTCTGTCTCCTCTTGGCCACATCTCCAGGTGACACTGAGCTCTCATCCATAATGCAGAATCAGGTGACAGTTAATTTAGGTCATCAGATACTGTCTGGAGACTTGAGATCCATCTCCTTTTTCCCATCATCAATTTAAACAAGCTGACATCACTGTAAATTTCTCACAAGGAACTGCCACTGATCGAGCAGACAGACACAAAAGAATTCTCCAGATTGATGATCGAAATAACTCAAGAACAAGATCTTACCCTGAATGCCTTTGGTGGATGTGCTAGGAAAAATTTTCATTTAGGACAAAGGTGATTATTTAACCCTTCTGTTTGCCTATTGCTCTATGTGGATTTTTTTTTATTTCATTGTTGAAGTCATAGAAGGTAGGCCTTCCTTCAAATGATAGTTAAAGTTGGTTCATATATTCCTGGTATATGAATCCTTTTCATTTACCAGTTACTAGTTCTTTTACCTGGGACATATTATAGTACACTCAGATGCTCAGTTTCCAAATGTGGAAAATAGTTGTAACACTGGAACAAATCTTACAGTATTTTCAGAAATTTCTGGCACATGTTTGGGATTCCATAAATGTTGTTTTGTTGCTAAGTCGTGTCTGATTCTTTGTGATCCCGTGGATTGTAGCCTATCAGGTTCCTCTGTCTGTGAGATTCTCTAGGCAAGAATACTGGAGTGGGTTGCCATTCCCTTCTCCAGGGGATCTTTCTGACTCAGGGATTGAACCCTCATCTTTGATAATTGGCAGGTGATTCTTTACCACTAGCGCCACCAGGTAAGCCTGGATAAGTCATCAAGAACGGACTTTAAAAAGTGCACTGGGCTTCATGCTAGGTGTGTAGGATTCCACACCAGACTCCAAATTTCAAAAGTCACATAAACATTTTGGATCACAGTTTCCTTATCTGTAAAATGGGGTAAGAAGGGATAAAATTGTTTCCTGTATATCTCACAGGGAGATGCTAAGAATAAGATCAGTTGTAGGTCTGAAAACATTTTATATAGTGGAAAATGACATTCCAGATTACTGCTGCTGCTGCTGGACAGTCACACAGTTTATAAGCCTGGGTGTGGATTATCAGCGGTTTCTGTGTGTGTTTGGGTTGAAAGTGTTGTAGAGACTTGGGCTTGGCTCAGTTCTGCAGTAAATAGGCAAGGGGTTGTGGACGCTTCTCCAGCTCCAGACAAGAGGGGTCCTTTTCTGGAAAGAACCAGAGAGGGGGACGCCAACCATCCGTCATCAGCCTCTGTCTAGTGCTTGAGCCTTAGAGGGAGGCAGGCAGTGTCCAAGCTCCATATTGTGTCTAGTACACAATTATCCAGTCTGCCTGTGGACCATCGAGGAAAGCCTTCTGCTCTCAGAGCTTTTACAATCTGGAAGCCAAGGCCAGCGCTTACCTGTAGCTCAGTCGGTAAAGAATCCACC
Organism: Redunca redunca; assembly: GCA_006410935.1. Classification (NCBI taxonomy): domain Eukaryota; kingdom Metazoa; phylum Chordata; class Mammalia; order Artiodactyla; family Bovidae; genus Redunca; species Redunca redunca. The sequence goes on from SJYQ01001749.1 coordinate 559,939, forward strand.
TGCAATACAGGTGGCTGCCAGTAATGCAGGAGAGTTGGGTCCGATCCCTGGATGAGAAAGATCCCTGGAAAAGGCTTTCCTGAGAAGCCCATGCACAGAGGAGACTAGAGGGTACACTCAATGGGGTCGCAAGATTAGGACACAACCTATCGACTAAACAGGGCTTATCTCATAGCTCAGTTGGTAAAGAATCTGCCTGCGATGCAGGAGACCCTGGTTCGATACCTGGCTCAGGAAGATCTGCTGGAGAAGGGCTAAGCTACCCACTCCAGTATTCTTGGGCTTCCTCTGTGGCTCAGCTGGTAAAGAATCTGCCTGCAATGCAGGAGACCTGGGTTCAACCCCTGGGTTGGGAAGATCCCCTGGAGAAGGGAAAGGCTACCCACTCCAGTATTCTGGCCTGGAGAATTCCATGGACTGTAGAGTCTATGGGGTCGCAATGAGTCCATGACTGGGCAACTTGCACTTTCACTTTGGCAACTATACCAAACTGGGCCAGGGTGGAGCCAGAGGCCTGCAGTTACCACATTAAAAAAAAATTAAGAACATTTCAAAGCTGACCCGTGTTAGATTTATTTACCAGGGTCACATATTTACTCATAGTTCACTCAATGAGCAAATAAATTCATTTTTACTTTAACCTGATTTTTTCAAAAGTTTCACCCTTGTGAATAGTCAAGAAAAACTCAGATTTTGTCCATCAATGTAGTGATCTCTTGGTATACCACCCCAACATCCCTTTCTTCCCCATGATGTTGCTGGGTTCTAGTCTAGCAGATCCAGGGGAAAACAAGACTTCTCACTCGTGGTAGCCACCTTGGATCCAGCTGTCATCTGATGTAAACAGCCTGCTGGTCTTCTTCCTGGGCTGGAGGTAGAAGAGGTGTTCTCTTGGCTCTTTGCAGCAATGCTCTAACATCCAGGACTGGAGTCCATGACACCAGCCATTTGCTGGTCTTAAAGTCCTTGTACACTGATCCCTCTGCACTTTAATCTTGGGCTTCTGCCATTCGTCAGCCTTCTGGCACCTTCTACTTCCTCCTGGGAATGTGTAGGAACCTGACTTACATGCATACATTGGAGTCATGTGAGATGCCCAGTGCACAGCGTCCTCTGGATTTCTGCAGTCATTCCTCCATGCCCTGTTCTCATACCACCCAGGACATGGTGCCAGGTCACCAGGTAGAGGTGGGGATTCTCCCAGAGGACATCACAGAAAGCAGGTGGGGAGGAGAGAGTGGGCGGAGAGCTGGTTGCTGACCTTCTTGCTCTTTCCTGCCTGCCTTCTCAACCACTCCACCACCTGAGTTGAGAAATAGAAATTTTTCATCTTTTTTGTTACCTTCTCTTTCTTCTTCTGACTTCTGGGGAAAATGAATTTAATTAAACAGAGTTTGAAAAATTATATAATTGTCATAATATTTGGAGGGGGGGGACGAAGTCCCAAAAGAAGTCAATGGTTTATCCTAATTGGGGATAGTGTTTTGGTGGACTCAAGGCTTGTTACTTTGATGAAAAAGATAATATGTAGATTGGTGGTGATTGGAAGGCTCTACAAAGCCCCAGAGGTGAGTACAAGGGGAACAGGAAAAAAGGACTGGGGATCAAGGCAAGGACTGGTGTGGAGGACAGTGCGTCAGTCTACTTCAGGAATTGGTGTAGTAGAGTGTTAGATGGGTCTTGGAAACCAGACCTCTGACCCCTCCTAGCTGTGTGACTTTGAGCGAGTTCTTAACCTCTCTGAGCTTCACTCTAACACTATGTTGTCATACCTATCCCTTAGGACTGTTGTGAAAATTGCATTAAGTCCTTAGCACAAGTCCTGGACAACAGATGGTTTGTTCTTCTTTTGCCTTTCTTAAAAATGAATGGACAAAGACACAGAGATGGATAAAGGAGTGATTATGAGAAACTGCTAACAAGAGCTATCCACTTGCTCCCTCTTGTAACATTTACAAAATTAACACTGCCTTTTTGCAAGTACCTGGTCTGGCATAGAAATCAGGGGCTTAAGGAAGCCAGCAATTTCCATGCAAGTTTATCATCAGCTTCCTTGTGCACAGCAAGTCTCCTTCTGAATATTATTCCCAGTGGACAACTTTTTCCTGTTCAAGTTTCTTATTGTGAGCTCATCCTGAAAATAAGTGAAGGGCATTTGTTCATGATATTTCAGCCATACCAGCACACTGATGGCACGTGCCAAATCAATTAGAAAATCCTGCTGCAAATGCCTTGCCAGGGGAAGGTACCATGGCTTTGAGGAAAGAGCACATGGCTTGAATTGACTGCACTCCAACCCTATTGTGGGCAGTGATTCTGGACCTTCACTCCCTGGTCTGTACACTATGGACATGCTCCCCGTTTGTCTCTATTTCCTGATGCTTTCACAAAAATGAAATGAGAAAATGTTATGAACCTAATCTGTGAAGTTTACAAATTTCTATATAAATATTGGAGGTACTTAACACATGCCTTATGCATTATCCATAAAAGGTCCTTCTTATACTAAAGATGTTACCTAGGGACTTCCCTGATGATACAGTGGCTAAGACCCCATGCTCCCAATCCAGGGGACCTAGGTTTTATCCCTGGTCAGGTAACTAAGTCCCACGTGTTCAAACTAAGTTCTCATGCTGCAGCTAAAAGAAACTGCATGCCACAACTAAGAGCCAACTCAGCTAAATAAATAAATGTTAAGAAAATAAATAAAGATATTACTTAAAATTTATTAGCTATTTCTTGTCAACCATAATAATATTTGTTTACTTAAATACAGTATATAGTGTTTTGAATATTTAAAAACAATGACTGATACCGTTGTTAAAAAAAAAAAAAGAAAGGTGATAAGTAATAGTACTAGAAATGGAACTGGATAGAAAACAAAATTTACTGGTATCTTTAAAAGGGGGTGAGATATCAGAGGTATGATTGGGGGGACATGGGCACAGAAAGGGTTGGAAGAGGGCAGAGTAATTACAGGAGATTTCGGTGCGTCTATTACATGAGCAAAAGCAAAGAGCAAACTACATACACAGTAAGCTCTGACTTTAATGAGGCCTGCATTCCTTAAGCAGTCCCTTTCCAGGGAAAAGGAGAATTCCCAGACTTAGACTTGGCATAGAAAAGCAAAATAATCCTAACCAGAGGCCCTTAGGGATGACAGGGCAATGAGAAGACATTGGTGGTTGTTCAGTGAGGTAGCAGCGATATTAAACGGAGCCCTGGGATGATAGAGCAGAGGGAACATTGGAGCTAGATGCCTGTGTGTGATGCTCGGCTCTGCCCTATCTCGTGGTCAGATTGACAGAGGGCAGAACCTTCCAGCAACTGCACCCAGCCCGCTGATGACTGTGACGAGAGAAGCCCTGAATACACGGAAGAGAGTCTTCCAGGCCCAACTTGGGGTCAGCTTGTGTGTCCAGAAGTGGTGATAAAAGCAGGATTTCAGAACACAGATAGGAATTGTTTGGACAGATAAAGGTAGGTGTTCGATTCTGGGGGCTCATATTTGGGGCAAGAACATTTTAGGGTCAAGGAAGAAGGGAGAGGTTGAGACAAGGAGGGAAATAGAGCACATGGGGAAGGCTTCATGTGGACTGAAATTAGGCCTGAAGATTTGTCCAGAACGGTGTGTCCACATGGACCCCTGCATCATACCGAGTCTCTCTGACTTTGTTCTAAGTTTGCAAGGCAGGAAATCCATCAGCGACTATTTCAAGCCTGCTGCAATTCTACTTTCTGTCCCTCCTGCCTGAACTGTCACAGACCCAGTAGGAAACCTGATTTGTTATATTCACAGCATTTTTTTCTTAGGGCAAATACTGACTGCTCAAGAAAAGTAATGACTAAAAATCACCTCTCTCCAAACTCTCTTGTCAATAGAAGAGGGGGAAAAAAAAAATAGAAAAAATACCTGCCTGGCATAGGTATTGTAAATGGAGCCATCAAAACCCCCTTTGGGTTTTTATGATAAATACACACACAAGGCAGGTATTTTGGTGAGAAACTATTTCTATTTTAATGCAAGAAAGACAGACCAATACATCAGCCTCCTGCCTCTTAATTCTCATAATGTGTAGCCTCATTTTGCCTACCCTGCTCTTGGCTGTAGAAAAAGCTCCTTAGATGTGTTAGTAACATGAACTTGGTCCACAGCCTCCGAGCTGTCTTCCACAAGTCTCTTGTTTAGGAATCCCAAGGAGCAAAGTCTTAACATAATTATTCTTAGTGGAAAGTCTAGAATTTCCTGAGTTTGAATTCATAACTGATTAATGGTTTGTTTCCTGAAAAAGAAAAAATTACGCAAGAGTTATTGGGAGACCTGTGATAGACAAAGCAGGAGGCGGTGGCGACTTCGGAAGGCAAGGCCCTTTCATGGGGCGCTTTATTTAGTTTAAAAACAAAACTGGAAGGAAAGAAGGGAAAGGGGAATTGCATGCAATCTCTTTTTGTCCTGTTACACCCTTTGCTTTGTGGCAGGATGGACATCCCTAGGTGGCAGGGCAGACCCGAGCAGCATTTTGCCTCCTGAGATGAACAGTCGGGTATCCTTCAGAAATTTCAAAGGGCCCAGGGTTCTAGCTGGCTACTTCATCTTGGAGTAACTTACTCAGTTTTTTATGCACTCAGTGGGGTATTTCTTTCACTTATGATGGAATTGCTAGAAGCTGGACCATTCTTTCCAGTTACTGGAACTTTTGCTCAGACCAAAAGACTGAGTTCTCCTCTCCCAGCTTCTTAATTCTCCCCTGCCTTGATGGATAATTCTGTGTTATTGATAACTTCCCACAGGGATGGTCACAGTTCCAAATAAGACCTATTGTTTTTGGCTAGTCTCCATCAACAGCTTAGTTTATTCACATATTATCTTAGTCCTTTTGGGCTGCTATCACAAAATACCAGAGGCCGAGTGGCTTATGAACAGCAGAGATAGAAATGCATTTCTCACAGTTCTGGATGCCAGAGGGCCGAGGTCAAGTCCAGCAGATTCAGTGTTTGGTGAGGGCCAACTTTCTGGTTTATGGTTGAAACTTTCTAACCATATCGTCACTGTGTCCTTATCTTGGTGAAGGCAAGATGGAGCCTTCCTGGGTCTGTTTTTTAGGAGCACTAATCCCTTTCATGGGGACTTAGCTCTCATGTCCCAAGAATTTCCTGAAGTCCCTGCCTTCTCATACCGCCGCTTTGGGCATTTGGTTTTCACATGTGAGTGGGGGGTACTCATTCATGCCAAAATACATATTGTTTATCAATATATACACATGAGGTCAACAGATAATAGACATATATGTTGACACATATATTCGTGTGCACATATGTGGTTGGATAGATAGGTGATATGTCTATGTATCTGTCTATCTAGGTACATCTGGAAAGAGGAAGGGGAAAAGGAGGTGCTTGGAAACGAAGAGAAAAGATGATGATATTCTTATAGAGTCAACAGTCATAAAAAGAGAAAAAAGGATGTGGATTTAAGAAACATATAGACATGATATTAGCATTTGTTGAGTGATTAAATGTGGGGAATGAAAGGGAGAAGTTTTTTACCACCAATTAAAACAGAGTATGAGAGGAGGTACGTGTCTGGTGATATGTAGAAAATAAATTTTTATTTTGATATTTGAACTTTAAAGGGCTTATTGGGAAGAAAATGTCCAGGTGGAGCTGTCCAGAAAGCTTGTTAAATGCATACCTCTGAATTTTAGGAAGGCAGTCTCACCTAGAAATAGTGATTTTAGAGCTAACATAGTATAAATAAGTAGTTGAAAATAGTGTAAAAAGTGGTTGACTTTTTTTAGTGAACATAATGGCCCATGTGTGCAACTCAGAAGGGGAAGAAGAAGAAGCCCATTAAAGGAGATTAAAAACCAGAGGGTAATCAGGCAAAAGAAATGCACAGCAGAAAAGGAAGAGATGCTACTAAACTGGGAAAGATCTACAGTGAACAGGCCTTAGCGACTGATCTTATTTAAAATCTTGATATTTTGTTCTTTATGCATTTTCCCATTATTTTTTTAATGTTGCATTAAAACATATTTGTCTTGATTACTGAGTGGCTGGGGAATCCTCTTAAATTCTGACCCTTAGGCAGGAGCCTCACTCAGTCCACCCTCCTTCCAGCCTTGGCAGTAAACTCTGGGTCATTTTTTCTTTTTTTTATTCTAGCAAGAGTATTTTCAGTAGAGAAGAGGGGACAAATGTCAGACTTTAGAGACTTAAGTGTAAATGGAAGGGAGTGAGAAACTGAAACCATAACACACAGGTTACAATTTTGAGAGGTCCAGAAGAGCAAAGGAAAAGGCGAGGCAATTGACATTAAAGGATCTGCAAGATCGACTGAAAATCACACTGAGGAGTCCCTTTCATAGCACAGCCTGGCACACCTCCGTCTGGGACTATCCTTGCACCCTAAGTTCTCCCACCCCAAGAAAAGTGGTAAAGCTTCTTTTTCACATGTCTACTTCCAGTAATGGGCTGAACCAAGCACCTGCCTTTCCTATTTGAGACAACCTCCCAGAAAAAGCATACCCACAGCCCCACAAGTGTAGATGGTGGTGTCCTTACTGAGACACGAGCACTCTTCTGAACAGTGAGGAGTCTCCCATCCTCAGAACCATGAAGATGCACCAGAGGCCCTGTGCTGGCCAAAGCCCTAGCACCCATCCCTCAGATGGCTTTTGAGGCGGTCAACTCATACACCCTAATGTCTTCATGATTAGCCATGAGTCACTGATGTCTGTATCTGTAGGTCCAACCAGAACTCCCTCACAAGATTGAATTCTGCACCACCGAACACTTACCTCATGGACATGTCCCCTTACATATCCCACAGACCCCCATCTCAGCTTGGCCATTACTAGGGCATCACTTGTCTTTGCATAAAAGTATTACAAGGAGATCAAACCAGTCAGTCCTAAAGGAAATCAACCCTGAATATTCACTGAAAGGACTGAGGCTGAAGCCGTAGCTACAATACTTTGGCCACCTGATGTGGAGAGCCGACTCATTGGAAAAGACACTGATGCTGAGTCTTTTGAGATTGAGGGCAGGAGGGGAAGGGGGCAACAGAGGATGAGATGGTTGGATGGCATCACCGACTCAATGGACATGAGTTTGAGCAAACTCAGGGAGATGGGAAAGGACGGGGAAGCCTAGCATGCTGCAGTCCACGGAGTCACACACAGTCGGACACGACTGAGTGACTAAACAACAACAAGGATATCACAGATGGTCACAGATTGTATATGGACAGAGAGGCTCATTGTTTACCAGTTCCATTTTTCCTTCCCCTTGAGCACACAGCTCGACTATCATTGCCAAGCTCTCTTGGGGTTTTTTTGTGGACATGGAATATTTCTGCCTAGTGAAACATGCATAAAAAAGTGAAAGTGAAAGCTGTTCAGTCGTGTCCAACTCTTTGCGACTCCATGGACTGAATTTTCCAGGCCAGAATATTGGAGTGGGTAGCCTTCTCCAGGGGATCTTCCCAACCCAGGAATGGAACAGGGGTCTCCTTCCTGCATTGCAGGTGGATTCTTTACCAACTGAGCTATCCATGGAGCCTGAAACATGGATAGAACAGATAGATTCTCCTTCTGGGCCTGGCTTACTGAAAACAACAATAATCCTGGGCCAGAACTGGGTCATAGGCCCATAAACTAGCTGCAGGGGAGGCTGTTGAGGCAGACCCATGGTGTTTCAATCCTGCAGTGGGAGGTAAGGCCCGTGACTGTGGCAGAACAGGGAAACCGACGAGCAGTCAGTCAACAAGGCCAGCTAGCTTATTCCTAAGCTTTGTCTCATCTCTCAGGATGCTACACGGCTTCCCTGGTGACTCAGACAGTAAAGATGCTGCCTGCAGTGCAGGAGACCCAGATTTGATCCCTGGGTCAGGAAGATCCCCTGGAGAAGGAAATGGCAACCCATTCCAGTATTCTGGCCTGGAGAATTCCATGGACAGAGGAGCCTGGCAGGCTGCAATCTGTAGGGTCACGAAAGAGTCAGACAGGACTGAGCAACTTTCACTCATGCACTCTCTTAGAACTTTAAAAGACATTGCCCCCCTGCCCCCAAACCCCTTCCCCTTTCCCAAGCGGGACGAGTGTCACTCACCTTTGTTTCATCATCCTCTGTCCCTGTCCCCACTGCACCCCCAGTGACATGGTGCTGAAACTGCCTGCTTGGGTGTCTCTCTCTCCTGATTAAAAGTGATCTCCTAGAAGGCAAAGGACTTGTCTGGCTCATTATTATATAATCACCACTCAGTGCATTGCTTGGAATATAGTAGACATTAAAAAAATAGAGAGTATTTAATTGAATATTTTTATGATACATTTCACTTCTAATTTGACAGTATTTGGATTGCATACTGAGGAATAATTTATCTATAGGTTTTGATTTTTCCAACCTGGCTTTTAAACAAAAATAATATGAAACTCAAGGGACAATTTGTTCCAGGTCCCTGCATTTAATCATTTCATTAGTCTCACTAAAGAGATAAATTAGTTGAGGTCTCAGAGAGAGACTGGCTCCAGCAGTTTGGGCTTACTGCAGGAAACAAACCACTCTAAGTATTTTAAACAAAATGTGAATTAATACAAAGAATTAAGTGCTTATGGAATCTTGGAAGGACGGGAGGAGCGAGAGTGCAAAACTTGCAATAGCTGAGGCTAGAGTTCACTCCGACTCAGGGATTGGGGAATCATACAGAGCTGACTCATTGGAAAAGACCCTGAGCTGGGAAAGAATGAGGCAGGAGGAGATGGGGACAACAGAGGAGGAAATGGTTGCATGGCATCATCAACTCAATGGACGTGAGTCTGGGCAAACTCCGGGAGNCCAATGAGTCAACTCTCCGCATGAGGTGGCCAAAGTACTGGAGTTTCAGCTTTAGCATCATTCCCTCCAAAGAAATCCCAGGGTTGATTTCCTTCAGAATGGACTGGTTGGATCTCCTTGCAGTCCAAGGGATTCTCAAGAGTCTTCTCCAACACCACAGTTCAAAAGCATCAATTCTTCAGCACTCAGCCTTCTTCACAGTCCAACTCTCACATCCATACATGACCACAGGAGAAACCACAGCCTTGACTAGACGGACCTTAGTCGGCAAAGTAATATCTCTGCTTTTCAATATGCTATCTAGGTTGGTCATAACTTTTCTTCCAAGGAGTAAGTGTCTTTTAATTTCATGGCTGCAGTCACCATCTGCAGTGATTTTGGAGCCCAAAAAAATAAAGTCTGACACTGTTTCCACTGTTTCCCCATCTATTTCCCATGGAGTGATGGGACCGGATGCCACGATCTTCATTTTCTGAATGTTGAGCTTTAAGCCAACTTTTTCGCTCTCTTCTTTCACTTTCATCAAGAGACTTTTTAGCTCCTCTTCACTTTCTGCCATAAGGGTGGTGTCATCTGCATGTCTGAGGTTATTGATATTTCTCCTGGCAATCCTGATTGCAGCTTGTGCTTCTTCCAGCCCAGCATTTCTCATGATGTACTCTGCATAGAAGTTAAATAAGCAGGGTGACAATACACAGCCTTGACATACTCCTTTTCCTATTTGGAAGCAGTCTTTTGTTCCATGTCCAGTTCTAACTGTTGCTTCCTGGCCTGCATACAGATTTCTCAAGAGGCAGGTTAGGTGGTCTGGTATTCCCATCTCTTTCAGAATTTTCCACAGTTTATTGTGATCCGCACAGTCAAAGGCTTTGGCATAGCCAATAAAGCAGAAATAGATGTTTTTCTGGAATTCTCTTGCTTTTTCCATTATAACTCAGCATAATGATTGCAATGAGTAGAGAATATAAAAAAAAAAAAAATACTGGAAGCATAATATCTCCTCAGTTTGAAGTCCTCTAAAATTTTCCCCTTAAACTGGAAAGTAAAGTTTTATTTTATTTAACGTGATTCATTTCAGTTCAGTAAAAATGTGTTGAGTGCACATACCATGCATTACCTATTCAATATTGTCCACACAAGACACATTATACTTATTATATAAACAAAATTATCCTTCACCCTATAGTTAGAAGACTAAATCTTAGGTTGTAAAACTGGACAAAAAGCAATATGACTTAGTAATTAATATATCCTCTGCAAATAAAAGGCAAACATTAAAACTTCAGCTCCAAAACTTATCTCTATTACTGCAGGCAAGATCTTAACATCCAGGGCTCTAGTTATCTCACTCATCAAATCTCAATAAAAATGGGACATGACTCGCTGAAGTGCTACAAGCATAAAATGAGTAGATTTGTGCCATTTCTTGGGAGAGTCTTGGTGCTTAGTAAGTGTGCTAATGTCTGTTGCTGTTACAGAACTTGCCAAAGGCATCAGAGTTAAAATATATCAGAGCTAGGATTTGAACCCAGGTCAGTCTCATTCTCAAACTCGTATTCTTTTTATAGCATTATACATACACTTCTCCATCGATGTTTTGTTATTTGATAGGGAGGGTGGTTGGAAGACACTCAGACCAAATGTGTAGTCAGATGTGTGGCTCGAATGAACTGAACTGTGAAAAACTTGAGACTAAAATGTGGAGGGTCTTGAGGAAGCAGGACCCTCTTACTAGATGCTGTCATTTGCTAGACTGTCTGTTAAATAGCTACAGGCACAATGAATATTAATTAAGATTAATTTAAGTGAGTGACTATAGGACCATACTTAATAAATGTCTATCAAGAGAGTAAGTATATCATGATGGAGGATATGATCTGAATTATGTTAGTTTGTCATGTCTAAAACTTCACTTTTTTAAATGAGTCATTTCTTAATTCAGCATTTCAATTTTTTTCTTGAGTCAAATTTCTGATTTTTTGAAAAAAATTTATTCCATTTGCATTATCAAAATATATTTTCATAATGTTTTCATGGACCTTTTTATTGACTTAAATTTCAACTCTAAATAATAATCTCCTTTTTAAATTTCAGATAGGTTTTAGTAAAGTTTTATTAAAATAGACACAGAGAAAATAAAAAGAAGTTAAAATATAGAGCCTAAATAATAATTACAACGTGAACACACCTGGCCACTAGCATCCAGTTTAGAAAGAGAGCAATACCAACACTCCAGAAATTGTCTTGTGCTTTTCCCCAGTCACTAATCTTTCTCTCCCCAACAAGATAACCATCATCTTAAATCTTATTGCCAAAATTAGCATTGCTATTTTTTTAAAATTTACGTAAATAGAATTCCACACCATTTAGTGTTGTCATTTTTTTAAACTAGCAATTCACTGATTGTGTTTTCTAGCAACGATTTGTACTACTTTGTCACTGTTTTGTAGCAACTATTTGTGCTTTTAATTTACATTTTCTTGAAGATGTGCTATCAATGTCTCTGTGGAAATCCTCTTTTGATGAAATTTATGTCTTCATCCACTTTCCATTTTTAATTGAGTTATAGGTCATTTTCTTACTTATTTGTTGGCATTCTTGATGCATATTCTAGTTGTGAGACTTTTGTTTATTGTGTGTGTGTGTGTGTGTGCTTAGTTGCCTAGTCATGTTTGGCTCTTTGTGACCCCATGGACTGTAACCCACCAGACTCCTCTATCCATGGGATTCTCCAGGCAGGAATACTGGAGTGGGTTGCCATCCCTTCTCCAGGGGATCTTCCCCACCCAGGGATCAAACCCTAGTCTTCTGCATTGAAGGAAGACTCTTTACCATTTGAGCCATCAGCGAAGCCCAAAAAGGAAGGAAATCATACGTGTTTGTATACATCTTCCTCCACTTAGTAGCTTCACTTTTCACTTCCTTAATAAAATATTTTGATGAAGACACACTCTTAATTTTAGCAGAGCCTGTTCATTAACGTTTTCCTTGTATTAATAATTTCATTGTAATAATAATTTTCCTTTATAAATAATTTTCTCTCCTGTTTAAGGACTATCTCCTGATGCTATTATCAAAAAGATATGCTAGTTTTGATTTCACATTTAGATCTAGAATAAGGCTAAACGTTCTGATATTTTATCACGAGGTAATGTCTGTTGTAAAATTCTTAGCATCTACATCCAGTTGTCTCTATAACATATATTGAAAAATCTTTCCTTTCCCAATCTTCTGTAACACTGTCTTTGTCATAAATCACATGTGCTATAAGAATGAGATAAATTTTCAGTTCTCCCATTGGAGAATCTATGTTTATGCTGATACCACAAAGTTCTACTTGGTAGAGCTTTCTCATAAGTCTTCCCATGGAAAGAGTAAGACATCATATTGTGTCATTCTTCAATTTAAAAGCAAAAGAAAGAATTCAGGTGAAGGCTGGCTGTAGCTGGTAAGAAAGTGCAGAAGTTCTGGGCCCAGAAATAGATAGGGAGTTTGAGCTCATCTTTCAGTTTTTCTCCAAAATTTCCATGGGCATCCACTGCAAAGATTGCCACACACTCTGAGAAACACCGCTTCATACAGGTGGGAAAAAGAGAAGCAGCTACAGAGGGAGGGACCCAGAGGCCTCGTGAGATCGCTCTTCTCTGCCTCCACCAGTGAACAGAGTCTTAAACCAAAGTCCCCACCCAACAATCAAGAATTGCTGGGTAAATGCAAAGGCGATGATGCACTGAGTTTACCCACATCACAAACAACCCCAAACCCAAGGCAACCCCAGATGAGACTAAATTGAACCCTTATCTTAAGGGCTTACTGCAGGGTTTCTCTACCAAGGACAATTTTGCCCCCCTACCACCATCATTGTCTGCCTTGGGTGGGGGGATGTTATTAGTGCATAGACAGTAAAGGGGTGCTGAAGACTCTGCAATGAATAGGGCCCTTCCTCATAGGCAACTGGGGCTTCCTAGGTGGCACTAGTGGCAAAGAAACTTCCTGCCAATGCAGATGTGGGAGACACAGGAGACGCAGGAGATGCAGGTTCAATCACTGGGTCAGAAACATTCACTGGAGAAAGGCATGGCAACCCACTCCAGTACTCTTGCCTGGAGAATTCCATGGATGGAGGAGCCTGGTGGGCTACAGTCCATGAGGTTGCAAAGAGTCAAACACAACTGAGAGCCTTCAGCACTACAGTGAATTTGCCTGAGCCAAGTTTCTCTTCCTCTCTCTCCTCTCAAGATTTTCTAATCATTGGATCAATATAATTGGATTAGGAATCAAGAAACAGTGTCTCTCTGTAACTGCTTCTGCTCAGAGGGTGCTCCAAGGTGCCTGTGAAAGGACAGCAGTGGCAGAGAGAAACCGAAAGACAAAACAAACACCATCATGATTTCAGATATAAATCTGCCTCCAAACCGCAGCACAAACCTGGGAAGAAAATGATTGCATAGGTAGTAAACCTTGCAGACACTCTCTACTTTTGTAATTCTGTCGTTGTGTGAATCACAGAGGTGGCAGTTGAGCTACATCTTGAAAGATATTATTCACTGTATACAATAAAAGGAGGGAAAAGGTCATAAAATGTCACAGAGCTAAGTAACCTCAAAATTTCAAAAAAGGAATAAGAAAAGCTGACATAATACCCAAAATTTTTATAGATGAAATATTGACACTGTTCATTTGTTTCTGCCTTTGTTGCTTATATTTCAACTCAGGCAAAGAGAAAAATCCACTCTGCTTCCAAAATGTAAATTAAAAAAAATATATCTTGTTCAGGGTGAAAGTGGCCATACAACTTTTGAAAAAGAAATCCAGTAATATCGTATTTCTCATGTTTATATTGATTGCCTTTCCCTTGGCCCACAGAGGTGACATTTTGCATCTCATCTTCTTTGCAGATATTGTGAGCTTTTTTTAAAGTTGTGTGTTTACTTTGAGTTCTTTTTAATTCAGTTTCCGGTGATGGAGGTGACAGAAGATTGAAGATATTTTAAATCTAATATTTTAATGTATAGGAAGCTGGGGTTTTTGTTTGAGCCCAGACTTTGATTTAGCTTCATCAGGATATGTTTTGAATCCTACTTAAGATAAACAAACAGACGAAACTAAAATTTGTGTTGGCTTTTTTTTTTTTTTTCTTACTTCATCTCATCTAACCCTCTGAAGAATTCTGGCCTTTATAGTCCTAGTTTATAAATCAAAATATTTGGAACAATTTCTCTAGGACATAGGCAAAAGTTATAGATAAAAGTAAATATGAACTGCCTTAAGAATAATCCATGTAAAATTTCATTTAAAACACATTTATTGTAGAATTAATAGAAATATGTATAATTTTTATGTGGCAATATTTAGAAGTTACTGGGAAGGCCCACCTTCCCATTAGATTCCTCTGATCTATTACTCAAGTCTTGTGACATTTTTCACATGACAGTGTTTTCTAGTGAGGAAAGGGTGGGAGTCAGGGGATAAGATTTTACCAGCTTAAAGTAGTTTATCAGATTAATTCAAAAAGTATTAACTGATCTTCTTAATCATATTCAAGGCATTTTTCTGAAGGATCGTGTGTTTTAACAGACATATAGTTCACATCTATTCTCAATGGAAAAGTCAGAAATATCCTCTAACATAGTAAGCAAGTGACTTAGTAGGGGTAAACAGAGAAGCAGAACTAACATCCAGAGAGGAATTGGCTCAGAGGATTCTAGAGGGTGAGAAGTCCCATGATGTGGAATCTGTAGGCTGGAGACCCCAGAAAGCTGGTCTCGTGTGAGTCCAGAAGCCTGAGAAGCAGGACCACGGACAGTGCAAGAGGCCAAGAGAAGACAGGTGTCTCAGTTCCAGGAGGCCGGGTGCAGATCCTCCCTTCCTCTATTTCCTGTTCAGGCCCTGCTGCACAGACTGGGAGAGGCCTGAGAACACTGGGTGGGCAGTCTGCTTTCCTCATTCTACCGATTCAGATGCGGATATCATCCAGATACACCCTCAGAGGCACACCCAGAAAAACATGTCAGCGAATATCTGGGCACCCTGTGGCCAAGTAGGTTTGACACGTAAAATTAGCCATTACATTAGGTTATATTGTTCTCCCGGTCCACACGTGGTCCACATCTGTGTCTGCCCCAGGGCACCCCTGTCTGGTCCCGGTGTATTCCTACTGCGCTGGGCTCACATCCTCCCAGCGCCCGCTTCAGAGCCTCTTGCTCCCTCACCTTCTCTGGGCTTTGACCCAAGTGCCACATCGTCAGTGAGGATTCCACCAGCCATCCGTTTTAAAATCTCTACCTCCCTCACCACCCCCTTTCCCCTTCCCCACTTTATTCTCTCCTTAGCCCTTATCACCATGTTATATTATTTATTTTGTTTGAGCATTTGCCCCAAATAGGCTGTAAGCTCTAGGGTGACCAGGAAGCCTTAGTCCCTGTCCATAGGGATGTTATATCCTTTCAAGGAAGATGTACAATTAAGCTGGCAATGATGATGATCTGTAAGTTGTATGAGAAAAATGTAGTGTTGTTGTTCAGTCACTAAGTCATGTCTGACTCTTTGCGACCCCATGGATGGCAGCACTCTAGGCTTCCTTGTCCTTCACTATCTCCTGGAGCTTGCTCAAACTCATGTCCATTAAGTCAGTGATGCCTCCCAACCATCTCATCCTCTGTCGCGCCCTTCTCCTGCCCTCAGTCTCTCCCATCTTCAGAGTCTTTTCCACAAGGGTATTAGAGGAACCCATAAAAAAGGGCTGCTAGTTCACACTTGTTTGAAATATCATGAAGTATCTTATCAGAACATTTGCCATTAATCAACTGTCTCCTAGACGAGATACTGGATTTAGAGACAATCAAGGTAGAGGCACCAGGATCTGAATTTAGAAGATCAGGCTTCAGCGTTTTGGCCACTTGCAACCAGCATAAAAGTGACTTGTTCAGATCCCCCAGGATCCAGTCAGATATGAGAACAGAGGTTGCCTCAGGGTGTGCTGTGAGCAGCTCGGAAGTGAATGATTGCGACATGGACGGTCAGGCACCGTGTGCCATGCAGAAGGTGCTCAGTCTTCCTGGATTCAGGGTCTTTCTCCAGCAGCTATGGTCATCTTCTGGCCCTGGGACAGCAATCACAAATATCAATTGCATTAAAATAGCCTATTATTTTTAGGAAGCCAGTGGATTCCACAGAATGAACCAGATTAGAAAATGAACTTTCAAAAGTGGATCACCTCTTCTTCAAAATGCAGATCAGTGATGAGACTATTGATGTTTGTCTTTTTAGAACTTTACTTTCTGACATCCTTTGTGTTTTTGTGGAGCCACCACCCTTATTTTAGATGATCCATAATTCCCTTAACATTCTAGAATTTAGGCAAGCATTTAATTTTGGAAGATTACAGATAACCAATATGTGTAAGCCAGGAAGATGGGAGTTTCTATTGGAGAGTCATAAGATAAAGGAAATACAGGGACATTTTCTGCAAATTTATTTTGAAACAGGTAGGAGATACGAGACTCTGTTAGGAAGTGTTTTTGCTGATTCTTGACCTTGAGGCTATTCTACCTTAAGATAACACAATGTTCTTGGCTGGAAATAAATAGGAGAAGGAGGTTAATGCTGTGCAAATATTGAAATATTTCAGCCTTAAGCTTCTCTGACCTCAATATGTGTTAATTACTAGAGTAGGCCTTTGGGGGAGATGAGTGAATGCCTGATGCTCATCAACATGGCAGTTCCTTAGCTACTTCTCTACCAAGCACTACACTTTTCTGCCATTATTTTCCCATACATTCAAGTTCTTCCCAGCTCCAAATGATGTCTGATATGAGATGTTTTGACTAAAATGTAGTGATTAACTCCTGATAATTATGAAAACATTTCAATTATTAAAATGCTGCTAAAATGGGCAAATGGGATCCTGTGCTGAGAAGAGAAAAAGATTAATTACCCCGATTACAGGTTATAAGGGAGTTAGATAAGGCATTTCTGCACAGAGCACAAACAGAGTCCATGCATTCCAAGAGCCGGTCTCTCTACTCCTGTGATGTCTCCCTGTCTCCCCTTGTTTCCCAAAGCTCATGCACACACGTTCCTGGGAAGTATAGTGGGGGACGAGTGACACGGATGCCCCTTCAAGTCTCTTGACACCAATCTGTTTCTAAGAGCTTCAGAATGAACCTGTGTACAGGGTGCATTTCCTGAATGGCTCGTGGAAGATTCCCGTTTGGGTGGAGAGCCCGTCTGCAGATCCCAGTGATGACGGCTCCCCACCTGCAACAAAGATGACTTCTGTTTCTGTAGCTCCCTCCAGATCTCTCATTGCTGGCACTGTTATGGTGTTTTGCCACGGCAGTTCTGTTGAAAGCCACCCCCTCCTGCCATGGGAGTTGTGACACCATATGAGTTATTAATGACTCTTCCTGTGTCATCGCTCAGAGGTAGTGTTTGATAAATAAGCTTGCATTGAGCTGACTTGAGATAAATTATCCTTACAATCTTAATTGGAGAAAAAATATGTTTTAACGGTTGGAAGATACAGTGCGTCTTCCACTCTAGGGTGGGAGGAAGGATGATGACGGACGCTTCTTGGGCCTGGGGCTTCCCTGTTGGCTCAGACAGTAGAGAATCCACCTGCAGTTCAGGAGACACGGGTTTGATCCCTGGGTGGGGAGGAACCCCTGGAGAAGGAAAACTCACTCCAGTAGTCTTGCCTGGAGAATTCCACAGAGAGAGGAGCCTGGCAGGCTACAGTCCATGGGGTCACAAAGAGTCAGACATGACTGAGCAACTAATACTTTCACTTTCACTTCCTTTCTTGGGCTATAGAGCAGTGCCTGAGTTCTGTGGCCTTGAGAATTGAGAACAATACCTGGGAAAGAGCAATGAGGGAATCCACACGTGTCTGGGCCTCTGCTCACCTTTCTCAGCTTATTATGTTTCTAAGCTTCTGTCAGGCTGTGGAAGCAGTCAAATCCTTGAGGAAAGAAACAAAACAAAAGCCTGCCAGGGTACTTTTTATTTTTCTTAAGAAGGGAGAAAGGAGCCCCAATTGATCCTGGCTTTCTCAGGAGGTCCTGGCCATCAGAGGAGAGAGTGCAGACAGCTGAGTGCATCCTGGGAAGCTAGAATATGGGAGAGCAGATACCTCTACGGGCAGGTCTGGGGTGCAGGGGCAGCCTTCCTCCTTAGGGAAAATTCTTCAAGCATCAACTCAAGCAGGGGTTCCAAATGTATCATTTAAAAAAAAAAAAAGAAAATAAGAAAATATGCTTTATATAAAAAAAAATGATGGGGAATTTTAAAGAACAAAGACTGCTGTCAGTAGAGAAACTCAAGTTTCTGCCTGTGTCTCTCCCGACTGTCTACATCCTCTGACCTCCACTCTCGGGGCTTATTGCCTTATTTGCTTACTTAGAGGACATAGAGGTTGTTGTTTTAGAAAAACAACAAAAAAAGTGATTTAAACTATTAGGAATGTGCTTTGCAAACCATAAATATTAACATTTTTTTCTTAATGCAAAACCTAAGCATAATGAAGCCACAGTTTTGCTCTAAGGATTAAAAATAATAAATGTGAAAAAACCTAGCAAAGTGCCTGAGACACAGACATGCTTTTTGCTTTCCTTACTATCATTGGCACCATTATGATTTATTATGATTACTGTTTTTATTCCTACTAAGCCCAATGACTTCTGATGCCCTTGGTGAAGGACTCCGGGTTATCGCGGAGAAGTCGCCATTCATTAGGTGGTGGTTTGGTGAGCCTGTCCATTCTGATTGAAAACGCCCCCACTGAGGGCGCCCAGTTTGGTCTGAGGCCGTGGCTGCGACAGAGCCTGCGGGCTTGCAGTTACCTATGGGTGGTGAACCAGGCTGTTGGATGGATGGCTCTCTGAAAAGCCAGCTATCCTTCATGCTTGGAGCTATTAAACATGAAAGCTCATTACAACAATAATGACTGTTTTGATATTTCCAACTGCCTTCGGTGAGGCGGTCACCAGACAAGCCTCAATGAGGTGGAAAGCCTGTGCGATGCCACAGGTACGAGGTCTGACCAGCCCATTGGTTTCCACAGATCGTGCCTCCCAGGATAATGCAGGTGCCAGGTGACATGGCAGTCCTGGTCGAATTCAAAGTCGGGTGCCCCTATTCGTTCCCCTGCTCGCCACTGGGGAAGGCTTGCCTTCAGAGTCTCAGCACCTCTTACACAACGAAACACCACTTCATGGTTACTGTATTGTTATTATTATTATTTATGTAGCTCTCTACAGTTTAAAACACTCCATCAAACCCATTTTCTCAAATAACCCTCAAAATAAGCCTGTAAGACAGAGTGGTTTATTATTACTATTTTTTGTTGCCATTTCCATTTGGTTCTTTTTTATAGTTTTCATTTCTCAGCTGAGATTTCCGCCTATTTATGCATTACACTCATTTGGCGGGGGGCGGGGGGGGATTGCAGAAAAGCTCATAATTAGATTGCAGAACAGTCTCAGAAAAGTTATATGACTCATTCACAGTTAAACATCTAGCAAGAGGCTTTGGGAGACTTCTCACGTGGCGCTTGTGGTAAAGATCCTGGCTGCCAATGCTGGAGACATAAGAGACATGGGTTCAATCCCTGGGTTAGTAAGATCCCCTGGAAGAGGGCATGGCAACCCACTCCAGTATCCTTGCCTGGAGAATCTCACGGACAGAGAGACCTGGGGGGCTACAGTCCATGGGGTCACAAAGAGTCAGGCACAACTGAAGCGACTTAGCACACACACACACACACACAAGAGGCTTTGGGAAGACACATCCATGCCTGTGCTCACTGCCTTAGTATTTTATTTTGTCTTTGTGATCAAGAAAAGGCCCAAAGGAAAGAGGTGCAAAGAGAAACTGCCTGAGATTGGAACTATCAGGAAAGATCAGAGAATGAAAATGAAAATGTCTATATTTCTTCTTGGAATATCTTTTCTCCTGTATCTCAGAGACATAGAGGAGGGCCTGAATTCACTTCAAACACATTCAGCCTTCCCTGTTCTCAGACCCTTGAGTTCTCATACATAGAACCGAATAGGGAAGAAAATTTAAAAATCAGTGGCAACTGATATTTTGCTTTGGGAAGGACGGAATGGAGGATAACTACCTAAATGGTCATCACTGGGACTATGCCACTTGTTCCACGGTGAGAACACTGATCTTCAGGATTGGGAAGTTAATGCCTAAGCCACGTAGCTGGGTGTGCTAGAAGTGAAATTAGGATACTTTCCAACAAGTCCATAAACTCGTCTAAAAGTCTATTAGAGAAAGAGACAGGATGATGTTGAACTGCAAGGCTGATGTTTCCCATAAGTGTACTGGCAGAGCTGGAGGAATCTGATCCCCATGCCCTAGCCCACTCCTGTTTGCATTATAGCACATTGAATTGCTCCCAAGGCTTATATATAAAAACTGAGCTGTGGTCAGCCTGGGGTAATTAAGTAGGATAAGATAGGAAATAAGTAGCAGAAGAAAGTGAAGAAGTAACTGGGGTTGTTTTGCCAGGGAAGAAAAGACCCTAGGTATGTGAAGCACAGGGCTTCGTTGGTGGCTCAGTGGCAAAGAATCTGCTTGCAAGGCAGGAGGCCCAAGTTCAATCCCTGGGTTGGGAAGATCCCTTGGAGAAGGGAATAGCAAAGCATTCCAATATTCTTGCTTGGAGAATTCCATGGACAAAGGAGCTTGGTGGGTTACAGTCCATCTCCTGCATTGGCAGGCAAACTGTATGAAAATACTCCAAAATACCTTGGAAAACATTTTCAGCCTTATTTATCAATGGTAGGTCATATAGTATGTTCAGATAAGAATGATTTAGAGACTGTAAGGGTGATGTCGTTCATAATTACTATGCTGGAACAGTCTTGTGTAAACTGGATCTTATGATAACCTTAGAGTCTGAATATTTATTGCATTTAGATATCATAAAATGTATATGATGCAAGAACTCAGTGTAAAAAATTTCTGTTTTGAACCCATCATGACCAGACTTGAAGAATCCCCCCCTTTATTTTTTGCAAAATACAACCTTTAATGATTTGATTATTAGAGTCCACAGACTTAAAAATGCATTTTAATAAATGTAATCTGAACAATCATAAAGAAAGAGGACACGATTGTACAGGCTGTTCATGGAAAGTGTGCATAAAAGTGATGAATACAGAGAATTATTTTTGCAACAAACTATATTTTCCAAGGATGGTGGCCACAATCTCTCCAATCCCATATGTTCTTTCATTATGTGCCCAACACCAAGTGGTGGGAAGACTCTTTTTTTTTTTTTTTAATTGAAAGAAAGTAGTTATCAATTTATTTTTGTTGAGGTGAAACTTGCATAACATTAGTCAGCCATTTCAGAATCTATTGTTCATTAACATTAACTACATTAACAATATTATTTAAACAATAAATACAGTTCTAACACATTTCTATCACCTCAAAAGTAGACCCTCCCCATTCATTAAGAGTAACTCTCCATCCACCTCTTCCTTGGCCCCCTAATCTTCTTTTGCTCTCTACAGAGAGGGCAAAAATTAATCTCTACAGATTTAATTATAATTTAATTATCCAACTCTCACATCCACACATGACCACTGGAAAAAACCATAGCTTTGCAAAGTAATGTCTATGCTTTTTAATATACTGTCTAGGTTGGTCATAGCTTTTCTTCCAAGGAGCAAGCATCTTTTAATTTCACCACTGCAGTCACCATCTGCAGTGAGTTTGGAGCCCCAAAAAAGTCTGTCACTGTTTTCATTGTTTCCCCATCTATTTGCATGAAGTGATGGGACTAGATGCTATAATCTCAGTTTTCTGAATGTTGAGTTTTAAGCCAACTTTTTCAGTATCCTCTATCACTTTCATTAAGCAGCTCTTTAGTTCTTCTTTGCTTTCTGCCATAAGGGTGGTATCACCTGCATATTTCAGGTTATTGATATTTCTCCCAGCAATCTTGATTCCAACTTGCACTTCATTCAGCAGACGTTTTGCATGATGTACTCTGCATATAAGTTAAATAAGCAGGCTGACAATATACAGTCTTGATGTCTTTTTTCCCTATTTAGAACCAGTCTGTTGTTCCATGTCCAGTTCTAACTATTGCTTCTTGACCTGCATAGAGATTTCTCAGGAGGTAGGTCAGGTGATCTAGTATTCCCATCTCTTTAAGAATTTTCCACAAGTTGTTGTGATACACACAGTCAAAGGATTTGGAGTAGTCAATAAAGCAAAAATAGATGTTTCTCTGGAACTCTCTTGCTTTTTGGATGATCCAAAAGATGTTGTCAAGTTGATCTCTGGTTCCTGTCTTTTCTAAATTCAGCATGAACATCTGGAAGTTCACAGTTCATGTTCTGTTGAAGCATGGCTTGGAGAATTTTGAGCATTACTTTGTGAGCGTGAGATGAGTACAACTGGGTGGTAGTTTGAACATTCTTTGGCATTGCCTTTCTTTGGGATTGGGATGAAAATTGGCCTTTTCCAGTCCTGTGGCCACTGCTGGAATTTCCGGATTTGCTGGCATATTGAGTGCAGCACTTTCACAGCATCATCTTTTAGGGTTTAAAATAGCTCAACTGGAATTCCATCACCTCCACTAGCATTGTTCCCAGTGATGCTTCTTAAGGCCCACCTGACTTCACATTTCAGGATGTCTGACTCTAGGTGAGTGACCACACCATTGTGATTACCTGGGTCATGAAAATCTTTTGTGTATTCTTGCCACCTCTTCTTAGTATCTTCTGCTTCTGTTAGGTTCCTACAATTTTTGTCCTTTATTCTGTTCATCTTTGCATGAAATGATCCCTTGGTATCTCTAATTTTCTTGAATAGATCTCTAGTCTTTCCCATTCTATTGTTTTTCCCTATTTGTTGGCATTGATCGCTGAGGAATGCATTCCCATCTCTCCTTCCTATTCTTTGGATCTCTGCATTCAAGTGGCTATATCTTTCCTTTTTTCCTTTGCCTTTAGCTTCTCTTCTTTTTCAGCTATTTGTAAGGCCTCCTCAGAGAACCATTTTGCCTTTTTGCATTTCTTTTTCTTGGAGATGATCTTGATCACTGTCTCCTGCACAATGTCACAAACCTCCTTCCATAGTTCGTCAGGCACTCTGCCTATCAGATCTAATCCCTTAAATTTATTTGTCACTTTTACTGTATAATTGTAAGGGGTTTTATTTAGGTCATACCTGAATGGCCTAGTGGCTTTCCCTACTTTCTTCAATTTCAGTCTGAATTTGGCAACAAGGAGTTCATGATCTGAGCCACAGTCAGCTACTAGTCTTGTTTTTGCTGACCCTATAGAGCTTCTCCATCTTTGGCTGCAAAGAATATAATCAATCTGATTTTGGTATTGACCATCTGGTGATGTCCATGTGTAATCTTCTCTTGTGCAGTTGGAAGAGGGTGTTTGCTATGACCAGCACATTCTCTTGGCAAAACTCTGTTAGCCTTTGACCTGCTTTGTTTTGTACTTCAAGGTCAAATTTGCCTGTGACTCCAGGTAGCTCTTGACTTCCTACTTTTGCATTCCAGTCCCCTATAATGAAGAGGACATCTTCTGGGGGGTGTTAGTTCTAGAAAGTCTTGTAGGTCTTCATAAAACCATTCCACTTCAGCTTCTTCAGCATTACTGGTCGGGGCATAGATTTGGATTACTGTGATAGTGAATGGTTTGCCTTCGAAACGAACAGAGATCATTGAAATTATTAGCCATACTGTGTTCCACTGTATAGAGTTTTACATATTCTGCTTTTTCCATTCATCTGTTTATAGAAATTTAAATTACTGGCATACTTTGAGTAGTCTCAGCCAGCTGGTTCTCTATCCCTTCTGAGAATGCCTCAACACTTTAAATCGGAATAGGAAATGGTAACCCACTGTAGTAACCTTGCCTGGAAAATTCCAAGGACAGCGGAGCCTGGTGGGATACAGTCCATGGAATCACAAAGAATCAGACACGACTGAGTGACTGTGCCTGCATGCACTACATTTTAAATCAGAAGTTGGCAGACTTTTACTTTAAAGGATCAAATTGTAAATATTCTAGGTTTTATGGCCATAAAGTCTCTGCTGGAACTAATCCAGTCTGCTGTTGGGGCTCAAAAACAACCATAGACAATCCATAAATAAAGAAAAAGCAGCATTTCCATAAAAACTCCCTTCCATAAAAAGATGATGGTCATTTGTCAGCTCCTACTTTAAACCATCACAAACGACCAAATTAAAAATGCCAATTCAGGAATTCATGTGACATGAAAATGTGTTCAAACATACAAATTCAGGAAAGGAGTACCTCTAAACAGCCTGAAAGGTTCTATTCCAAGCATGACAAGAGTTTCCTTTCCTCTCCTTTTTAAACTGCCTGTCAGATTCTGAGCATCCTTGAGACTCTACAAGAATAGAGCTTCACTACCGTGACTAGGAAATGAGTAAGATCCAGTGAATAGGAATCCAATCAGGCTGTTGACATGTGAAAATGAAAGTCACTCAGTTGTGCCCGATTCTTTGCAAGCCCATGGACTATACAGTCCATGGAATTCTCCAGGCCAGAATACTGGAGTGGGTAGCCTTTCCCTTCTCCAAGGGATCTTCCCAACCCAGGGATCAAACCCAGGTTTCCCACACTGCAGGCAGATTCTTTACCAGCTGAGCTACCAGGAAACCCCAAGAATACTGGAGTGGGTAGTCTAACCTTTCTCCAGAGGATCTTCCTAACCCAGGAATTGAACCAGGGTCTCCTGCATCACAGGTAAATTCTTTACCAACTGTGCTATCAAGGAAGCCCATGCCATTGACCTAGATATTCTAATACTGAGGTGTAGAATAATAGTGAGGCAAGATTCTTTCTCAATAAAGAAATTTTAGTTTTGAAAAAAGTTTAAAATTTTTTCTAAAAGCCAGGCTTTCAAACTTACTATTAATTTCATTTATCAAAGAAGCCTTTTCAGAAAAACAGCAAAGCATAATGACAGGGGGGTTTGTGTTTTTACATTTCTTTATTTTCCAGAAATTCATTCCACAATTATTTTTTAAAAATCCCTGGGCCATATTTAAGACAGTGTTAAATATACTGGGAGTATAAAAGTAGCTTCCCTGGTGGCTCAGTCTATGAAGAATCTACCTACGATGCAGGAGACCTGGGCTCAGTCCCTGGGTAGGGAAGATCCCCTGGAGAAGGAAATGGCAGTTCACTCCAGTATTCCTGCCTGGAGAATTCCATGGACAAGCCTGGTGGGCTACAGTCCATGGGGTCACAAAGAGCTGGACATGACTAAGTGACTAACCTGCACTTTCACTTTCACTTTCATAAAATCAACAACAAAAAGCAACGCATGGGCCCATAGCACTTGTAGTGCTGGCCTGTGACAATTCAGGAAGATGCCAAATTGGTGGAACAGAGGGAGCTCTTACTTGAATATGGCCATCTGTCCCACCCTACAGATTTAAGGGGTGGGAGAGGGGATTGTATCCAGGGAAAATGGAGCTATTCTGATTTATTAAAGGGTCTGAGCCATAGATTCTGAGTTTAGGAAGATAAGCCTAAACATAAAGCAATGCAAGGTCTCACAGCACTTGTTGTATATAAACTTTGTGCTTTAGATGAAATTAAATGTTTCCTAGGTCCAGGATCTTCATCTGCAAACTGTGAAAAAATTGCTCATATTTTGTGGGGTGATAGGGATTTAACTCACTTACCATGTAAAATGCCTCATGTAAATGAGGGTAATTATCTGATGCCTAATACAGAGTGGTCCCCTTTCCTAACTCCTGCACCTGGACATACACCCTCTTACTGTTCCTAACTGGAAATCCTCATAGATCCTAGACATATGACAAGTTGTATTCAGTACAGGTTAAAAGCCTTAGCATGTTAATTAAATCTATACAAGGAAAATTACCAATTTGCTTTTGGTTTTAAAAATGTAAAAGTTATAATTACATTTTGAGAATCTTAGTTACATGCATTAATAATTTATAGGCTACTGTAATGAATTATTACAAATTTATATGAGGCACTTTTTTGTGAGATAAGCACTACAGAAATGATTTTTAAAGAAAAGCTTGAAATTTTATGGTAATTACTGTAAATAGGCCTGGGACAATGGAGAAAGATGCCAAAGTGATACAACAGAGGGAACTCTGACCTTAATATGGTCACCTCTCTCATCCTGCAGGATTAAGGAGTGGGGGAGGGGACTATATCCAGTGGCAATGGCTCTGTGGTGGTTTATTAAAGGGTTTGAGCCATAAATTCTGAGTTTAGGAAGATAAACCCTTCTCATTTCTCTTGTCCAAATAATACTACCTGGTGCTGCCAATCAGAATTTAAAAGAAAATTCCAAAATCTTTGTGTTTTTTGGTTCCTTCAACATCATGATGTTTGTTTGGTTACCATTGCCTTAATATCATTCTCTGAACAAAATCTCTTCAGATTGAGTTTCAGTCTTAGAAAGTCCCATGATCACAGAAAGAAATCTGCAATTTGTAGATACACACAGCTCACTCACAATTATATTTTTATTTACCCTGTTTGTTTTTAGACCTCAGTAATTTCCAATGTAAAGAAAGAATAACCATACAAGATAATCCTTAATTAATAGCTGATTTAAAATGACTAACATTATTATATACATTTATTTAGGAGGCACACTTGTGGCTTTTAGTAAGTTACTAGGTTGTGGTCATGGAAAGAACATTGCAGGCAGAGAAGGTAAATATGTGTCAATAATATGTATTTCTTCCAGTGAGAAAATTTACATCTTCCAATGGCAACTTTGAGGAATGAATTCAGCCATCTCAAATATTTATGGCTAAATTTCAAAGTGCAGCTTGGAACAAAAGAAACCATACATAGAAGTACTCATATGTAGTAATTCCATATAATGTTCCTGAAGCAGGAAAATCAAAGTCATAGTGTTTGAGGTTACATGCTATGGTGGCATAACTCTATAGAAAATGAATGAAAAACTTATCATAAATGTCAGTTACCTTTGAAGAGAGCAGTAGGAGATAAACTTGGAAATGGAATGTTTTACCATTGCTGGTGATAGTCTGCTTCTTTACCTGAGTTGTAATGACACACATGCCCTTTTATAATGAACCATTGACCTGTTTATAGATTCTGGAATCACACAGATCAGGTTTTGAATTCTGGCTTTCTTAGACTTAACGCCGATCACTTCTGAGTGTCCCTTATCTATGTAGCAATGTGTGGGGAGCCTGAGGGGCCATCCTACAGGAATGGGAGTGTGAATGCACTTGCAAGGCTCCCCAGCCCAAATGTTCCCCCAGGTATGATTTGCTCCAACCACTCCCACTGCCTCCCCATGAAGGTACAGACACAAGTGGCACTCTTATTTGGAACACAATTCGTGGAAGTGGGATTGTTGACATTTTCAGAGTGAGGCATGTGGGTGGGTGGCTGCCTTTGTAAAAAAAAAAAAAAGTGAAAGTGTTAGTCTCTCAGTTGTGTCCGACTCTTTGGGACCCCACGGACTGTAGCCTGCCAGGCTTCTCTGTCCATGGAATTTCCCCGGCAAAATAGTGGAGTGGATTGCCGTTCCCTTCTGAAGGGGATCTTCCCCACCCAGGGATAGAACCCAGGTCTCCTGCCTTACAGGCAGATTCTTTATCATCTCAGCCACCCAGGAAGCCCTGAGATGACATTTTTCCTGGTAAGTTTTCCACAGGGAAGTACCGACTCCACATAGTTAGAGGAACCCAGAATCCAGTCTCTAACTTTAAATTTCTGACCTCAGATTTTTTTCCTGAGAAGCAATGCATTGCACATGTATAAGCTGTTAGTTGATGTATATACAAATCGAATAATAATGTCAAAATTATGTTTTTTGAAGGAAGATGAAATGTGAAAGGTGACAGAGCTAAATACAGAGTATGGAGCATGACCTTAAGTGGGGGACACATGTCAGGGGAATCCTCTAGACAGGGGGTGTCTGATCTGAGACCCAGCTTTTCTGAGGAATGAGTCTTACAGTTACATGGAGGAAGGGAACTCCAGGCAAAGGAGGAAAAAAAGACTTCATATTTTGTGGGGGCAGCAAAGAGCCCAGTAGTAGACAATGAGCAACAGTGTGAGCAAGAGCGGACACAGGAGGCAAGTTGCCTGGCTCCCCAAACTCTCCCGAATCACCCTTACCTTACTGCAGTCTCCGTGACAACACTTTACTTATATCTCTAATTACAATTACCTTAAAAAATCTTCTCAGTGTGTCTTTTACAATTATTTCCTCTCATTCTGTGGCTTGTATTTTCATTTTCCTGACATTGTTCTTTGCAAAAAATTAATATTTTTTTTTATTTGAATGAGGTCCAGCTTATCCATTATTTCTTTCATGGTGTTGTATCTAAAAAGTCATCGTTATACCCAAAGTCATATTATGTTCTCTCTTAGGAATTTTGTAGTTTCGCATTTTGCATTCAAGTCTGTAATCTGTTTCATGATAATTTTTCTGAAGGGTGTAGGATATGAGTCTAGGTGCATTTTTTCGCATGTGAATGTCCAGTTATTCCTGCACCATTTGTTGAAAAACTATCTCTGCTCCACTGTGTTGCTTTCGCTCCTTCGTCAGCAATCAGTTGACTGCATCTATGTTGTTCTGTTTGTTGATTCTATTTTTGTCTCATGAATCTATTTGTCTATTCTTTCACCAGTACCACACTATCTTCTCAATTACTATAGTTTTATAATACGTCTTGAAGTAGAACAATGTTGATTCATGGACTTTGTTCTTCTCATTTAATATTACACTAGCTATTCTGGCTCTAATTTTTTTCTTCAAAATGTTTGTAGAGAGGTCTTGCTGAAGCCATTGAATGTTGCCTTATGTCTCCCATAGAATAGCCTTGCTTAGTATTTCTTAGAGGCTACTCTTGATAAAACAATCTGAGTAGCTTATTCCAGATGGTCTCAATAGTGATGCTTCTCTCTCAACTTGATTGTGTAACTCAAGCCAAGTGGGTATATCTCAGTATATTCTACTTTAATTATCAATGAATAGATTGATTAATTCATTCATCATTCAATGGTTATTATTGTTTGTCTAAACAATTCCAGGCTCTGTTGTAAGTTTTGCGTCCTTGAACAAAAATGTCAAATTTCCTGCTGTCATGGAATTTTTATTTTAATGGAGGAGAATATCATAGAGATGTATAGTGTATTATAAATAATATTATTTGGGAGAGATATTTCCCAAAACTTCCAACATATAGGGCAATATGCTGAGAGTTATAGAATAAGTCATTTTGCAAGTATTTTTTCAAAGAAGTGGTTTGCATTTAGGAAAATATCTCTCTTCTTATACCAGTGGGCTATGTTACCATAATTTCTAGTTTGTCAAAGATAGTTCTAGTTTATACTGCTATCTCATTGTTATTAATAATAACCCTTCAGTTTATAGTTTGGAAAATAAATCACAAAGTTATTCTAACAATACGATTCTTTTTGTAGCCCCAAACACATAACTTTATTACTAATATTTCATATGAGACCTGTTTATAGTCAGCTCAGCTGTAACAGTTGCTGTGCAAACTAAAAATTGTTCCAACACTACTGTTATCATAGGAAACAATGTAAGCATAACAGGAATATCATCATTGATTAAATGCAATTTATAAAGAAATTTCAGCTGAACCAGGCCCCACAGAAATACAGAAAATGTACACATTTCAACTGTCCAGGATCACTTTACCACCTAGGTTATAAACCACATCCATCCTGTGGCTCAGACAGGAAAGGATCTGACTGCAATGTGGGAGACCCAGGTTCAATCTCTGGGTCAGGAGGTTCCCCTGGGTAAGGAAACAGCAGTCATCTCCAGTATTCTTGCCCAGAGAATCCCATGGACAGAGAAGCCTGGTGGGCTACAGTCCATGGGGTTGCAAAGAGTCGGATACGACTAAGTGACTGACACTTTCACTTTCATCCCAAATTGGAGCTAGAATTTTCTGTCTGATTTCAGGTAACCTTCCTCCCACCACTTCACAATAGCTCATAAACTAGAACCCTTTTGAAGCCCCAAACGTTAAGCAATTTCCTGTCTTTTTCAAAGTAGAATGCCATTTTTTTGGTAATATGTGTGGCTTTCTTAACCATTTGATGTTGTTGTTCAGTCACTAAGTCATGTCAACCATTTAACATGTGTAAAACATCATTTTTATTAGATCCCTATGTTCTTATTATTTTATGTCACTCTTCACTATTTTTGTGATGAAGTTTTCAAGTCCTCTACCTCTAAACACGTGTTCTCTATAAGTTCTATGGGGTTTATTGCACAGCTTTGCATAGTGTGGTGCTTTTGAGATACACATGTCTCATTATAGCACAAATGGCTATAATTCATTATTAAGTCAACAATACATTGTTTTTTTCAATAGCAAATATTTATAAAAACCTTGACAAAAATCCATGAGTTTGAATATGGTGTCTATGTCTTACTACTGAGTTTCAAGATTAACTTCTCTTGTTTTCCTGAATAGCAATTAAACTCTGAGTTCTTAGCCCAAGAATGGGATCAGGAAATTTAAAAATGAGCATAACAAAAATAACTTTAAAATTCCCACTATGCTTTAGCTGATTTATTTAATCAGCATTTAGTTAAATCCCATAAGATGGGTTTATAACCTCATTTTTCAACTGAAAAAAAACAAAGCCTTAGCTTAGTGTCTTACAGTGTACACACTCATACATTTATGTATAGTGTACATATTCTTACACTTAGGACCTGGTGAGATCAGAATTTCAGCTATGGTCTATCACTCTATCTCCATTGCTGTCATTGTTCAGTCGCTAAGTCATGCCCGACTCTTTGCAACCCCATGAACTGCAGCACGCCAGGCCTCCCTGTCCCTCACTATCTCCCGGAGTTTGCCCAAGTTCATGTCCATTGAATTGGTGATGCTATCCTACCATCTCATTCTCTGCTGCCCTCTTCTTCTTTTGCCTTCAGTCTTTCCTGGCATTAGGGTCTTTTCCAGTGAGTCAGCCTTGTGCATCAGGTGAACAAAGCTTTAGGTGGCTTACATTTTTGTGTTTTGCACAACTTGTATTCTCAGCAATTAACACAACTCTCTACAAGTAAAAAATGTTTTTAAGATAAATTTTGTGAATGAAGAGATAATTTGCCATGTCACTCTGTTATTTGTTGCTACAAGAATGAGTCACTTTGATAGTTTGAATAAATAAATCCAGCAACTATCAAGTTTAAGTTATCTTGATATTCTGAGGTCTGTTACAAAGCTTGATTGCAGGAAAGAAGTGAGGGAGGGAGCAAAGATGGAATATAGAAAGAGAAACAAAGGATAAAGAAGGAAAGATGTGAATAAAGAAGGAAGGAAGTGGATTAATAAATAAATATCATTTATCCATAGTTGACATTTCATTGTTAAATTCCTCCCTATCTGGGTCATGTGGAAATGCACTTTCCTTGTCAGAATAAATTACCATGATTATTCATGCCCATGAATCCCAGGACCCACTCACTGTAATACAAAGGGTTTTATGGTCTCCAGCTAGTCCGTCAGATCTAGAAAAGCATGCAGACCACGAAGGTTAATTAAAATACGCGACTAATTGTGTTACCCTGTCCTGTACCTCATGGAAACAATAGAATGAATGTGCCTATAATTAAGGCTTGAAAACCCACTGCTGAACAGCCAAAGACAGTCTCATAATACAGGAAGTCTCAGATGAAGAGAAATCATTGTTTTCATCTTTCAAAAAATTATATACATATATATGTAGACACAGAGAGTTTACAACCCGTATATTCAGATTCTAGATCAGACATGTCACTTGGTTGCTTATAGAACAGTCATTGATGAACTAGCAATAGTTAGAAGTGGGAGAAATTTGGTTTCTGAGAGAATGATAACAATGACATTACAATGATAATTTAGAGTGAAATCAGGTATCCTTGTTCTCTTGCAGAGTATACTGTGACCCATCAATTAATTCACCTTTTATTTATAATTATGATGTCATTTTGCATGACTGGAGTAAAGTGGTAGATTTATGCAGATCCATCGTGGAACAGAGTATGCATTAAAATTAAAGAAATGTAAGATATGTGTATAGGAATAAAAAGGACACTGTATTTTTTTTCATTAAATCCAGTTGCACTCACGGTCACTAAGCCTCAACAATCCCTCACCCCATTAACCTGCAAGAAAACAGCATTGAAATTAAGCCAGCTGAGTATCAGTTGTATCCTCCTGGAGATATCAGTTATAAACAAAAGGGGAAATGAAATTGTCCTCTTAAAGAAGCCAATTATTTTTGGAGGCTCATCGTGTGAATGGAAGCCATTTTTGCTTTATCCTAGTACTTATGTAAACCAGCCCTGAGGCTTAAAAGAATCAAATTTACAGATGTCCTCAAGTGAAGTGGCTAAATGGTGTGATTTCAGAAATAAAAGACTTTGAATATGTGATTAGCTGGCTGTTTCTCATGCAGTCATTTGCTCTATCTATCTGTGAATTCACCTAGCTTCCTCTTGAAGATATGTGTTCCGAGTCCATAAATAGCAAGGCGTAGCATTTTCAAATTTCTTCCAGTAATGAATCTGTGACCATTTGTGTTCTTATCAATTGGTTGCTGGATCTAAATACATTCAATGGTGGGTTCTGCTAAGGAGAGTGCAGTTCCAGGAGCTATAAGAGGTATCGATTGAGTTACATTTCTACACGGCATATATTTGTTAACTCTCCCTCTCCCTCGCCGAGCTGGCTTGGAGCAGTCCATACTGACGGATGAGCTGCGTAATGCATTAGCCTGGTCAGAGCGGGAAGTGCAGCTTGTTAGGACTGTATTTGACTCAGGTCTGATCCTGTGCAACAGGTGCTGTTGATAATTGTTTCCGGTTGCATGTTGGAAAGGAGGCTCTGAGAGATCACTCATGTAAGTTTACATACCATTTTCCAGTAGACCCTGAATTCAAATCCATATCTGTGTAAGTTCAGAAAATAAAAAAGCAAAGTGAACGAAGGCAACTGTTCTGAAGTCAGATTTCCTGGTTCTGAAACCTGAGTGCAGTGCTTACCAACTCTTAGCCTTGACAAGTCCCCTGACCTCTTAGATCTCGGTTTTCGGTCAATCAGATGGATGTGTTAGTCTTACTTGGTAGGGACGGTGTGAGGAGACAGTGAATTTGGGCAGACTGATATCTTAGTTCAGTGTACTTAGTACAGTAGACTAAATAGCAATTTCTAAGCCATATGTAATCATTAAGTAAATATTGATATTTTTTAAAAAAAGGTTTATATTTTGCATTGTGTTTTAGAACTTTCAAGGAATTTTGTTTAATCCTTAAGGCAAACTTTAAATAAGTTAATATTCTTATCCCAATTTTATACATCACAAGGGTGGGGGAAAAGCAGCAGAAGGAAGGGAAATGGTCATTTTCTATCTGAAAATAACAGGCCACTGTCACTTCTGGGTCCTTTGGTAAATGTTAATTCACTAATCAGCTCAGCCTCTGTATTTGCTGAGACCTTGAAGTTGGGAAATAAAGTCCTTTTATTGAGGTCACGAGCTATATGTGCAAAACAATCAGAATTTGAACCCAGTTTCTAATGACTTCAAGTTCTCTACTCCTTTGGCCCATGGACCAGATTTGGCCCACTGCCTGTTTTTGTATAATCTGCAAACAAAAGATGGCCTTTACATTAAAAAATGGTTGAAGAATGCATTAGAAAATTGTATTTCATAACCTGTGAAAACTATCTGAAGTGTTCATTTTGGTGTCCACGAATACAGTTTTACTGGAACACAGTCGCAGTTACTCATTTATGTATTATCTGTGGCTGACTTGCAACTGTAGAGCTGAGAAGCTGCAGCAGAGATCTTATGGCCTTCTTTTTTAAGATGAAATAATATCCTTGTACGTGTGTCCCACATTCTGTTTTAGCTGTTTATCATTCCATCTGTGGAGCTTCAAGACATAGGGATTTTACACATATCACAGGTGAAGCAAGAAGGACTCAAGCCTGGGTCTTGTCACATGGAGACTTGCTTTTTCTCAGCTCACCCTCTCCCTGGGATGAGAAAGACTCAACACTCGTGATCTCTCCAGGACAGTCTGAATTCTGATGCACATTCCTCCTCTTACTCCCCTTGCCTGAACTGCATTCTTTCCCTTGGCCTCTAAATCCTTGTCTCCTAGCCGGCTGAGGATCATGGCATCCAGAGGGTCTTCTGCCACTGACTTAGCCCTGAAGGGACTAACTGACTAGACAAGGGTCAATGATGGGAGCCCCAGAGGCTCAATATTCCATTACAATCTAGAGAGACTACAACTCCAAAGGATGTCTGATCTCAGTCCTCATTTCTCAGATGAGGAAACTGAGGCACAGAAAGAGAAAGTAGTCCCCCATAAACGCACAGAGAAAGCCAGAGCGCTAAGCCAGAGCCTCTGATGGTCAGGCCTGTGCATTACCCGCCAGGTCCTCGAGCTGCAGAGGAGATTCCAGGGGCAGCCAGACCCGGTGGAAATACCAGCGTGTCCATAGGACTCACTGTCACAACCGCTGCCTACTTCGATGTTCAACTAATAACCAAAACATACAGACCATAGAGGACAGGCTTAAACGAAGCTATAAATTCCTTATCTTCATTCCTGGCAGGATTACCTATGCTTCCCACTACCACCTCACTAGAGAAGAGAAAGAAAGGTTCATAACACTTCTCGACATTCTTCCCACACTCAATTTAGTTTTCTTTCCGAACTATCAGTATCCCCTGGGCATCTCTATTTCCCCTGCCATGTGCGATTACATCACAAACTGCGTTTTTTCCCATCTAATTGCAGCCCTGAAGGACATCTCAGAAACGGTGCTCTGTCTGCATACAGAAAGTGTTGCCTTCGTCATCGGATCATCTGCAAGTGCTTTGATTGGTCAGTTTATTGCTGTTATTGCTACTTTTTTCCCTCCCTCCCTCTTTCCTTCATTTCTTCCTCTTCCCCTCCCTTGTATAGTGTAGATTTTTCTATACCAAATTTTAATAGATTCCCAATAATGAGATGCCGTCTAAATTTTCAGTGGCGTTTATCTAAGAAAGGGTTTCTGGTAATTCTCTGTAGAAAAACAATATAGGTGTATGAGGGGGCGAGATAGCACAGAGTAATCTCAGCCAAACAGGGAAAACAAGCACTGGAAACAGCCCAGAGAAGGGTCGATGTGGACGATGAAGTGTGTTAAGTTGCATGATTTTTTACTGTTAGTGAATGGTGATGCTTTAGCCTGGCTGCTGGCAACAAATGCATGAAGCCTCTGCCCGCTTCCTTCTCCTCTTGTTCCTTCTCTCTCTCTTTTTTTTGGCTGATTTTTTTCTCATCCTCCCACAAGTCCTTTGCAAGTGAGACTAGACCTACCTCCGCCCTCCAGACCTACCCAGGATCCTGGCTGAAGGAGGACGCTGTGCCCAGCGCTGGGGTCTGTACCTGCAGTGCCTCTTCCGGGCCCGTTTCCCTCTCTCGATCCCACTGTAGAGGTGGCGGTAGATACATCCCCTATCCCCAGATAAGGGTAACAAGTGGCACAAATTAGGGGCCAGAGACATAAGTAGAAATTCACTGTGGGATTGTCTGGAGGCTAAATCAACTCATCTCCTTTTACATAAACCTTATGGTTGAGACATGCAGCCCAACTGATGTCCCTGGCAGGAAGCCTCAAACAATACCGGATAAAAGACCCTAGTTTTGTTAAATCACAGGATCTCTAGCAGTATCCATCTGCCATCAGACTTTTTGGTTTGGGAGGAGAAGGGATCTTTGCTCAAGTAAAATCTGGGGTGCCGTCTATGTGCAGGCACTCCCGTGAGCCAGACAAGGAGGTATTTTACTGCGTGCGCCTAAAAGCACCCCAGCCCTGGAAAGAGCCCTTCTCTTTGTTCCTGCAAATGGCTCAACCCTGAACTGCAGGTTATCCCGACTCTGTCTGAACGAACCTGCTGTCCCTAAAATGGCGCTGTCTGTAAACGCATGTCCACGGAGGACCATGCACCCAGGGTGAGGTAGCAGCTTCATACTCAACAACTAAGACCCCTTTGCTGAAGCTAAGTGGAGCATTTAAGAATAACCCTATTGTCAGGAGTCCCTCAGATGTCTTCCAACTTTTCTAGTCAACCTTATAGATTATCATGAGCTTCCCACGTGGCCTTAGTGATACAGAACCCTCTCACCAATGCAGGAGACATAAGAGACATGGGTTCCATTCCTGGGTTGGGAAGATCCCCTGGAGGAGGGCAGGGCAACCCACTCCAACATTCTTGCCTGGAGAATCCCATGGACAGAGGAGCCTGGCGGGCTACAGTCCATGGGGTTGTAAAGAGTCTGACATGACTGACATGACTTATCACATAGATTATTACACATAGATGAGGATGACATTAAGGCTTAAATGTTCCTCTGTAGATTGTGAGTCCTCCTGCGGGTGTTCACGCATGTGTGCCCAGTGCTGGTGAGGTGGTAGACAATCAAGAAGCACAATAACAAATAATCTGAGTGGCTTTAATTATATAAATGCAGATGACGCCCAAATCACTCACACTTGGTTTGGAATGCTTCCTATGCTTGGCTCTGTAATGTTAGTGCATGTTTTAATATGTGTGTTATAAAACACTTAAACCATAGTATGAGTATTTGATGTACATTCCTTCATGTTTAAAATTTGCCATTTATAATCTGTCAGTTTCTGTACATGTACATCTATAAATAAGTCAGCATAATGCTTTATGCATGACAACTGCTCAATGACTATTTGATAAATAGACATAACTTTATGTATATTCAGATATGTTAATGTGTGAATATAGCTGTGTGCGTGCACGTGTGTGTGTGTAATGATTCAACTCTCAAGCATGACCATCTATGGTTAGTTAAGGGAAAAGCCCGATTAACTGATCCATGTTTCAATAAATCTCTTATTCAATGCCTAACTGACATCTCTTAGAAAGCCACGAGGAATGATTAATGAATGCTTAAAAGACAAATGCATGCTTTGTTTCCCACTATTTATTTAAGTAGCCCACTTTAGCTTCCAATCAAGGTGGAAATTAATGCATCAAACATTGGAGAGCTCACACACTGAAAGCATTAGAAGGCGTACGCACTCAAGCATACTCAAGCTCTTTCACACATACTCTCACACACACACAGACTGACAGCCTGTTGTCTGACCTTCACATACATATCCATAGCCTGTTGTGCTTTTAGAATAAAGAGTATGTGATGTATTGTCAAAATAATTGCCGAACGTGCACAGAATTCATTCACCCCGAATTAATGTTCAGCTCCATGGGCAGAGAGATTTGTGCTGATGTCTCAGGGTTATGCACGTGCCAAGACAGAGCCTCCACAATGGGCTTTTGATTCCCACTTCAGGGTGTTTCCAGTATAACTTGCAGAGTTCTAGGCTGATGTAACATCCATCTATTTAAATTGCTGGCTAGGCTGTCCTGGGGCCGTGGTCCAGCCCACGGCAGCTGGTGATGCAGCCATCTTCTGCCTGAACAGACCCTGATTCTGTGTCACCGCTTACACTCCACACGTCACTCTAGAATTCCAGGAAGGGGTCTCCTTTAGGTCTGACTCCAGTTTTCCCTTTTTGAACACGATACACACTTCAGTGTTTGGTTCAGCAGCTTTATACCTCTTCAGGTCAGTGCCCAAGTTCAGGTACATTGATTCAATCAATGGGCAAACTCTGGGAGATGGTGAGAGACAGGGAAGCCTGGCCTGCTGCTGTCCATGGGGTCTTGAAGAGTCGGGCATGACTGAGTGACTGACCAACCACAGACCAGCAAGTCAGTGTGCCTTTTGATCCACCTCACTT
Source organism: Redunca redunca (assembly GCA_006410935.1). Taxonomy (NCBI): domain Eukaryota; kingdom Metazoa; phylum Chordata; class Mammalia; order Artiodactyla; family Bovidae; genus Redunca; species Redunca redunca. The sequence continues at coordinate 597,638 of SJYQ01001749.1, forward strand.
CTAGCCCCCTTTCCTCCAGCAGAAGTCCTCACGACTGGACTCCTTACCTGCTTCACTCGAGCCCAGAAAATTGAACCCAAACACCCAAAGGATCAGGGGATGGCCTGCCAAGGAACTCAGAGTGACACTGGGAATAGCGGGACATTTGAGGAGGACAAGAGGAGCAGGAGGAAAACCTTTCCAGGAAAACATTTCCCATTTCCAGAGTGGGAGGAAACGCTCAATCATACAGCAAAATCAATTTCAAGGGCCCGGGTCTTCTCACTCCTGTTGACAGGGAGCCATATTTCAGAGTTTCTTTCCTTTTTCTTTATTTTTTAAGCCTGAAAAATATACTTGTGTAGGAAATCCAATTTCCCCTCAGGCAAGAATGAAAGGGCAGCTCTCCACTCACCTAACTGGACACTCCAATGATTATTCCACCAAGAAAGCTAAAAGCTACTGGCGATTGCAAGAAAGAGGAGCTGCCAACTTCTAATTGACTCTCTCACTCTCCTACATTCCCTTTCTCTTTCTCTTTTCCTCTCCTTTCAATAAAAGGAATCTAATTTCTGAAAGTACTAGATTCCAATCTCAATTATGAGTTTGAGGAAATGGGGCAAAAGACCTGATTCAGACCCCAGCCTCTCTCACCATCTGTGGTTAGCATCCAGCCATCCAGGCAGGTTTCAGGGTTAACTCTGCTCACGCTGAATTCTTTTCAGAGGTTTTGGCAGAAAAGGCAATGAATTAGGCCACCTTTGCCAAGTAAAGACTGTGGCTTTCCATCTGGTTCTACAAAAAAACAAGTCATTAGCCACTACAGTGTGACCTTCAGCACAGCCTGAAAGGAATTCAGGGCAGAGATCAGGAATGAGACACGCTGTGCTCTGGAAAAACTGGCAGAACAGGCCTTCATATTTTCAGGAGAAAATTTGATGAACCCCAATTCTTGCATGTTTCCGTACATAGAAAAGCAATGTGTGTGCATGTGGGCTAAGTTGTTTCAGTCCTATCCGACACTTTATGACCCGATGGACTGTAGCCTACCAGGCTCCTCTGTCCAGGAGATTCTCCAGGCAGGAATACTGGAGTGGGTTGCCATGCCCTCCTCCAGGGGTCATTCCCTACCTAGGGATCGAACCAGTATCTCTTTGTCTCCTACATTGGCAGGTGGGATCTTTACTACAAGCACCACCTGGGAAGCCCTAGAAAAACAGTAATATTGTGCAGTTCAGTTCAGTCGCTCAGTTCTGTCCAACTGTTTGCGACCCCATGGACTGCAGCATGCCAGGCCTCCCTGTCCATCACCAACTCCTGGAGTTTACTCAAATTCATGTCCATTGAATTCGTCATGCCATCCAACTATCTCATCGTCTGTCATCCCCTATTCCTCCCACCTTCAACCTTTCCCAGAATCAGGGTCTTTTCAAATGAGTCAATTCTTCACATCAGGTGACCAAAGGATTGGAGTTTCACCTTCAGCATCAGTCGTTCCAATGCATATTCAGGACGGATTTCCTTTAGGATGGACTGGTTGGATCTCCTTGCAGTCCAAAGAACTCTCAAGAGTTTCCTCCAACACCACAGTTCAAAACCATCAATTCTTTGGCGCTCAGCTTTCTTTATAGTCCAACTCTCACATCCATACATGACCACTGGAGAAACCATAGCTTTGACTAGACAGACATTTGCTGGCAAATATCCCTGCTTTTTAATATGCTGTCTAGGTTGATCATAGCTTTTCTTCCAAGGAGCAAGTGTCTTTTAATTTCATGACTTCAGTCACCATCTGCAGTGATTTTGGAGCTCAAGAAAATAAAGACTTTCACTGTTTTGCCATTTTCCCATCTATTTGCCATGAAATGATGGGACCAGATACCATGATCTTAGTTTTCTGAATGTTGAGCTTTAAGCCAACTTTTTCACTCTCCTCTTTCACTTTCATCAAGAGGCTCTTTAGTTCTTCCCTTTCTGCCATAAGGTTGGTGTTATCTGCATATCAGAGGTTATGATATTTCTCCTGGCAAACTTGATTCCAGTTTGTGCTTCATCCAGCCTGGCATTTCACATGGTGTAGTCTGCATATAAGCTAAATAAGCAAGGTGACAATATACAGCCTTGACGTACTCCTTTTCCTGTTTGGAACCAGTCTGTTGTTCCATGCCCAGTTCTAACTGTTGCTTCTTACCCTGCATACAGGTTTTTCAGGAGGCTGGTAAGCTGGTTTGGTATTCCCATCTCTTGAAGAATTTTCCACAGTTTGTTGTGATCCACACAGTCAAAGGCCTTGGCATAGTCAATAAGGTAGAAGTAGATGTTTCTCTGAAACTCTCTTGCTTTTTCAATGATGCAGTGGATGTTGGCAATTTGATCTCTGGTTCCTCTGCCTTTTCTAAAACCAGCCTGAACATCTGGAAGTTCATGTACTGTTGAAGCCTGGCTTGAAGAATTTTGAGCATTATTTTGCTAGCATGTGAGATGATTGCAAATGTGCAATAATTTGAACATTCTTTGGCACTGACTTTCTTTGGGATTGGAATGAAAACAGATCTTTTCCAGTCCTGTGGCCACTGCTGAGATTTCCAGATTTGTAGGCATATTGAGTGCAGCACTTTCAGCACATTATCCTTTAGGATTTGAAATAGCTAAACTGGAATTCCGTCTCCTCCACTAGCTTGGTTCGTAGTGATGCTTCCTAAGGCCCACTTGACCTCACATTCCAGGATGTCTGGCTCTAGGTGAGAGATCACACCATTGTGATTATCTGGGCCATGAAGATCTTTTTTGTACAGTTCTTCTGTGTATTGTTGCCTCCTCTTCCTAATATCTTCTGCTTCTGTTCTGTCCATACCATTTCTGTTCTTTATTGTGCTCATCTTTGCATGAAATATTCCCTTGGTATTTCTAATTTTCTTGAAGAGATCTCTTGTCTTTCTCATTCTATTGTTTTCCTCTATTTCTTTGCATTGATCACTGAGGAAGGTTTTCTTATCTCTCCTTGCTATTCTTTGGAACTCTGCATTCAAATAGGTATATTTTTCCTTTTCTCCTTTGTCTTCAGTTTCTCTTCTTTTCTCAGCCATTTGTAAAGCCTCGTCAGACAACCATTTTGCCTTTTTGCATTTCTTTTTCTTGGGGATGGTCTTGATCACTGTGTCCTGTACAATGTCACACACTTCTGTCCATATTTTTTAAGGCACTTGGTCTATCAGATCTAATCCCTTGAATCTGTTTGTCACTTCCACTGTACAATCACAAGGGATTTGATTTAGGTCATACCTGAATGATCTAGTGGTTTTCCCTACTTTCTTCAATTTCAGTCTGAATTTTGCAACAAGGAGTTCATGATCTGAGCCACAGTCAACTCTTGGTCTTGTTTTTGCTGACTGTATAGAGCTTCTCCATCTTTGGCTGCAAAGAATATAATCAGTCTTATATTGGTATTGACCATCTAGTGATATCCATGTGTAGAGTCTTCTCTTGTTTTGTTGGAGGAGAGTGTTTGTTATTACCAGTGTGTTCTCTTGGCAAAACTCTGTTAGCCTTTGCCCTGCTTCATTTTGTACTCCATGGCCAAATTTGCCCATTATTTCAGGTGTTTCTTGACTTCCTACTTCTGCATTCCAGTCCCCTATACTGAAAACTACATCTTTTTTTGGGTGTTAGTTCTAGAAGGCCTTGTAGGTCTTCATAGAACCATTTCACTTCAGTTTCTTCAGCATTACCGGTTGTGGCATAGGCTTGGCTTACTAGGGTATTGAATGGTTTGCCTTGGAAATGAATAGAGATCATTCTGTCTTTTTGAGATTGTATCCAAGTACTGCATTTCGGACTCTTGTTGACTATGATGGCTACTCCATTTCTTCTAAGGGATTCTTGCACACAGTAGTAGATATAATGGTCATCTGAGTTAATTTGCCCATTCCAGTCCGTTTTAGTTCACTGATTCCTGAAATGTCTATGTTCACTGTTGCCATCTCCTGTTGACCACTTCCAATTTACCTTGATTCACGGACCTAACATTCCAGGTTCCTACACAGTATTGTTCTTTACAGCATCAGACTTTACTTCCATCACCAGTCACATCCACAGCTTGGCGTTGTTTTTGCTTTGGCTCCATCTGCTCATTCTTTCTGGAGTTATTTCTCTGATCTCCAGTAGCATAGCGGGCACCTACTGACCTGGGGAGCTCATCGTTCAGTTTCCTGTCTTTTTGGCTTTACATACTGTTCACGGGGTTCTCAAGGCCAGAATACTGAAGTGGTTTGCCATTCCCTTCTCCAGTGGTGCCTGTTTTGTCAGAACTCTTCACCACGACCCATCATCTTGAGTGGCCCTACGTGGCATTGCTCATTGCTTCACTGAGTTAGACAAGACTGTGGTCCATTTGATCAGTCTGATTAGTTTTCTGTGGCTGTGGTTTTCAGTCTACTCTCTGATGGAAAAAGGATAAGAGGCTTATGGAAAGCTTCCTGATGGGAGGGGCTGACTGAGGGGAAAACTGGGTCTTGTTCGAATGAGTCCCCAACTCCAGTCCTGAGTCTTGGAGCATGTCCATTGTAAATCTCATCTTACATTTGCTCTCATCTATCAGGAAAAGATTAGAAGCCCAAGTGGGTTGGTTCTTACAGTATAGAGTATCTACGGAGCTTCAGTTACTGATAGAGTCTCCGTGAATCCAAGTTAGGGCTTGTTTCCTGTTATGTCTGATTCCTCATCATTTTCCCAACAAGTCAGGCAAAAATTATTACATAGAATATCTTCCTTTAAATCATTAAATAAGATATTTTCCTCATGACTAGCAGCAGTATAAGACCCCATCTCCCACTGAGAGATGCTTTGATGCATGCTACTAAATTTTTGAACTTTCAAAGAATTTCAAGTTCAGTTAATAGATGACAGATTTTCCTACAGTGCAATAAAAAAGCACATCTGTTTTGATGGCTCGTTATATACATATAATGTAGCTATGCTAGATGCCTTTGTTCAGCTCAGGGACTGATTCAGAAAACTAAAGTCAACAAGTAGCAAGGACACCATAGGCCAAGTACAGCAGTCATGGAAGATACAAGGTGCCGAAGAGGCCAGCAGCAGAAGGCTGTTCATTCTGCCTGGAACTGTGAAGGCGCAGGCAGACTAGAGAAGAGGAGTTAGTATTAGAGATGAAAAGAAGGAAGTCTTACCCTGGGAAGGGCAGAAAAAGCCTCCCCAGTAGAAATGACAGTGTGTGAAAAGGTACGGGGGGGGTGATAGTGCCTGATTTGTTGGGAAAATGATGAGGAATCAGGCATAACAGGAAACAAGCCCTAACTTGGATTCCTGGAGACTCCCAGTAACTCAGCTGTGTAGATATTCTACATTGTGAGAACAATCCCCCTTGGGTTTCTGACCTTTTCCTGATAGGCGAGAGCAAATGTTAGATGCGATTTACAAAGGACATGCTCCAAGGCTCAGGACTGGAGTTGGGGACTCCTCATGACAGCGGTGTTCCAGAAGGCTCCTCTCTGCTCAGCAACTTGGCCCCCAGCTCCTCCCATACCTAACACTCCAGAGTTAGATGCGTCTCTCCCTTTCTCTCCATCACACATGGTTCAGCCTCTGCAAATGAAATTCTACCTGGGTCCCTGTCTCTAACTTAGGTCTTTCTTCCTTGGTGTCTTGGTCTCCGTGATAGGTTTTTCGTTTGTTTGGCTTTTTTTTTTTTTTTTTCCAAGTTCCCTAAGCCTCATAGCCATGACTGTTCTCTTATCTAATTAACATCAGTTTTGGAACTTGGAAGAGATTTTATTTGGGGAGAAACACTGATATTTGAAACTCTGTTGCAAAATGGGAATTTGGTGAAGCCTCTGTTGCTGTCTGTCTCTGCTCTTCTCTCCCTCTTGCTCTCTGTTCTATAGTTTATTTGAAAGTCACCACAGGTTCACTCATACTTTCGGATGTTTGAGGCTGTTTTCAGCAGACTCCTCCAAGAAGGCCCCCCTGAGGGAATGTATGGAATTGATAAAGAGACGGAGAGTTGACCTAGATGAGCCTTTTGCCCTTGTGTCAACCTGATGTCCCATTGTTCTTCCAGGTTATTCTAAATTTCCCAATAAGATTCAGAGGGACTTAAACGACTAATACCTTCAATCAATAAATGTAAGTCCACGGAATTCAATCTATTCAATCTATTTTTAGATAGTAATAACAGAAATATAGAGAAGAAAGCAACTACTCTGTTGGTTTTGTTAGAAAATATAAGTATTTCTTTAGAGTGTACAGATTCTCAATCTCTATAAATCTTTTTCTTGTATCTCTGTGGTCAATCAAATGAAATGATTCCTTTTATAAACTGTGCTGGGTTTTAATTACAGCTGGATTGGTGGTAGATTGGAACTAAATGCCTTTCACAGCCAGACAATATGTCAGAGCTGGCAGGCACTCTTGAGGCAGGTTACCCTGGATCCCTGGCAATCTGTGTCGTGTTGGCCAGAGGCCTGTTCTTGAGCTTGAAGCTTTTATCTTGGCTGCCTGGCCATGGATGGCATGTAAGCCATCTCCCAAGGAATGCAAATCTATATTCATGAATAAAATTCAGTTGTCTGCTTCAGTTCTAAGCAGAACTTTCCTAGATGGCCTAAGTGTGCATATCAATGGGATCTCACCTGTAAGTTCAAGTTTATTCTTATTCCTGGCCCCAGGGCAAAGTATATCGAGAGTTGGAATGAGTATAGATCTATCATAAGTTTTGGGATCTTATACGCCTTGGCTAAACCACACGTATGGGGCTTCCCAGGTGACACAGTGGTAAAGAATTAGCTCCCAGTGCAGGAGACACAAGAGATGTGGGTTTGATCCTTGGATCAGGAGGATCCCCTGGAGAAGGAAATGGCAACCCACCCCAGAGTTCTTGCCTGGAGAATCCCACAGATGGAGGAGCTTTTGTGAGCTACAGTCCACGGGTTGCAAAGAGTCGGACATGACTGAGCAACTTCACTTTCACCAGTGTTCTTGCCTGGAGAATTCCATGGGCAGAGGAGCCTGGCAAGCTACAGTCCATGGGGCTGCAAAGAGTCAAACGTGACTGAAGTGACTAGGCATGCATGCACACACAGAGCTTTGCTAAGGACTTGGTGCACTCTCTCTGGGAGGAAGAAAAAGTCCTTTTCAGTTCTAGGTTCTCCTGGCTAGTCTAAGAATTAAATTGATGTGAGACTGATTAACAGGAAAAAAGCAAGCGTAAGTACATGTACACTTTTAATCATATACACTTGGGAGAGACCCAGGAAAACTGAGTAAGATGTCAAAATGGCTGGACCTCTCTTGTTAAACACCATCTTCAACTAAAGACAGGAGAGGCTGTTGGGGGTGCTGGTTTGGGACTTTGAAGGGGAGTCAGGCAGCTCACGTGGAGATGAAGAAGCAAATGGTGGGCCTACAGGAACAGTGGCCCAGAGTGGACTCTGGTCCACTAGTCTGTTCTGACTAGTCCCCCACCACATGCAGCCCATATCCCTGGCAGGCCCATATCTCCATGATGGCTCTATCTCTGAACAGACCCTCTATCCAAATTATTTTAGGCAATTAGTGTGTGTGTGTTAGTCACTCAGTCATGTCCGACTCTTTGCAACCCCATGGACTGTAGCCCACCAGGCTCCTCTGCTCATGGAATTTCCCAGACAAGAATACTGGAGTGGGTTGCCATTCCCTTCTCCAGGGGTTCTTCCCAACCCAGAAATCGAACCTGCATCTCCTGCATTGGCAGTCAAATTCTTCATCATCTGAGCCACCAGGCAATTAGGGAACAGGTCATAGTTTCTTCCCGAGTCTCTTAGACCTTGATTGTTTTCAGTTCCAAATAGTTCACAAGACAAAAAGATATCTGAGAGAGAGATGCAAATTTTCTCCCATACAACACATACACAAACGTGTTGTATTACCAGCACAGATTTGTAAACCAGACACTGCTATTCCCATTTTACAGATGAGGGGATTGAGGCTCCATGAGCTTAAGTAAATCCCAGAGAACCACAGTAAGAGGAGGTGCTGAGCTTTATTTAGGGTTTTGTGTTTCCAGTGCTGTCTTGTTTTCATCCTACCACATGACATTCCTCATGGGACATGCAAAAATTAGATTTTTTGAAGAGGCTGTTACCTGATCTAATTTTTTTTTTTTTTTGAGTTTTTGCCTGAAAGTAGAACATTGACTCAATTCAAGGGCAATTATGCCATCTTTGTGACACAGTCTTTGTTCTGAAAAATCAAGGCCATGTTCAGCTTGCTTTCCAGGAGGACAGAAGTCTTATAGCCCATTACCAGCACCAACACAGCAGGAGACATTTACAGCATTAAGTGTAGGGAAGGGTAATTAAATGTTGGTGCTCACTTTTCTTTCTCTCCCAGAGTTTGTTTCATGCATGCTGTGCCTTGGGCATCATCTGTCACCCTGCAGGATGTAGGAGCATCCTGATTTGTTTGGGCTCCTGTTTTGTTTCGGAATTTTGATGCACTACAGCCGAACCCTTGGGCTCTGTGCCCTGCTAGGAAACTGTGGGCACAGCTCCTCCAGAAATTTTCTCGCCAACCCACTGCACCTCCAACAGGTGACAACTCATTTTTAATCCACTCTTCTGTGATTCTTTGCAGAACTCTAAAGTAGCTGAGATGTCTGTTTATTCAGCCCTAAGTTTTATTCTGTTTTCTAAAGTGAAGTGTCTGCCAGGAAATGAATTGTGTCCCCACCTAAATTTCATATGTTGAAGCCTAATCCTCCAATGTGACTACACTGGGGAGATAGGGCCTTTAGGGAAGTTGTCATTGTTGTTTTAGTCACTAAGTTGTGTCTGACTCTTTGTGACCCCATGGGCTGTGGCCCACCAGCTTCCTCTGTCCGTGGGATTTCCCAGTCAAGAATACTGGAGTGGGTTGCCATTTTCTTCTCCAGGAGATCTTCCTGGGCTGGAGACTAAACCCACACCTCCTATGTTACAGCAGATTCTTTACTGTGAGCCACCTGGGAAGCCCATTTAGGGTGGTAATTAAGGTTAAATGAGGTCATAAGGGTGGGGCATTAATCCAATAAGATCAGTGTCCTTCTAAAAAGAGGAAGAGACACCGGAGAGCTCTCTCTGTCCACATATGCACAGAAGAAAGGACAGGCAAGGACACAGCATGAAGGTGGCCATCTGCAAGGCAGGAAGAGACCTCTTACCAAAAGCTGAAAAGTGTCTCCCAAGGTCCTTCATGAGTAGAATGTTATAATGTTAAAACATGGGGATTCTAGAGCCAAGAAGTCATGGATTAGAAACATTATTCACTAACTGGGATATTTTGTCATATCAGTAAATCTCTCTTAGCCTCAATTTTCACATCTATAGAAAAAAGATAAAAATACATAGGAGGTGGATCTTGCCAGAAAATAAGTGCCAGAAAGCAAAACAACACTCGCACTGACATATATGGTAATTCCTGTGAAAGCGATACAGAAGCTGAATGAAAGCTTTCCCAAGGATTAGAAATGTAACAATTCAACATGAAGAGAAATAATATATGTTTCTTGAATAAATATATTACTTAAATATTTGAAGAAATGTTTGAAATAAAATATATTTCACCAAGAGAAAAAATATACTGTTAACTCAGAGTTTAAAAGCAATATCTCTGAGTCCATAGTGATATAAATAAATTATTCAATAAATTAATATATGGAGAAGAAGAGGAAAATCTCCCAGGCAAACGTCTGAATGATCTATGCAGATGTGTTAGTCTCAAGGAGCTAGAGTGTAACCCCAACACCTAAAATGTGGGCTGTGCACAGTGACCTTCTCCTAAAGACTGAAGCATGAAAGAAAAAAGGAAGAGTAACACCACAGTGGAGAGACCTGATGAAAAATACCACAGCCAAGGACCAAGGTCAATGACAACAGTGATGGCCATGTTGATAATATGCATCATTAACTTAATATTATGAAAATGATATTTTGACTCTGTTGTCTTCCTCCCCCAAACCCATAACTAATTATGAGAAAAGCATGAGGCCAATCCCAATTAAGGGATCATCTATGTACTAGTTGACCAGTAGTCCTCAAAACTATCAAGGTCATCAAAGAGGAAAAGTGAGAAGCAGTTATAGACAAGAGGAACCTAAGAAGACATGTGACTAGATATAATTTAATATCATAGATGGAGTGCTGAGCAGAAAATAAACATTGAAAGTGAAAGTTGCTCAGTGGTGTCTGACTCTTTGCACTCCCATAGACTATACAGTCAATGGAACTCTCCAGGCCAGAATACAGAAGTGGGTAGCCTTTCCTTCTCCAAGGGATCTTCCCAACCCAGGGATCAAACCCAGGTCTCCTGCATTGCAGATGGATTCTTTACCAGCTGAGCCATAAAGGAAGCCCAAGAATACTGGAGTGGGTAGCCTAACCCTTCTCCAGGGAATCTTCCCACCCCAGGAATTGAACCAGGGTCTCCCACAGTGCAGGTAGATTCTTTACCAATTGAGCTATCATGGAAGCCTAAGGAAAACTGTAAAACAAAACAAAACAAAACAAAACACCAGAACAATGAGCTTGGGATTAATAATAATGTTCCCCCAAATTTTGATTAATAGCAACAAATATACCATTCTAACGAAATATGTTATATTACTAGGGAAATTGTGTGCAGAATATACTGGAGCTTTTTGTATTAGATCTGCAGTTCAGTCCAGTTCAATCCCTTGGTCATGTCCAACTCTTAGCAACCCTATGAACCGCAGCACGCCAGGCCTCCCTGTCCATCACCAACTCCCGGATTCCACCCAAACCCATGTCCATTGAGTCAGTGATGCCATCCAACCAACTCATCCTCTGTCGTCCCCTACTCCTCCTGCCCTCATTCTTTCTCAACATCAGGGTCTTTTCAAATGAGTCAGCTCTTTGCATGAGGTGGCCAAAGTATTGGAGTTTCAGCTTCAACATCAGTCCTTCCAAAGAACACCCAGGACTGATTTCCTTTAGGTTGGACTGGTTGGATCTCCTTGCAGTCCAAGGGACTCTCAAGAGTCTTCTCCAACACCACAGTTCAAAAGCATCAATTCTTCAGTGCTCAGCTTTGTTTAGAGTCCAACTCTCACATCCATACATGACCACTGGAAAAACCACAGCCTTGACTAGACAGACCCTTGTTGACAAAGCAATGTCTCTGCTTGTTAGTGTGCTGTCTAGGTTGGTTATAACTTTCCTTCCAAGGAGTAAGTGTCTTTTAATTTCATGGCTACAGTCACCCTCTGCAGTGATTTTGGAGCCCAGAAAAATAAAGTCAGCCACTGTTTCCCCATCTCTTTGCCATGAAGTGATGGGACCAGATGTCATGATCTTAGTTTTCTGAATATTGAACTTTAAGCCAAAGTTTTCACTCTCCTCTTTCACTTTCATCAAGGGGTTCTTTAGTTCCTCTTCAATTTCTGCCATAAGGATGGTGTCATATCTGCATATCTGAGGTTATTGATATTTCTCCCGGCAATCTTCATTCCATCTTGTGTTTCTTCCAGTCCAGTGTTTCTCATGATGTACTCTGCATATAAGTTAAATAAGCAGGGTGACAATATACAGCCTTGACGTACTCCTTTTCCTGTTTGGAACCAGTCTGTTGTTCCATGTCTGGTTCTAACTGTTGCTTCCTGACTTGCATATAGGTTTCTCAAGAGGCAGGTCAGGTAGTTTGGTATTTCCATCTCTTTCAGAATTTTCCACAGTTTATTGTGATCCACACAGTGAAAGGCTTTGGCATAGTCAATAAAGCAGAAATAGATGTTTTCCTGGAACTCTCTTGCTTTTTCAACGATTCAGCCAATGTTGGCAATTTAATCTCTGGTTCCTGTGCCTTTTCTAAAACCAACTTGAACATCTGGAAGTTCACGGTTTACGTATTGCTGAAGCCTGGCTTGGCAAATTTTGATCATCACTTTATTAGCGTGTGAGATGAGTGCAATTAGATCTGCAATTATTTGTAAATCTAAAAGTGTTCTGAAATAGAAAGTTGTTGTTTTTGTTTTTGTTTTTTTTTAAGAGATCTGGTGAAGAGTTTGAGTGCCAGTTAAAAAAGTAAGGACTAAGGACTTCCCTGGTGATCCAGTGGCCAAGACTCCATTCTCCCAGTTTAGGCAGGGGGCCCAGATTCAATCTCAGGGCGGGGAACATGACCTCATATACTGAAGCTAAAGATCCCACAAGTCACACTTAAGATCCATCTCAGTCGAATAATTAATGAACATTTTTAAAAAGAAGGGCTAAACAGAATGCTTCTTAAAAATTCTTAAAGAGATGGGAATACCAGACCACCTGACCTGCCTCTTGAGAAATCTGTATGCAGGTCAGGAAGCAACAGTTAGAACTGGGCATGGAACAACAGACTGGTTCCAAATAAGAAAAGGAGTACATCAAGGCTGTATACTGTCACTCTGCTTATTTAACTTATATGCAGAACACATCATGCGAAATACCGGGCTGGATGAAGCACAAGATTGAATCAAGATTGCCAGGAGAAATAGCAATAACCTTAGATATGCAGATGACACCACCCTTATGGCATAAATCAAAGAAGAACTAAAGAGCCTCTTGATGAAAGTGAAAGAGAGTGAAAAAGTTGGCTTAAAGCTCAACATTCAGAAAACTAAGATCATGGCCTCTGGTCCCATCACTTCTTGGCAAGTAGATGGGGAAACAATGGAAACAGTGACAGACTTCATTTTGGGGGGCTCCCATCACTGTAGATGGTAACTGCAACCATGGAATTAAAAGATGCTTGCTCCTTGGAAGAAAAGTTATGACCAACCTAGACAGCACATTAAAAAGCAGAAGCATTACTTTGCCAACAAAGGTCTGTCTAGTCAAAGCTATGGTTTTTCTAGTGTCCATGTACGGATGTGAGAGTTGAACTATAGAGAAAGCTAAGCACCAAAGAACTGATGCCTTTGAACTGTGGTGTTGGATAAGACTCTTGAGAGTCCCTTGGACTTCAAGGAGATCCAACCAGTCCATCCTAAAAGAAGTCAGTCCTGAATACTCATTGGAAGACTTAATGCTGGAGCTGAAGCTCCAATACTTGGACAACCTGATTCAAAGAACCAACTAATTTGAAAAGATCCTGATGCTGAGAAAGATTGAATGCAGGAGTGGAAGGGAAAGACAGAGGATGAGATGGTTAGATGGCATCACAAACTCAAAGGACATGAGTTTGAGTAAACTCTGGGAGTTGGTAATAGACAGGGAGGCCTGGTGTTCTGCATTCCATGGAGTCACAAAGAGTTGGACATGACTGAGCAACTGAACTGAACTGAAACTAAAGTATTTATTTATAACACTAGTTACGTAGGAAATATCTAATAAATATCATGATTTAAGTTGGTCATGACAAAGCAGACCCTCAGCACTCATGTCAACAAATCCCAGGGTTGTGAGCCCCTGGAAAATAGAAGTGGTGAGCTCTTTATCTCTGTTATCCCCAAAGACCCAAAGACTTTTTTTCCTTAATTGGATTATTATCAAATATATTTCCTATTTCTGTTGTCTTTAAAATAAGTGGCCCTAAATATATGCCTCATCTTTTCTTTATAACTTTGACGATACTGTACCTGTGCCAAATTCATATGTGAATCTTCTCATTTCATCCACATAACAGGCATGATTCATGTGTTGTTACAAGTCTCACTTTTTTCATTTTGTATTTATTGCTGTTATAAGATTCTGGAGTACTTATGCATTTTCTAAACCAAAAACTCAGTATAATATTTGAACACAGCTTATAAAGATGAAGGAAAAATTGATATTTGAATGGAGAAAATGATCAAACAGATGAAATCAACAGCTGCACAACCAAGATGGCAAATGCATTTATCAAAGTGTGCTATTACTTTAAACTCTGTCACTGCAAGCCCCAAAGAAATATGCAAAACATAATACATGCTAGTTCTCTACAGATGGATCGTAAAAGCTTTCAGGTGACACTGCCTGGGCTGTCTAAGAATGACTTGCCTAATCAAAAGAGACATCTTCTATTAGAATTAATGACTCAGCACGTGGATTAGAGATTCTATTTAAATTCTCTCCCCTCATCTTATCCATTCAAGAGACATCTTTAATTTTAGGGCTGAAAATTTATGAATTGAAACTCTGGTTCGTAGATAAGCACTCAACAGTGTTAACAAGTAATATCTTTCTGAGCTATAAAACATTTATTTAAAATCACAAAACAGTCTACCGCAAAATGTTTAGTGCCTATGGAAGCAAAGAATTTCAAAGCTGGTGAATGAAGTGAATTCACTCAAGTGAATGTTTCAGGGTCAGATTATTAAACAAATCTCTTCTTTTCCTTATCATACCGTGACATTGATCCTAGAACCCTCTGGTCTTTCTCAGTTCTTTGGAGGGAGTGCTATGAATAAGTCATTTGATATACTCAGTACCTGTGTTATAACATGTAAATTCATAGTAAATATCAGCTTAAAGGATTGAATAAACTCCAAGCCTGACAAATACATGTTAAGAATGACTCTCCCCCAGATACTCCTCCAGGACAAATGGTGCTGTTAGAGATGACAGAAAGAAAATCTGGAGCCTGTTTAAGAAGTCCTATCAGGGGCAGGCATCCTGTTAGGTAATCATATAAAATATTTCCTTTGACCTTCACAACAGTTGGGAAGGGCAGGTCTCATTGTTGCCACTTTATAGATGAAGAAACATGATCAGCAGTATTAAGTTACCTCACCGAACCACACAGCTCTGAAGAGGAGGGATCAGGGTTTTCTGGGGATGGATCACTCCAAAATGTTTGTTCTCATGTTGACAGAAACTCTTGATTCTATGTAAGTTCCATATTTATATGTGTTGTACCTAAGCAGATGCTTCTCTAGAAGGCAGTGAAGCAATTTAAAACAAAATTACCATTCAAGGGCGAGATTTACTCCATAGATTTCCATGAATAATTTAATAAATTTGCCTGTTGAAAAATCATGTCATATAATGGAATTTTGAGAATACCAGGGAACTCTTTTAGTGCAACTGACTCAGTTTACAAACGTGGAAATCAAGATTTAAAGAGGATAGTTTGTCTATGTGTTATTATCTCTACACAATTTTGGGTGGAGCTGAAAAGGCAGGAAAGCTTACCTTGGTGTTGCTTAATGGCCGTATTAGTTTGACAGGGACGCCATACCGAGTGCCATAGACTGGGTGGTTTGAGCAATAGAAATGTATCTCCTCACAGCTCTGGCTGGAAATCCGAGATCAAGGTCCCCACAGGGCTAGCTCCTTCCTTCTGAGGGTCTTCAGGGAATGTTCTTACCCAGGCTTGTCTCCTCAGCCTGCAGACAGACAGTCACCTGCCCCCGTGTCTCGGCACTGCCTTATCTCATGTGCATCTGGGTCCCAGTTTCCAGAGAGACCTCATCTTAATTTAATGACTTCTGTAATGAACTCTCTCCAAGTAGAGGCACTAGGGTTTGGAACTTGGCATACAGATTTTGGAGGCAAGATGTGGGTGCGTAGTGTGTGAGTGGCAGGAACACATACATTTAGCCTGAGCAGAGGTTTTTGTCCCCACAGAGAACTAGGTAGAACTTTGAACTTCTAGGCTTTCAGTTGTTTCAGAAAACTGAAAAGCTGATCCACAGCTCAACATATATAGATAGATATGTTTTTTTATATATGTATATATGTGTATGTATATATATATACATATGTATATGTATGTGTGTGTGTGTGTGTGTGTATATATATATATATATATATATACACATATAGTAAAAGTTGTTCTGTCATGTCCAACTCTTTGTGACCCCATGGACTATAGTCCATGGAATTCTCCAGGCCAGAATGCTAGAGTGAGTAGCCTTTCCCTTCTCCAGGGGATCTTCCCAACCCAGGGATCGAACCCAAGGTTCCCACATTGCAGGTAGATTCTTTACCAGCTGAGCCACAAGGGAAGCCTAGATAGATAGATAGATAGATAGATAGATAGATAGATAGATAGATATCTGCTTTTTAATAGAACAAGATGAGTCATGCCGGGCACCACATGTCACACAATCATAGAGAATTTGAAATGTATAAACTTTGGGCATGAAAATTCACAGAGAATTTGAATTCCATCTTTTATGGTTCCTTTTGTGCATGTAACCCTCCTCCTCTTTCGTTCTTTCAGTGTCTGGGATACTATACTTTTCCCCACATTGGAGTCAATTCAAATCCCTTTCTTCTGCTCCATCATTTATGCATGGGTTTCTCTCCCTACAGAGAAATTAAGAACTCCTTATGATTTCAGAACCTTGGCTCCTCATTCTACCTCTCCTCATACCGTGAAAATGATTCATGCAATAAAAAACATACCCTTTAAATAATGTTTAAAACAATAGAATATTGGAATGTGAAAAGAGCTTCATAGATCTCTAAACACGTCTTCTTTCTTTCACACCTTGGACAAACAAAAAAATATCACTGACAGACCATTATTTACCAGTCACATGTATCTCGCATCCCACTATTGACAAGAGGTCTCAGTGAGATTTTAAATGCCCATGTGTGGATGTTGGTACTGAGATATTCAAAGTCACACATTTAGTAAGAGGAGCATTTTGAAGGAAATGAAGTGTTGGTCAGACTAACTGCAAAGCCAGGTTTAGGTTTAGGTTTTACACCATTGTTTGATTATCATCTGAGATTTGCAAAGCCATTGATCTCTCAGTAACATTTCTTCTTCTCTGTCTCGGCCTTCAAAGCCCTCCCTGAGACTGTTGGATGTGTTCAAGGATAACAACCCCATGGCACCCTCTCATGTCCTCTGGGATGGGACCATGTGTTTACTTCCACAGCCTTTGTCCCTGACAACAAAGACAGAACCAAACTCAGCCCTCCACTGAGTTTCTCCCAAAAAACACAGCACAGACTTCCTGTCTATTGCAGAACGGTGCTGGAAAATCGGGAGGGGCCATATGAACTATAAAACAAAGTAATTCGATAAATGCACAAGAAATAGGATAACAAAATCACAACCTATATTAAATTTTAAGATATTCCTAAATTCATAAATCCTTTCAATCCACCATTCCCCTTATACTTCTTCCACCCATGATCTTTGATTTGGCTCAGAAACAACCAATACTAGCTTCTCCTTTGATCTCTTTTTTCTGCTCATTCATCCCTCTTTTCTCTTGTACTCTCCCCTCTTGGAGGGACAAGTCTTTTTTTTTGTTTAACCGTGTCTCAAGCCACAGGGTCACAAAGAGGCGGACACAACTTAGCAACTGAAAAACAACCCCTAGAGAAATTATTTGCTTTTCCTAAAACCTTGGTAGGCAGATTGGGTGAAGATCTTAAGGGCAAGAAAACATGAAGCTCAGCTGTGCCCTGAAGAGGTTTATCAAGATGACAGGATTTCCTGAGGAGGGGGGCGGTGGGTGGGTGACTATGTGGATGAGGCAATGACATTTTTCCTTAAAAGAACAGTAGAAATTGATCCAGCAAGGTTTCGGACAGGGGAAGAGTTGGGAGGAAGACAGCACATTTTAGACATCTTCCAGAGGAAGCAAAACTTTTCCTTAAGGTATCTTTTGCGAAGTTAGTGCTGGATCCCTAGGAAAACTTAAAGAATAATAATAGAACCACCAAAAAATGTTCTTACTCCCCAAGCCCCAAATTCAGGGTACTTATGACTAAAACAGTTTTTATGAAAAATCTGGGTGCATCTCCTCCTCCATCACTGGCCACCAGCCTGTGTAGCAGGGGAGGGGTGTGGAGCCTGAGGGCACTTCTTCTTTCTTTTCCCATCAGCCAGCACACAATGACCCATGCCCCAGCATGCGTGGCTCATCCTTTGTCCAAACAAACTCTCTCTGAAGCGTGGACACTTTGAGAGTGTGCTGCCAGGGGCTTATTTTCCTTGGGCCTGTGAAAGCCAGCAGAGTTGTCTTGTACTCAACAATTTAGTGTGAAAGACACGGGTGCTATTATCTCTAACGCCTCTCAAAGATTATAATTAAGGGCGACGGCGTTGAAAGAGAATTTCAGATTTTTCTCTAGCAACAAGGCTCTAAATTGAGGACGGTACAGCATTCTGGACAATTGAACCTCCACGTAGGCACTCAGTCATAATTGCCATTGATTTAACAGTCTACAGCTCACCCCCTGCATCATAAATTGATTGTAAATGACAAGGGACTAAGATGAACATTTTTAGGGATGGCATTCTCCTTAAATAAATATCAGAAAAGAGAAACGGTCAAATTTATTGCACTTTGTACCTTCCTCTATCCCATGAAAATCTCACCAGGTGGTTGTAAACTGGAAAAAAAAATTTTTTTCTCAAAGCAAAGCCTGGTAACCCAGGAGAATCCAGAGAGGCCCCGTGTCTGGTTGAATGCCAGACACTGTTTAAACCATAGGGAATTCTCCCCTTTCAACCTTGCAGTTTAACAAGGGCTCATGTCTGTAGCAATCATTTGCTTTGGAAGTTTAGACTCGCGATCTGGGTGCAAGATTTGGGTCCAGAAAGCCAGGATTCAAATCCATTTGTTATTTTCTGAGTGTCTATCCTTGGCTAAATTACTTCATACTTGATTCCTCAGTCCCTCACTTGTCTCCCATTTAAAGGAAAAGCAATGATATGAACTGACCTCACAATGAGAGGAAAATTAAACGACTTGCTAATGTGAAGTGCTGAGACTGGCATCTCTGCTGGACTGTACATGTTAGCTGTTCAAATCAGCTCTGTAATCAGGGAGGCTGAGAGGAGAAGGGGCTGTGATTGATCTCATGCTTAAGGAAAGTATTGCTTATTTAATTTTAAATATTGAATAAATCATGTAGTCAAAACTCAAAACATATAAAAATACATATAAAGAAAAATCTCACTGCTACTTCTGGCTTCTCTCCTCACCGCAAGAAGTCTGTGACAGATGTTTTACATCACCAGGGTGTCAGTCATTACACAACAATACATAACTAATACACAAAACCAGGATTTTATACCCAGGTAAGCTGTCCTGAAACTGTTGAAGTTATAGACAGAAACACAAAGCATACAAGCAATCAGAGAGCAGTGTCCCCATAAACGTAAGGTGCTTTTCTAAAATGACTGGTCTTCCTCTTGTATTAAGTATTGCTAGTCTTGTTTTTAATGAATCAGTATCTGTGCTTATGCTGTACATGTTCCTTTCCTAATATTACCAATTGAATGAGTTCAGTTGACCAAGAAACCAGTTCAAACTTCAGTTTTGACTCTCTTTTGAAAAGCTACCCTTTTGGATGTCCATGCCACTAGTGAAATAGAGAACATCAAAGGAATCTGTGTGTATTATTGTTATTAATACTAGTGATTACAAAAGTGATTTTAATAACCAATCAAGAATGTTGTTGTTCAGTCGTTAAGGCATATCTGACTCTTTGTAACCCCAATGATCTCTATTCGATTCCAAGGCAAAACCTTCAATATCACAGTAATCCAAGTCTATGCCCTGACTAGTAATGCTGAAGAAGCTGAAGTTGAATGGTTCTATGAAGACCTACAAAGCCTTCTGGAACTAACACCCAAAAAAGATGTCCTTTTCATTAAGGGGACTGGAATGCAAAAGTAGGAAGAGATCTCTGGAGTAACGGGTAAATTTGCCTTGGAGTATAAAAGGAAGCAACTGCTACCGCTACTGCTAAGTCACTTCAGTCGTGTCAGACTCTGTGTGACCCCATACACGGCAGCCCACCAGGCGCCCCTGTCCCTGGGACTCTCTAGGCAAGAACACTGGAGTGGGTTGCCATTTCCCTCTCCAATGCATGAAAGTGAAAAGTGAAAGGGAAGTCAATCGGTCGTGTCCGACTCTTTGTGACCCCATGGACTGCAGCCTACCAGGCTCCTCCATCCATGGGATTTTCCAGGCAAGAGTACTGGAGTGGGGTGCCATTGCCTTCTCCCAAAGGAAGCAAGGCAAAGGCTAAAAGAGTTTTGTCAAGAGAACGCACTGATCATAACAAACACCCTCTTCCAACAACACAACAGAAGACTCTACACATGGACATCACCAGATGGTCAATACAGAAACCAGATTGATTATATTCTTTGCAGCCAAAGACAGAGAAGCTCTATACAGTCAGCAAAAACAAAACTGGGAACTGACTGTGGCTCAGACCATGAACTCCTTGCTGCCAAATTCAGACTAAAAATTGAAGAAAGTAGGGAAAACCACTAGACCATTCAGTTCAGTTCAGTTCAGTCACTCAGTCGTGTCTGACTCTTTGTGACCCCATGAATTGCAGCACGCCAGGCCTCCCTGTCCATCACCAACTCCCGGAGTTCACTCACACTCATATCCATTGAGTCGGTGATGCCATCCAGCCATATCATCCTCTGTCGTTCCCTTCTCCTCCTGCTCCCAATCACTCCCAACATCAGAGTCTTTTCCAATGACTCAACTCTTCACATGAGGTGGCCAAGGTATTGGAGTTTCAGCTTTAGCATCATTCCTTCCAAAGAAATCCCAGGGCTGATCTCCTTCAGAATGGACTGATTGGATCTCCTTGCAGTCCAAGGGACTCTCAAGAGTCTTCTCCAACACCACAGTTCAAAAGCATCAATTCTTCGGTGCTCAGCTTTCTTCACAGTACAACTCTTGCATCCATACATGACCACAGGAAAAACCATAGCCTTGACTAGATAAACCTTTGTTGGCAAAGTAATATCTCTGCTTTTCAATATGCTATCTAGGTTGGTCATAAATTTCCTTCCAAGGAGTAAGTGTCTTTTAATTTCATGGCTGCAGTCACCCTCTGCAGTGATTTTGGAACCCCCAAAAATAAAGTCTGACACTGTTTCCACTGTTTCCCCATCTATTTCCCATGAAGTTATGGGACTGGATGCCATGATCTTCGTTTTCTGAATGTTGAGCTTTAAGCCAACCTTTTCACTCTCCTCTTTCACTGTCATCAAGAGGCTTTTTAGTTCCTCTTCACTTTCTGCCATAAAGGTGGTGTCATCTGCATATCTGAGGTTATTGATATTTCTCCTGGCAATCTTGATTCCAGCTTGTGCTTCTTCCAGCCCAGCGTTTCTCATAATGTACTCTGCATATATATTAAATAAGCAGGGTGACAATATACAGCCTTGACATACTCCTTTTCCTATTTGGAACCAGTCTGTTGTTCCATATCCAGTTCTAACTGTTGCTTCCTGACCTGCATATAGGTTTCTCAAGAGGCAGGTCAGGTGGTTTGGTATTCCCATCTCTTGAAGAATTTTCCACAGTTTGTTGTGATCCACACAGTCAAAGGCTTTGGCATAGTCAATAAAGCAGAAATGGATATTTTTTTCTGGAACTCTCTTGCTTTTTCCATGATCCAGCAGATGTTGGCAATTTGATCTCTGGTTCCTCTGCCTTTTCTAAAACCAGCTTGAACATCTGGAAGTTCACAGTTCATGTATTGCTGAAGCCTGGCTTGGAGAATTTTGAGCATTACTTTACTAGTGTGTAAGATGAATGCAATTGTCTGATAGTTTGAGCATTCTTTGGCATTGGCTTTCTTTGGGATTGGAATGAAAATGGACCTTTTCCAGTCCTGTGGCCACTGCTGAGTTTGCCAAATTTGCTGGTATATTGAGTGCAGCACTTTCACAGCATCGTCTTTCAGGATTTGAAATTGCTCAACTGGAATTCCATCACCTCCACTAGCTTTGTTCGTAGTGATGCTTCCTAAGGCGCACTTGATTTCACATTCCAGGATGTCTGTCTCTAGGTGAGTGATCATACCGTCGTGATTATCTTGGTCATAAAGATATTTTTTGTACAGTTCTTCTGTGTATTCTTGCCACATCTTCTTGATATCATCTGCTTCTGTTAGGTCCATACCATTTCTGTCCGTTATCAAGCCCATCTTTGCATGAAATATTCCCTTGGTATCTCTAATTTTCTTGAAGAAATCATGAGCTCCTTATTGCCAAATTCAGACTTAAATTGAAGAAAGTGGGGAAAACCACTAGACCATTCAGATATGACCTAAATCAAATCCCTTATGATTATACAGTGGAAGTAAGAAATAGATTTAAGGGACTAGATCTGATAGATAGAGTGCCTGATGAACTATGGATGGAGGTTCGTGACACTGTACAGGAGACAGGGATCAAGACCATCCCCATGGAAAAGAAATGCAAAAAAGCAAAATGGCTTTCTGGGGAGGCCTTACAAAGAGCTGTGAAAAGAAGGGAAGTGAAAAGCAAAGGAGAAAAGGAAAGATATAAGCATCTGAATGCAGAGTTCCAAAGAATAGCAAGAAGAGATAAGAAAGCCTTCTGCAGCAATCAGTGCAAAGAAATAGAGGAAAACAACGGAATGGGAAAGACTAGAGATCTCTTCAAGAAAATTAGAGATACCAAGGGAACATTTCACGCAAAGATGGGCTCGATAAAGACCATTCAGTTATGACCTAAATTAAATCCCTTATGATTATACAGTGGAAGTGACAAACAGATTCAAGGGATTAGATCTGCTAGACAGAGTGCCTGATGAACTATGGATGAAGGTTCCTGTCATTGTACAGGAGACAGGGATGAAGACCATCTCCAAGAAAAAGAAATGCAAAAAAGCAAAATGGCTGTCTGAGGAGGCCTTACAAAGACCTTAGAAAAGAAGAGAAGCTAAAGGCAAAGGAGAAAAGGAAAGGCATACCCATTTGAATATAGAGTTCCAAAGAATTGCAAGGAGAGATAAGAAAGCCTTCCTCAGTGATCAATGCAAAGAAATCGAGGAAAACAATAGAATAGGAAAGACTAAAGACTATTGTATATCTCTTCAAGAAAATTAGGGATACCAAGGGATCATTTCATGCAAAGATGAGCACAGTAAAGGACAGAAGTGGTAGGGACCTAACAGAAGCAGAAGATATTAAGAAGAGGTGGCAAAAATACACAGAAGAACTATAAAAAAATCTTCAAGACCCAGATAATCACAATGGTATGATCACTCACTTAGAGCCAGACATCCTGGAATGCAAGGTCAAGAGGGCCTTAGGAAGCATCACTACCAACAAAGTTAGTGGAGGTGATGGCATTCCAGTTGAGCTATTTCAAATCCTAAAAGATGATGCTGCGAAAGTGCTGTACTCAATATGCCAGCAAATCTGGAAATCTCAGCAGAGGCCACAAGACTGGAAAAAGTCAGTTTTCATCCCAATCCCAAAGAAATGCAATGCCAAAGAATGTTCAAACTTTTGCACATTTGCAATCACCTCACACTCTAGCAAGGTGATGCTCAAAATTCTCCACACCAGGCTTCAAAGGTACATGAACCATGAACTTCCAGATGTTCAGGCTTGTTTTAGAAAAGGCAGAGGAACCAGAGATCAAATTGCCAACATCTGTTGGATCATCAAAATACATCTATTTCTGTTTTATTGACTATGCCAAAATCTTTGACTATGTGGATCAAAACAAACTGTGGAAAATTCTGAAAGAGATGGGAATACCAGACCACCTGACCTGCCTCTTGAGAAATCTCTATGCAGGTCAGGAAGCAACAGTTAGAACTGGACATGGAACAACAGACTGGTTCCAAATAAGAAAAGGTGTATGTCAAGGCTGTATATCGTCACCCTTCTTATTTAACTTATATGCAGAGTATATCATGAGAAACGCTGGGCTGGGTGAAGCACAAGCTAGAATCAAGATTGCCAGGAGAAATATCAATAACCTCAGATATACACATGATACCACCCTTATGGCAGAAAGTGAAAAAGAACTAAAGAGTCTCTTGATGACAGTGAAAGAGGAGAGTGAAAAAGTTGGCTTAAAGCTCAACATTCAGAAAAAGAAGATCATGGCATCTGGTCCCATCACTTCATGGCCAATAGATGGGGAAACAGTGGAAACAGTGGCAGACTTCATTTTTGGGAGTTCCAAAATCACTGCAGATGGTGACTGTAGACATGAAATTAAGAGATGCTTGCTCCTTAAAAGAAAAGTTATGACCAACCTAGAAAGCACATTAAAAAGCAGAGACATTACTTTGCCAACAAAGATCTGTCTAGTCAAAGCTATGGTTTTTCCACTAGTCATGTATGGATGTGAGAGTTGGACTATAAAGAAAGCTAAGCACCAAAGAATTGATGCTTTTGAACTGTGGCGTTGGAGAAGACTCTTGAGAGTCTTTTGGTTAGCACGGAGATCCAACCAGTCCATCCTAAAGGAAATAAGTCCTGAATATTCATCAGAAAGACTGATGTTGAAGCTGAAACCCAATACTTTTGTGACCTGAGGCAAATAACTGACTCATTGGAAAAGACCCTGATGCTGGGAAAGATTGAAGGGGGTAGGAGAAGGGGACGACAGAGGATGAGATGGTTGGATGGCATCACCAACTCGATGGACATGAGTTTGAGTAAACTGTAGGAGTTGGTGATGGACAAGGAAGTCTGGTGTGCTCCAGTCCATGGGGTCACAAAGAGTCGGACACACCTGATTGACTGAACTGAACTGTACTGAACTTGTGACCTCCATGGACTGCAGAATGCCAGGCTCCTCTGTCTTCCACTATCTCCAGAGTTTGTTCAAATTCACTTGTATTGATTTGGTTACAAAAGCAAACAAAATAATTTTTTGATGTAGCTACAAGTATCACAAGCCTTCCTACAATTGTAACTTATTAATGCAGGAGTCACTACAATGCCAGGGCTTCCTTTTCAGCCTTTGTTGACAGTGTGTTCTGGAACACGGCCCCTTAAGCACAAGAGTGTTTCCTGAGGCACTTGGTCCTCTTTCCTTTTGGGTACTTTGTGCCTGGAACTTGGTAGGAAGAGTGGAATATTTATTGAATGAACAAACACCTTCGCAGTATACCTCACTCTCTTCTAATACTCTGCAGATTCCTATTCTGTATTCATTTAAGAAAAGCACTGTCATTTCTTAAAATATATCTCTCTCTTTCTTTCCAAGAACTGGCATCTACAACTGAACTGATGTATGCAGAAGCATACTTTTGTGTATTCTGTGAATAATGGTGTAAGCAATTGTTAAGCTTCGTGTTTTTCAACCTTTGGGAATGATTGATTTTTATGACCGCTTCCATCTGAGTTAGTTTTCATCTGATCCATGATGTAAACAGACTGAGAACCCAACCTGCATTAATCCACGTGGCCCACCATTCCCCAGGGCTGCGTAATGCCTCCAGTCCAAAGACTAAAATGTCATGTGTTTTTTCCTACTAAATCACTTAACAAAACCACAAGGAAGGGGATATGGAGTTAAATGATATTTATTAAGGGGCAGACATAGTCAGGTGCACTCATTGCAGTGATGATGGGTACAACGAAGGAACAGTTCACTGCTCATCCATAGAGGTTTGTGCAGAGTTGAGAATGTCCTGGTGGTCTCCATGGGCTGGCAAGCACCCTTTTGGGTAAAGGGCTCCAGGGATAGAGAGAGACTCTGGAACCCTAACTCAGAAAGAGGAGGTACTATCTTAGCAAACTGGTTCTAAAAATACACCTGCTTATCTTAAGGAAAACAGAGTTACCAGTAAGACACTGTACTGTGAACAGACTAACAACTGCATTTTTTAAACCTCTTTGCTATGAGTGCTTTATTTGCTACCTTATATTATGCTCCTGAAAAAATAGAATTCTACTTAAAATGTGATAATAAGACTTCCTTCATTGTTTTACAATTTTGAGCTTATTGCTATTCATTTTAGCTGTCTAGAAGGTACTGATTTTTAATTTTCATTACTCTTGTGGCTTTTTGAATTTGGGTTCAAATGTGCTTTGACTTTTAGTTCATGGAAACAAACATACTTAACATACTTGATGAAATCTTATATACCATGTTTTCTTAAAAACTTGTGAGAGCTATTGGAGAGCTGACTTGTTCCTATACATGCGATTATATACGCTCACATATTCAATATGTATCAGGTATCCCTGTTTGGGGCTTCCATGGTGGCTCAGTGGAAAAGAACTGCCTGACAATACAGGAGACACAAGAGACATGAGTTTGATTCCTGGGTCAGGAAGACTCCCTGAAGGAGGAAATAGAAACCCACTCCAGTATTCTTGCCCAGAGAATTCTGTGGATGGAGGAGCTTGGTAAGCTATAGTTCATGAGGTTGCAAAGAGTTGGACATGACTGAGCAACTGTGCATGCACACATCCTTTTTTAGCATCTTGGTTCATTTAAAAATACACAGGCATTGCCTCCTTAGACTAGCACTGTTGCTGTTCAGTTGCTAACTTATGAGAACCAATGGACGGCAGCACTCCAGACTTCCCTGTCCTTCACTGTCTCCCTCAGTTGGCTTAAACTCATGTCCATTGAGTCAGTGATGTGTAGACTAGCATGCTTTAGGCTAATAAAGATATTGTTAGGAGACCACTTACTCCTATCTTGCCCAACCACATCTCCTCCAGCCAGAGCAAAACTACCTGTGAAACTCCTGTGTATACTCTTTCTTGATGTTTTGGGTTCTCTAGGTTGCCATTGATCATTTTCATGCCCTTCCTAGGTGGAGTCAACCTTCTCTATTCTTCTTTCTAAATGCAATGCTTTAAGTGCCAATTTCTATTGTTAGATGGTGATCTGCTTGGCCTCTCTTATCACTAAGTTGTATTCTCCTAACCTATTCTCTCAGTGGAAAAAATAAGACCATTTATTGAACATCAGCTGTATGTCAAAAATTGACTTTGCCCTTGAGTAAAAGGAAGTTACAATGACCTGCAAAGAATGTGCCTGGCAAATATTGAGGGGATGTAATTGACAGAGTGCCTGCTGCTGTGCTTGGAAACCAGTCACTGTATTTGCACTCAGGCACACTTCTCACAACTGCACCCCACCTGGGATGTGTGACGTGTGGACAGCAGAGTGCTTTCTGGGAGACTGGGGAACCCTTTGAAAGTTGACTTTGGCTCAGGGACACCATGGCTTTGCTGAACTTTCTCAAGATAAGATGGAAGCCTAGGGTGCTTCTACCCAACTTTCTTTCTACATTCTTCACTAAAAATAAGGCTTTTATCACCATCTGGGAGTCTCCTTGTCTTCTCCAGCCGTCTCCCTACTTCCTTACACAGTAATCCCCCCGAATAGATAGACACATGTAGTTCTGCCATAACATTTGCTTTATGGGTGCCCGGCACTAACATAGCATCCAAAAAGAGACTCAGGAGCTTTAGTGGGAGGGAGGAATGAAAGTAAGATGAAAAGCAAAAAAAAAAAGAGAGAGAATGGAAGGGAAGGAAATGATTTTAGGCACTGAGATATAAATCATATTTTGAAGGGAGGGGTTACTAGTTTGCTAAAGCTGGAAAAGACCCTCTGAGGAGGACTTTAATTTAAATAATGATAAGAGATGTCCTCGCAAAGATTAAAAAACTTATCATGATAAAAAATAATAGCAAGTTCAAACATCTTTAGGTAGGAAGGTTGATGCTGAGACAAAAGCTAAAGGCTGGTGATGTTTAAGGAAAGTGTAGAAAGGGCTGGGGTGGAGGAACACATAGAAGCTAGATGCTGGAGTCTTTTTTATGCCATTTCAGGCAAGGATTGTCATGTGTGCTATCATCTTGAAAAGTCCTTTTCAGGCCTGTGCAGAGGACAAGCATGGAGTAGAGAGAAGAGTTTGAAAGTTGTATTCTTACAGCTAAGACATGTATGTGCTCTGGACTTAGGAATTAGTGTCAGAAATTGTGTAAACTGCTGAGAGAATGTATGTTGCAGACAATATAAGGAAACTACATGCTTGATGGTGACATATATTGAGGTGAGAAAAGCTGTAGGGAGTAGATTATATGCAGAGAATAGAATCAATAGCTTAATTTAACATATTGAGTTTAAGATTCTTATAACCTAAGGTTTTTAATATAGTATTGTAGGTCAATATAATTCAATTAAAATTTTGAGGTTCTTGTTATTAATCCAAGCAGAGGTTTGGAGAAGGCACTTGGAGCTCAAGGGAGACTTCTAAGATGAAGATACAGATTTGAGTCTTCAACCTATTTATAGTATTTTAAACCAAGGAAGTGTAGATAATCACCTAGAGAGACAATGTAGTAAAGAAGTGGAAAAAGTGGAGAGGATAGCACAGAGATATCTCAGTATTTAGGTCTTTGAGTAAAGAAGAAGATCCGGGATAAGATACCAAGGAGTTGTCAAGATGGTGAAACAAAATCAGGCAGTGATAGAGTAAAATAAAAGAATAAAATAGAGTCTGAAGAAGGATAAGGTGATCAGCTCGCTAAACACTGTTGAGAGGTCTAGAAACAGGAAAACAGAGAACCGGTCATTGGTTTTACAAGTAGTGATGTGACTGGTGATCTGAAAGTGAACCCTTTCAGTGGAGAATAAAATTCAAAGGCCTACCCTCTTCCCTAGAAAGACTGAGATAACATTGAAATATTAACCTCCCACTTCTTCTCCTCTAGACTGCCTTCTTTCCATAGTTACAGGATGCTTGTTCCTTGGAAGAAAAGCTATGACAAACCTAGACAGCATATTCAAAAACAGAGACATCAAAATTCAAAAGGATTAGGGTGGAGGCATGAGAAGAACAGAGGAAGCTAGTAGGTTTAGAAAACTCTTGCTGATATTTAGGTAAAGATGATGGTGACATGGGTTAGGCTGGTGGTAGAAGTTGAGAGAATCAGACAGATGTCAGACATGGTATAGAGGTAGAACTTGCTGGTGAATTTAGTGAAAAGTTGAAAGAAATAGAAGTCCCTAGTATGCATCCTAAGATAAAATTGCAATGAAAGGATTTAAGAGTGTGGCATCATTAAAGTTGGATTTTAAAAGTCATTCTTGCTACATAGCTTCCTAAACAGTTGTTATTACTTTTATAATTTTGCTGTAATCTTATGAACCTCCAGTGTTATTAAATGCATATGAACTTCTACTCTTTACCATATTTATACTGTTAATTTCCATAAACTCATCATTTTTGCTTATATATGTATTATGTTAACATGAAACTTTGCTTCATTATGGGAAAGTGAAAGCCAGTTTTAGTCTTACTTGCTAAAGA
>SJYQ01001749.1:640414-740794 GCA_006410935.1 Redunca redunca
AGTGAAAATATAAGAAAGCAAAATCTGTTGAAAACAGCTCGAGCAGGTAAAACTTCAGTTCCAGCTCTGACATCTAAGGTGCTTGGCAGTTACCACTCCTGTCCCAACAACAGCAAAACCCTAAAGAAACTGAAAATCAAAAACTTATCTTGTACCCACTGAGGCTGCAGAGCGAATTGCCACCATGAAATCTAAAAAGATAAGTGAATTCAGATTCGCAACTGAGATTTACTTAATCAGAGCAGAAGTCAGTGGACCTGAAACTTGCAGGAAATCTTAAGTGGTAATTTTAATGAATTCCTGGGTATAGAAAAAATCGATACACCTAGCCAGGCTTAACCAAGGAAAAAAAGAGAAAGAGAGAAAATACCAATTGCTAATCTCAGAAGTGTGAAAAGGCATTCATCATGACAGCTCCCATGGACAATAAAAGGAATATTGTAGGGAATGTTGTAAGGAATATTGTCATAGCCATACCTTGATATTTGAGACAAAATGGGCTAATTCTTTGAAAGATCCATACTACTAATACTACAACTCACACAAGGAGAAATAGCTAATGTGAGGGCAGGAGGAGAAGGGAGTGGCCGAGGATGAGACTGCAGGATGGCATCACTGACTCAATGGACTTGAGTTTGAGCAGACTCCAGAAGATGGACTGGGTACCTGATTTAGTGTGGAGATTGTGGGAGAAACACTGCCCTCTGAAATAGTGAATATTCTGCAAAGAATGAACACATCTGCAAGACAGTTCTGTGCTGCTACAAACGTTGCTCTGCAGTAACAGCTTTGAAAGTCACTGTTTCAAGTTTCTTCAGGAGCTTGAAGAATCAGAACAGGAACGCTAAACTCAGTGATCCCCAACGTAGGCAACAGAAATCTTACTGAAGAAGAGACTTAGTGTGTGACTCAAAGGTCAGCCAGGGAGCAACACACCGAGACAGAGAAGAGTGGGGAAGAGTGTGTTTCCATTTCCTTGTGATTTTTGCAAATCTCAGCCACAGATAAACAGAGAGATCCACAGAGATCAAGAGAATGCCCCCTCTGTCCTGAACATGTGGCCTAATAAGCCAGGATGGAGAAACAGAGGGAGGAAATATTAAACACACACAAGTATACTTCAATAAAAAAAAATAAAATAAAAATTAAAAATAAAACTAAAAACCATACACACACATATTGATATTTACTCCAATATCCACTGTAGGGTTCAAGATTGTCCAAAATATCCAGCACCACTTAACAATGTAATGCCCTCTTTCTTAGATACACATTACTAATCTGAAAGGAAACCTTTGGTTCGATGCTCTTGTTTTTCTCGGGACGAAGAAGTGCAGGGTTTGGGCATGACTTACCTGGAGTCATCCATTGCTAGAGGCAGAACCTAATGGGCTGATGCTCTTCCTGATCTTTTGTTCCTCTCTCTGCTCTTCTGCCCCTCTCCTTTCTGTCCCTTCCTTCCATCCTTCCTAGAACATGTGGTAAACACTACAGAACAGAGGACATCGTTCCCTGGGCAAGTTCTTCTGAAGTTATTTCAGGCAATATGTTGTCCTCAGCTGAGTTACAAAAGGGACTGCGGGTGAAGATTCTTCAGACATGAATGGCACGTGTGAGTTTCACCCACAGGTAAAGAAACATGGATCTTGTCCTTGGATGCCTCCCTTTGCCTGGAATCCCCCCTTTCTTCTCTGTGCATAGTGAGATCACATTTCTTTTTCAAGATCCAGATAAAATGGCATCTCCTTTGGGAACCCCCCTGCTGCCTTGCGGGAGACCGTCCTCGTTGATGCCTCACAGCCTTGCCTCTGTCAACACTCAGACCGTCTGAGCTCAAAGGCTAATTAACCTGGCCATTTATTTGCTTGTGTGAGTCTGAATGAATTACCTCTTTAAGGCTCACATTACTCAGATGCAAAAAGGTTTTAACAGCAATACCTCTTTTAGAGGTTCAGAGGAAATTAAATAATACAAAATTAGTGGTGGGTTTTAATTTTTTTTTTTTAATTTTCCCAATAGAAGATCATACAATTCTTGGGTCAGGGGCTGTGTCCTGTGATCTAATGCATTCTCATCCTCTCCACTCCCTTGTCTTCATTCCCTTTTTCCTTCTACTCTGCTCTGGAGCATTTATTGGACACCTGTTTTTAGGAAAGAACTTGGGCATCACCTCCAGGAGAGGGAGGGTGAAGATCTGGGCTAAGCTGTAGCTTGAGAACTTTTGCTGATCCCACAAGGCATTGCATCATGGTACTTGCTGCTGAGCTCAGTGGATCCTTCCTCTTCAAGAGTCCCCCTTCTCCTTTATGTCCTTCTCTCATTCTTGGAGTTGACACCACTGAAGTCTTCCCTCACTCACCCTGAAAGTGATGTAATTTCTTGCCCTGGTGTAGACTTTATTTTCTTCATTATCATTGTGTTTTCATCTTCCTGGCTCCAACCATTCATGCAAGGGCTCCAAAGAATGGTTTGTTCTGATTTCTGGTTTTATGTCTTTTTATGACAACACAGTGCCATCTTAAAACCCCTGATTTTTTAACATTTCTAGAGCAATCTGCAAATATTAACTAATCGAGTCTCACATCAGCCCTGGGAGGCAGGGTCAGTGTGATTGTTTCCACTTTATGGATAAGAGCACCGGATGCAGAAAGTTAAAGGGATGTGCTTCAGATTGCAAATAAAGCAGAAAACAAATGCACCATTCAGAGTAGGACCCTTCCTCACCATCACTGTCCTTGAAAGCAGCTGGTGGAAAAGAGGAGGATGGAGGTGGGTCAGGGGAAGTCAGAGGACAGTTTCAGGGTCTTGGGCAAGATGTATTAGGGACGTGGGTTTAGCTGTATGTTTATGTGTCTCTCACCCCATCCTTGAGGACTTGGATCACTTTATCATAGTCACAGGACACAAAGCATAGTATGCATTTAGTAACAATGTGCGTGTCTGAAATAGAGATGGTGCTAGAAATACAGACCCTTTTTTCCCTTCCCCAACTCTACTTGACTAGAGCATATAGGTAGCACTAAATGCATTTAATTCTCAGTTTTATTTGTGGGCTCTGCAGTCAGCCTAATTCCACATCTTGGCTTCATCACTTACACCTTGCAGTCTTGGACAGATCACTGAGCCATATTCAGCTTTATTTTCCATTTATAGAACAAAATAAAACAGCAAAAAATAATCATAGTACCTATTCACGGGGTTGCTGTGTAAGGGGAACTGAAATTTTTAGAACAGAATCTGGTTCAAGATAAGAACTCAGCTCATCCCTGTCTTGAATACATGCACACACAAAAGCATTAATCATTTTATTTTCCCTCACTGTGTCTAGTACAGAGGGTCATCCAATACAGAATGTGAAGCATACATGTTTTTGGAAACTGAGTGTCTCCATCAGAGAGTTAAAAATAACTGAGAGCTACTTATATTGAGGTAAACCATACAACAAGATTCAAGGGACAAATTTAAACTGTTTGACTAGCGGTCCGGAGGTGAGACAGAAGTCTGAGGTGGTACATTATGGCTGACATGCGAAATCTGGTAGAAAGACTGGAAAGAATGGTGGGCCGCCTGGAGGCAGTTTCCCATGCCCCTGACACACACTGTGGGTATGGAGACAGTGCTGCAAAAGCAGGAACAACTCCATATGTGCAAGCGTTTGACTCACTGCTGGCCGGTCCTGTGGCAGAGCACCTCAAGATCGTAAAGAGACTGGGGGAGATGTGCAGACACATGCGGAGAGGGTCCACACAGGTCTGAAGTTAGAGCGAGCTCTCTCGGTTACAGCCTCTCAGTGCCAGCAGCCAGCAGGCAACAAGCTTTCTGACTTGTTGGCACCCATCTCCGAGCAGATCCAAGAAGTGATGACCTTCCGGGAGAAGAACCAAGGCAGCAAGTTGTTCAGTCACCTGTCAGCTGTCAGTGAAAGTATCCGGGCCCTGGGTTGGGTGGCTATGGCTCCCAAGCCTGGTCCCTAGGTGAAGGAAATGAATGATGCTGCCATGTTTTATACAAATCGAGTCCTCAAGGAGTACAAAGATGTGGATAAAAAGCACGTGGACTGGGTCAAAGCTTACTTGAGTATATGGACAGAGCTGCAGGCTTACGTTAAGGAGTTCCATACCACCAGATTGGCCTGGAGCAGAATGGGGCCTGTGGCAAAAGAACTGAGTGGCCTGCCATCTGGACCCTCTGCTGGATCCGGTCCTCCTCCTCCCCTACCAGGCCCACCTCCCCCCGACCCAGTCCCCACCAGTTCAGGCTCAGATGACTCTGCTTCACGCTCAGTCCTCCTCCTCCCCTACCAGGCCCACCTCCCCCCGACCCAGTCCCCACCAGTTCAGGCTCAGATGACTCTGCTTCACGCTCAGCGCTGTTTGCGCAGATTAATCAGGCGGAGAGCATCACACATGCCCTGAAACACGTATCTGATGACATGAAGACTCACAAGAACCCTGCCTTGAAGGCTCAGAGTGGTCTGATACAAAGTGGCCCCAAACCCGTCTCTGCATCTAAACCAGATCCCCCAAAACCAGTCACAAAGAAGGAGCCAGCTCTACTTGAACTAGAGGGCAAGAAGTGGAGAGTGGAAAAGCAGGAGAATGTTTCTAACCTGGTGATAGAGGATACAGAGCTGAAACAGGTGGCTTACATATTCAAGTGTGTGAACTCGCCATTGCAAATCAAGGGCAAAATTAACTCCATTACAGTAGATAACTGTAAGAAACGTGGTCTGGTGTTTGATGACGTGGTGGGCATTGTGGAGATAATCAATAGTAAGGATGTCAAAGTTCAGGTAATGGGTAAAGTGCCAACCATTTCCATCAACAAAACAGATGGCTGCCACATTTACTTGAGCAAGAACTCCCTGGATCGTGAGATAGTCAGTGACAAATCTTCTGAGATGAACATCCTCATTCCTACAGAAGGCGGTGACTTCAATGAGTTCCCAGTCCCTGAGCAGTTCAAGACCCTATGGAATGGGCAGAAGTTGGTCACCACAGTGACAGAAATTGCTGCATAAGCGAAGTGCCACTGGGTTCCTTGCCCTCTCCCTCACACCATGGGATAAATCTGTATCAAGATGGTTCTTTTTTAGATTTCCTCTACCTTTCTGCTCTTAAACTGATTCTCTGCTTTGAGAAGCACAGCTACCTGCCTTCACTGAAACATACCTCAGGCTGAGATTTAGGGTGGAATAGCAGGTCAGTTGATCTTCCGCGGGAAAGTGCAGCTCTTTCATATCAACTCAACCACACCGCCAGTCCGTTCTTAAGCAACTGCAGACCAGGACAGGTGTGTTTTAGCTTTCAGCCTTCGGGGTTATTTGACCAACAAATAGTCTTTTGGGAAGACTATAGCAGTCCCAGGAATTAACAGGTCAGAATGTTCACACAAGTTAACCTTTTTCTAACAATGAGTGTGAAGGTGACAGAAGCTGATCCTAGTTAGTTCTTCTAACTTAAACTAATTTTCACTATTGGCAAGTGAGGCAAGGGTTGCATGGGACTGAAGGCTGAAGCTTGGCCGTCTAGTATTCTTAGCAAAATGATTTCCTACAAGCATTCCTTTTCTTCTGCATTCCATCCTGCACCTGCCCAAACCTGACCGTAGGTTGTCCTGTGTTAGCTGCTGTGGTGGTGCCCTGCACCCAGGCCAGCTAAAGGACTCTCAGACCCTTTCTCTCTCGGGCTCCTGCCCAGCACCTTCCTACAGAGATGACTTAAAAAGAGAGAGAGAATAAAAAGAGGAAAACCGCACCATTCCCAGAAATCTGGCTCCCCTTTCTCCTTCCATTCTAGGTGCCCATCACCAATCTTCACTGTTTCCATGGCCCTGCCATACTCACAACTTTTGGCTTCTGTCTGGGCACCTGAACCAAGGACTAAAATCTCCACTGCAGGCTGCTTTTAGGTCTTGTGTAAAAATCTTGCACAGCCTTGCTAATGCAACTTTCAGTTTTTCCTCTAGGACAAACACTTTACCAAAATATGCAACTTTTTTTTGGTGGGAAGAGAGATTGTCCTGTGATTTCTACCCATTTCCTGAGGCCTGTGGAAATAAACCTTTATGTACTTAAAGTTATACAGAAAATAGAATAAAATTAATACCAAACTCAAACAATAAATAAATAAACTGTTTGACGAATAAAATTCTTATAAATAAATACCAAATATTTTTGGTTAGACAAATGCTTTTTGTTGCCACAAAAGATTTTAGGATAGGATTTGCCTTCTGCAAACATTAGGACAGCTGTATGTAGCCACAGTTTATTGATAACTAGTATGGAATTCTCACAATGGATGTTCATTAAATGTTTACTGACCATTAGGGGCATTCACTTGGCAGTAGTTTTCAATAGCAGCCTAAGAATAATAAAAGAGAAAGAAATGTGCTGACTTATGCTGACATGGAGGTGGTCAGAATTTTTACATCCTGTTCATACTTGCTGAAATCTTGATTTAGATTAAAACTCTTTACACACATTGATATATTCGGTTGGTACAAAAGTAACTGTGGGTTTTCACTGTTGAATTTTGCCTTTGATATTGGAAGACATTGTTAACTAAATGTGGTTCTCTTATACATTATTTTAATGCACATTTCTTGTTTTAGGGGGGTTTTTTGCTAATGATTTATTACTTGCTCTGTATCTTATATTTATTTTAGACTATGAAAATGATGTTAGACAAAAGGCAAATTTGAACAATTTTCTTATTTGAGCTCAAAATGTGTTGTAAAGTAGTGGAGACAACTTGCAACATCAACAACACATTTGGCCCCAGAAAGGCTAACGAATATGCAGAGCAGGGGTGATTAAAGACTTCTTGCAAAGGAGACAAGAGACTTGAAGATGAGGAGTATAGTGGCCAGCCATCCGAAGTTGACAATGACAGTTAAGGCCATCATCTAAGCTGATCCTCTTAAAACTGCACAGGAGTTGCCAAAGAACTCAGTGTCAACCATTCTGTCATTGTTTGGCATTTGAAGCGAATTGGAAAGGTGAAAAAGCTCAATAAGTGGGTGCCTCATGAGCTGAATGACAATAAAATAAAATCTTCATTTTGAAGTGTCCTCTTCTCTATTCTATGTAACAGCAATGAACCATTTCTGGATCAGATTTTGATGTGCCATGAAAAGTGGATTTTATATGACAACCGGCAAAGACCAGCTAGTGGTTGGACAGAGAAAAAGCTTCAAAGCACTTTCCAAAGCCAGACTTGCCACCAAAGATGTCATGGTGACTATTTGGTGGTCTGCTGCCTGTCTGATCCACTACAGCTTTCTGAATCCCAGTGAAACCAGTAAGTCTGAGAAGTATGCTCAGCAAACTGATGAGATGCATCAAAAACTGCCATGCCTGCAGCAAACATTGGTCAATAAAGGGCCAGTTCTTCTCCACAACAACGTCTGACTGCATGTCACACAACCAATGCTTCAAAAGTTGAACAAATTGGGCTCCAAAGTTGTGCCTCATCCACCACATTCACCTGACCTCTCACCTAAAAACTACCACTTCTTTAAGCATTTCGACAACTGTTTTGCAGGGGAAATACTTCCACAACCAGCAGGAGGCAGAAAATGCTTTCCAAGAGTTCACTGAATCCTGAAGCATGGATTTTTATGCTTCAGGAATAAACCAGTTTATCTCTCACTGGCAAAAATGTGTTCACTGCAATAGTTTCCATTTTGACTAATAAAGATTTATTTGAGCCTGTGCTCTACGCTGTGCTTAGTCACTAAATTGTGTCCAACTCTTTGCAATCCCATGGACTATAGCCCTCCAGGCTCCTCTATCCATGGGGTTCTCCAGGAAAGAATACTAGAGTGGGTTACCATGCCCTCCTCCAGGGGATCTTCCAGACTCAGGGATCGAATCCAGGTCTCCTGCATTGCTGGTGGATTTCTTGACCATCTGAGCTACCAGGAAAGCCCATAAATACTGGAGAGGGTAGTCTATCCTTTCTCCAGGGTATCTTCCTGACCCAGGAATTGGACCAGGGTATCTTGTAACGCAGGTGGATTCTTTACCAGCTGAACCACCAGAGAAACTCATGTTTGAGCCTAGTTATAATCCCATCACTTCATGGGAGATAGATGGGGAAATAGTGGAAACAGTGTCAGACTTTATTTGGGGGGCTCCAAAATCACTGCAGATGGTGACTGCAGCCATGAAATTAAAAGATGCTTACTCCTTGGAAGAAAAGTTATGACCAACCTAGATAACATATTCAAAAGCAGAGACATTACTTGGCCGACTAAGGTCTTTCTAGTCAAGGCTATGGTTTTTCCAGTGGTCATGTATGGATGTGAGAATTGGACTGTGAAGAAGGCTGAGTGCCGAAGAATTGATGCTTTTGAACTGTGGTGTTGGAGAAGACTCTTGAGAGTCCCTTGGACTGCACGGAGATCCAACCAGTCCATTCTGAAGGAGATCAGCCCTGGGATTTCTTTGGAGGGAATGATGCTAAAGCTGAAACTCCAGTACTTTGGCCACCTCATGTGAAGAGTTGACTCATTGGAAAAGACTCTGATGCTGGGAGGGATTGGGGGCAGGAGGAGAAGGGGACGACAGAGGATGAGATGGCTAGATGGCATCACCAACTCGATGGACGTGAGTTTGAGTGAACTCCAGGAGTTAGTGATGGACAGGGAGGCCTGGCATGCTACGATTCATGGGGTTGCAAAGAGTCAGACACAACTGAGCGACTGAACTGACTGACTGATAATGATTTAAAATTCATGGTACGGAACTGCAATTATATTCGCAACAACCTAGTACAAGTTGTGCTACTGATCTAAAGGGTACTTTGATTACAGCAAAAGCCAATGGTACCTATTTTTTTATTCTAAAATATATTATTTATTTTGAAATCCATAAATCTTAAAATGTTAAATATTTTGTTAAATCTCAAACCACCACATATCACATAAACTATCTTATTTATTATTATTATTTGCAACACTGTTTCTCCTAGAAATCCCCATGGTATTCTCCTGACAGGGTTTAAAGAGCCTAAGAATTTAACTCAGGTGTATTTTGAGACACCAGGAACACTACTTGGAGAATGGAGAGAACTTACCCTCTTTTGTAACCAGGATTGCAGGTCACTCATGTAGGTGGTTCACTGTCAAAAGAAAAAACAAATAGTAGAAAGTAGAACACAAGGCTTATTTCTAGTACCTATATTCTGGGCTGTCACTTTGATAATTCCAATTCAGACTTCTGATGCATTGCAGGGAATATGCAAGAGGGCAGGGAAAAAAAAAACAGAGTTTTAAAGAAAACATCAGTAGAGTATTTCCCAGAAGTAGATTATGCAGGAAGTATGCAAATAACTTCTTGGATTCCTTGCTGAAGCAGGAACTCAGAACAGCAAAGACCATATGAAGAAGGAACAATCTCTTAATTACCTCATCCTTAAAGAAGGAGAAGAAAACAGATTCTGAACATTTATCAAAGGGAACACCAAAATCTTTGCCAAAAGGGTCTTTTATGTGGGTGTCTTCTATTGAAATTACAAAGCTTTTACATCTCACATTTGAGTGCCATGATAAGATTGGCATTAGGTAGAGGGAAGTATATCTCAGATTATTTTATCCCTTCTTGAGATACGTTGTTGTTGTTGTTCAGGCGCCAGTCATAGGTGACTCTTCAAGACCCCATGAGCTGCAGCATAGCAGGTTGAGATATTCAGGCTCTCACAGAGTTTTTTAGGGTTGTTTGTGCTTTGGGGGGTACTAACACCAGGACGATCCTTGTTTGTCTCCATCCCTTTGATCATGGTATTAACAGTTTGAAAAGGCAGGCTTCCCACAGGTAATATTAAATGCTTAAAAGGAAATGCATTGCTTTTCTTATTCCATCTATTTATAGTTTAAAGGCTCAGATTCAACATTCTTTCTCTCTGCCCCTATTATTAACTTGTACATATCTCCGTTGTGGCAAACACATTTTAATTACATTTTCTGCTTGATGAATTTCCAATTCCCTGTCTTTTATTCTATGTAACCTCTGGACTTAGAAGAGGGACTTAGT
This sequence comes from Redunca redunca, assembly GCA_006410935.1. NCBI lineage: Eukaryota > Metazoa > Chordata > Mammalia > Artiodactyla > Bovidae > Redunca > Redunca redunca. The sequence continues at coordinate 650,451 of SJYQ01001749.1, forward strand.
CATTGAAAAAAATCTCAAATATTGAGTAAATTGGTGGGAAAATAAAAATGGAACAGTGTCTTTAAACATCTAAAGCCAAACTATTCACCAATTATCACTGCAACAATTTCACTTAACTAGACCCTGAAGGGTGGCTTCCCAGATGGCGCAGTGGTAAAGAACCTACCTGCCAATGCAGGAGATGTAAGAGATGCAGGTTCAATCCCTGGGTCAGGAAGATCTCCTAGAGGAGAAAAGGGCAACTCACTCCAGTATTTTGCCTGAAAAATCCCGTAGACATGGGAACCTGATGGGCTGCTGTCCATGGGGTCCCAAAGAGTTGGACACTATTGAGCATCTGAGCACAACAAATAGAAAAGAAGTAGGGGGCTTTTCAATAAGAAGCAAGAGCATGGTCAAAGGTTAAGAGGTATTCATTGCAGCCCAGATGATTTATTGGGAAGAGGTTGTTTTATTTTACTTGGTTTTCTCAAACTCAATGAGAAATCTAGAGTTTGAGCACTTCCTATCTAGATTAAAAGCAAGTCTTGGCTTTTGCCCTTCCTTCCTCACTTGTTGGATGCTGCAGGAGTTCTTGACCTCAAATCATAACACAAATGCATCTGAATGTCTGGGGAGTAAGACCACAGTAGCCTTGGGTCCTCTTTAAGGATCAAGTGAAAGTGAACACGTTAGTTGCTCAGTCATGTCCAACTCTTTGCAACCCCATGGGCTGTACAACCCCTCACCCATTCCCAGGCTCCTCTGTCCATGGAATTCTCCAGGCAAGAATACTGGAGTGGGTAGCCACTCCCTTCTCCAGGGGATCTTCCTAACCCAGGAATCAAACCCAGGCCCCCCACATTGCAGGTGGATTCTTTACCACCTGAGCTACCAGGGAAGCCCTTGAACATCAAGGGACCTCACTGGAAGCCCTTCCCCTAATGCTTAAATGTGTGTCATGTTCCCAATTTTAAAATCAAACAGGAAGTGGAAATGGAGCTGCTGTTACTGACTTGAAGATTTCCTAACAGGGCCAGGTACATCTCCTCTGAAGAGCATGGTGCCTGAACAGAAGAAGGTTCTAGCAGTAGGAAAGGAGCAGGTGTAAGCGTGGACAGAGACTGGATCCTTGGGAGCATCCAAGAGTGAATGCTTAAAGGGTAAGGAGCAAAAACCACAGGGATATTTAAGGAATTCTAAGCAGTCCAACCTGCACAGACAATAAGATCTGATCTTCATGTAAAGAGTTTACATTCTGGACTAAATAATGTGCAGCCCCAAGTTATTTTCTCTTCCACTGATGAGGAAAATGTGGAATAGTAATAATAAAATTTTAATGACCTCCTCACAGTGTAATCAATGCTTGAGATTCCTGATTGTGTGTATTCTCCTAAATACCAAGAAATAAGTGTGATATTCACTTTTCACAGATGAAGATCAGGAGACTCAGATGCAAAACCACATCAGTTAATCAGGAGCAGAACAAACTGAAAGTGAGGTTGATCTGGCTCCAAAGTCCATTCAGTTCTGAATCTGTGTGAGCTGATTACCTGTGCACACTTCACTGTGGTTGTTGTTTAGTCGCTAAGTCGTGGCTGACCCTTTTGTGACCCCATGAACTGCAGCCTACCAGGCTCCTCTGTCCATGGGGCTTCCTAGAAAAGAATACTGGAATGGGTTGCCGTTTTCTTCTCCAGCACACTCCATTAGAGTTTATCAAACCTAGAAGGAGTTATGGTATGAAATTTAGATATCGCATGTTTCATGGCTCCCCTTGCCTCTGTGTAGGTGGTGAAGTAGAGCTATCAAGCCTTCAAAGCGTCCTTAACCAAGGGAAGGAGGGCATGTTCCAGGTGACAGAATGTTCTCCCAACTTCTCAGGGCTCTTCTTCTTGCCCATGGGGGCAGTGAAATTTAAATTTGTCCCTGTCTTCTCTTTTAGGACCATGAGTGTATAACACCTTAGAAGGAATTAGAAAGGTCATAATCAAGCATGGCTATTCAAGATGCTTGTTGTCCTGGCAATTGGCACTCCTCCTCATTGCCCCCTCCATCCTTCAGCAGCTGTACCCAACCCCACAGGGCAAGCGGTCCATGGAGTCACACCAACTGAGAACTCACTTCCTTCTTTTGAATTAATTTTATTTATCTATTTTTTTGGCCATGCAGCCTGTGGGATCTTAGTTTCCTGTTGTTGTCCAGTTGCCCAGTTGTGTGTGACTCTTTGCAACTCCACGGACTGCCGCATGCCAGGCCTTCCTGTCCCTCACAATCTCCTGAAGTTTGCCCAAGTTCATGTCCATTGCATCGGTGATGCCATCCAACCATCTCACCCTCTGATGTCCTCCTTTCCTTCTGCCCTCAATCTTTCCCAGCATCAGGGACCTTCCCAATGAGTTGGCTGTTTGCATCAGATGATAAAAATGCTGGAGCTTCAGCTTCAACATCAGTCCTTCCAATGAGTATGCAGTTTTGGTTTCCCCTAAGATTGGCTGATTTGATCTCTTTGTAGTCCAAGGGACTTTCAGGAGTCTTCTCCAGCATCACAGTTTGAAAGCGTCAATTCTTTGGCGTTTTGCCTTCTTTACGGTCCAGCTCTCAAAACTGTACGTGACCACTGGGAAGACTATAGCCTTAACTGTATGAACCTTTGTCAGCAGTCTCTGCTTTTTAACAAATTATCTAGATTTGTCATAGCTTTCCTCCCAAGAAGCCATCATGACAGGGATCAAACAATGAAAGCGTGGGTTCTTAACCACTGGACCATCAGGGAAGTCCTTCACTTCCTCTTTTTGAATCACTGTCCTGAAACTCAGGTCTCTGAAATCCCTAATAGGTACATGCCCATTCCTAGGCCAGCATGGGTCACCTGCTACAGTTCTTTACTTCAGAAAAAAGATTCCCTCATAGCTTGAGGGATAGAAAAAGGTGTTCACTTTCAAACACAGGAGTGCTTGAGTGGAATGGAGCTTGGGGTGGGTAGGTAGAGTAGCTTGTCCATGAGTGTGTTCCCAAGGTTCCTCTTGAGATAGGATGGCGTCAGAAGTCAAAGTTGGCATGCTTGGTCCAAGCCTTGTGAATATCAGGGGTGGGTCGAAGGCTATGGTCATATAGTGATGCTGATAAAGGCCCAGGACACTGGTCATAAAGATAGCTGGCACTCACCTATCACCCACTTTGAGCCTGGCTCTGACCTGAGCCCATTACATATATCAACCCAAATACTCCTACATTGACTCAGCCTTACAGTCTGTGATGTGAATGAAACCCCTTGAGCTGTACAACTTTCAGCATGACTTGACAGTCCAGGAATTTTATGAACAAAGGCAATATGAAACACCCTGTTTGACAAATGCAGACACTGGGGCATAGAGATAAAGCAACTCACCCATAGATGCCTGGTAAGATTTTTTTCCCAGGCTACCAGGCTACAAGGCTGTGCTTTAACTGCATCATATCTTCCTGCACCAGGAATAGGTGTGTGCTTTTCTATTCATTGCCTTCTGTGTCGTTCTTTCAGGACCCATGACTCTAAGTATCAAGACTTAGAATTGGAGACACAAAGGAACGAAAGAGCAGAGGAACTCTGTATGATGGCTCTCACCCCTTGCTTAAAAACCCTCAGGGGTTCCTAGTGCTCACAGATGATAGAATCCTGACCTTTTAAACTGACTCATGAGACCTTTTCATCTTTGGAAACCTGTTTCCCATTTGAACGTCCAGCCACTCCTTGTCGGTCTGCTATTTTCACCTCCTCGCTGTGCTGTGTTTAGACGCTCAGCCGTGTCCAACTCTTTGCGACTGCATGGACTGTAGCCCACCAGGCTCCTCTGTCCATGGGGATTCTCCAGGCAAGAATACTGGAGTGCAGTGCCATGCCCTCCTCCAGGGAATCTTCCCAGCCCAAGGATCGGACCCAGGTCCCCCACAGTGCATGGCTTTTACCATCTGAGCCACCAGGGAAGCCCACACATGTGGCACCGTCTCCATGTCCTTCAGACATTTGCACACAGGTTTTCTTCTGCCCAGATCCTCCCATATCACTCTACTCCCTACCTTCCCCTCAGTTATATCCCAGTCATTCTTCCATTCTCAGCTTCATGCCCCTTCCTCCAAGGAAAGTCCATTCACTGACAGCCCCACCTTGCATTAAATATGTGTTAGTGCCCTGCACGCTCCATACTGTAGCACACATCAGACTTCTGCCTGTTTATTGTCTGGATCCCCTGTGGAATCACAGACATCTTCAGAGGGGAGATTGTGCCTGGTTTTCCATTGAGTCCTCCAGAGCCTAACATAGAAACTGCATGCAATTCAGAGTTGAGGGAAAAAAAAACAACTGAAAACCCTCATTTTTAAGTGTATAAGTTAATAAAATCTCAACAGCTTGCAAAGCATTACCCTTTTTTTTGTATTTTTTATTTTATTTTTTAATTTAAATTTATTTATTTTAATTAGAGGCTAATTACTTTTTGGTAATAATTTGTGTTATGTTTTCTTCTTTCTATTTCTCGTGCCAATTTACAATGGTGGGGATTATGGTGGAGTTTAAAGGAAGAAAAATTAGTAGGGAAAGTAACTGGGTGCTTCTCTGTATTTAGATGATACAAAGTTTAGAACTTAAGTCAGAATTTAATATAACAGATTCCAACTTGCTCAGAGTATTCTTTTTAAACCCATATACTTATCATCATATTTTTTTCACCTTTTACTCCTCTCTTCTATTTCAATTGTAACAGATACACAAAGCCCACATTCAGTTGTCACTATGGGTACAAAAAACTCAACATATTAAAAAAAAAAATCAAATGTAAAAGAAAATTGAATTTATTGTAATTCACTGGCTTTTGGCATGAAATTGCACATCTTTTGCAAAAAAACAATCAAAATAATACCACACACAGACATACATACACACACAGTCTTAATTAGATGGAAGGGACCAGAACAAAACCTGCTGCTGCTGCTAAGTCGCTTCAGTCGTGTCTGACTCTGTGTGACCCCATAGACGGCAGCCCACCAGGCTCCTCCGTCCCTGGGATTCTCCAGGCAAGAACACTGGAGTGGGTTGCCACTTCCTTCTCCAATGCATGAAAGTGAAAAGTAAAAGTGAAGTCGCTCAGTCATGTTCGACTCTTCGCCACCCCATGGACTGTAGCCCACCAGGCCCCTCCGCCCATGGGATTTTCCAGGCAAGAGTACTGGAGTAGGGTGCCATTGCCTTCTCCAGAACAAAACCTAGGTTAGATTTTTTAAGAAAAAGTCCCTAAATAACCACAATTTCACTTCCAATTTGTAATGTGTGTGGAGTGATATTTTCATGCTATCTTGAAGAAGGTAGATGGAAACAATGCCAAAAATTTAAACTTGTTTCCAAATATTTACATTTGCTTTGAGTTTCCCAAAGAAATCACTGATTTAAGGATTAGAAAATGAATGAGCATTTTTAATAACAATGCAATATTGATACAAAGACAAACAATTTGGGCGACAGCTGCCTCCATTCTGAAAAGCATATGAAGTGTACACATTTGGTTTCAAAGAACAAAAAGAAAATGCTTAGTAGAAAAAACAGCCCAGGAAAGCAAAGCAATAAGATGTGGGGACTGGTGGGTAGAATGGAAAGAAGATTGATGAGCATTCCTATAGTAGTGATACCACAGATACTGGGTCCCCGGGAACCATCATCAACGCAAACCTAAGGGTTCTTCTCTCATTTTCCTATAAAATTTGCACATAACATTTTAAAGCTCTAAAAGTTAGTCTCAGGCATAATAAATAGGCTGTACTGTTATCTCTACTTCCCAAGTGTAGAGTTATGCAAAAGTTATTATACAGAATAATAATAATAAAGACAGAACATAGTGGGAATAGAAAAGAGCAATGCCCCAGGGATGGAACACCAGATCCTTTTCAGGATGAATATTCAGGATGGCCCTTTGACCATCTGTAAGATGCAGTAGTTTGACTGCCTGAATGTGTATGGTCCTGTTCAGATTCACTTATCCATTCAACAAGGTGCTCAATGAATCTCTCCTACTGGAACATACATTGTTCTAGGCACCCATCCAGAGTCTAGCTAGTGGCAAGGAAAAGACACCAATCTTCAGTCAATTAACCTATCCATCAATGATTTAAGGTGGAAACTAACTATGTAATAAAAGCGCAACATAGTCATGTGATACAGAGTCACTGGTTGTGTAAGGAGAGGGTAGATCGATAAGAGAAATCTCAATTAAGAGGTAATATTTAAACAATACATGTGTGATGACAAGGGTGTAGTGATAATCAAATGTTCAGGAAGAATTTATAAAAAGATAGGGCACTGTGTGAAAACAACTATCAGATCAGAGAAAGCATAGATTGTCTGTCAAAGAGAAAAGGCAGAAAGACAAATACTGCTGTATGAAGTATCTAAAATAGTGCAACACAGAGGCACAGAATAGTCTGTACACAGTCAGTTCAGTTCAGTTCAGTCACTCAGTCGTGTCCGACTCTTTGCGACCCCATGAATCGCAGCACGCCAGGCCTCCCTGTCCATCACCAACTCCCGGAGTTCACTCAGCCTCAGGTCCATCGAGTCGGTGATACCATCCAACCATCTCATCCTCTGTCGAGCCCCTTCTCCTCCTGCCCTCCATCTTTCCCAGCTTCGGGGTCTTTTCAAATGAGTCAGCTCTTCTCATCAGGTGGCCAAAGAATTGGAGCTTCAGCTTCAGCATCAATCCTTCCAATGAACACAGAGCAGAGCAGAATGTGGGGCCTGAGGTGTGAAGGACTTGGGAATAAGCCAGTTTGAGGTAGAGTGTAAAGACGTCACTGTGGTCCATGTCTGGGTGATACCTGCATTCGACCTCCAGCTAGAACTGTGGACCAGGCTGCTGGATGTGTGAGCCGGTAGCAAGCGGGAGCTCGATGTAGACACAGCGCCACGGCACACACAAGGCATTTAAAGACTCTGCCACAGTGCTTGTGCTGCTCTAGCAAAAACACCAGCTTCTTCTGGAAGCTGAAAGCCTGAGGTGCCATGTCTGATGAGGACCCACTCCCTGGTCCTTAAATGGCCCTCTTCCAGCTGTGTCTTTAGATGGTGGAAGGCGCAAGGGAGCTCTTGGGAGCGGGCTGCAGGGACACACGTCTCTGTCATAAGGGCTCTAATATACTCATTAGGGCCACACCCTCCTGCCCTAATCAGCTCCCAAAGGCCCCATTGTAATACCATCACATTGAGGGCTAGATTTCAACAAATGAATTTTGAGGGAACACAGAGATTCAGTCTATAGCAGACACACACTGGATAGCATCTCTCGAAAAAGGGAGTAGAGAGGGCTTAGGGGACATGGACATAAGCCTGAAACACGTGCCTGTACACGCTGGGAAGAGAAGAAACGAGCACACAAAGGGAATGGGGGGAAGTCTGAGCCTTCTCTAATTCTAGGACCATCAGGAGGTCATTTTTCTCTGACCTCAGCCTCACCCACCAAAAACATTCATTCAAAGGGCCACCACTCAACCTGATCAGTGATAAACACAGAAAATGCTAGAATCAAAGAAACCCCATATTTTCTCAATAAGTTCAAGAGTTGTTCTTTCAAAACCAGTATGCTAAGTACAATATAAGCTACAAGGGCATAGTACTGCGGTCACAGAAAAGAGATTGGCTGTTTGGCGAGAGGAAGTCAGGGAAACCTTCCTGGGTGAGGAATATTGAGTACAGGATGTTCAGAAATAAATGCTAGGATGTTGTCCTAAGGGCCCTGGGAGTAGAGTTCATGATGTCCAAGTGGGGATTCATGTGTTACAGAGTCATCTGACCTAGAGGTTCTTAGTCCACCTGGGTGCTACCTCCACCTCAGTCAGGTGCTGAGACAAAGTCTTCACAGAGGGCTCGCTTGCTCACTTCTGCAAGTGTATGGGTCTGTGAGTGTGTTTGTCATGTGCTTTCCCTTTATCTGAATTAAAAGGATGAAATATGAGCACATGTGGTAAAAGCTCATTCAGGTTGATGTATCTTTGTTAAGAAGATTTCTTCCTAGGGATCAGTCAAATAACTTCTCTGCTTTACCTCCCAATCTCAGTGCATGTCTTATCTCTAGATGGTCCAGGAGTGAAGGTGTGATGGTGTCAGTTCCGGATTTGGGCTATGGTACCCGAGTGCGTCTGCTCAAACCCTAAACTAATATCTTTACAGAGCCACTGTGCCCTGTCCCCGATAATGAACAGCGAAGGCATTTAATTCCATAAGAAGTAATTAGCCACCACAAATTATTGCACAAGGATATTGTGTATGGGAATAGTAATTAGCAGCTTCAGATAGTAATTCTAAATACGGTTTGCAGAATGAATCTGAGATAAGAGGCAAGAGGGAAGAAGATTGGCTTGTTATTTCAGAACAAAGAGAGGAGGTGGTGATATAAACCCGCTGAGTTGCCATGGGAATCAAGGAAATGAAATGAACAAAAAGGTGCAGAACTAAGATTTGTTAAGTGCACACTATGTATGAAGCAATCAGCTCCCCACAAGAGCCCTTTAAGGCTGGGATTTCATATGACTGACATTGAGACTGAGAAAGGGTAAGCAAGTTACTCAGAGTCACACAGCGAGGAGCTGGTGGAGCCAGGGTCCCCACTGGACCTGTCCAAATGCCAAGCCTATGCTTGTTTTCCTGTACAAGACTGCCTCCCGGTGGCTTCTTTTACCTTCCACAGCAAATCCACCTACATGCATTTTGGTTATCACTTCTGATTCTGGTTTCATTCACTTTGATTTTTCTCTTGGTATTTTGGTGTTGTCCTTATTCAGACCTGCATCATCTCTCACTTGGTGCAGGAGGCTTGCAGCCCCCTTTCCTAAAACCTAAGTGTGTTAGTTGTTCAGTTGTGTCCGACTCTTTGCAACCCCATGGACTGTTGCCCACCAGGCTCCTCTATACATGGGATTTACCAGGCAAGGATCCTAGACTGGGTTGCCATTTACTCCTCCAGGGGATCTTCCTGACCCAGGGATTGAACCTGGGTCTCCTGCATTGCAGTCGCTTTCTTTAGCATCTGAACCACCAGGGAAGCCCTAGGAAACCTAAGGGAGAGTGAAATACTCAGCTTCAAAAACCTAAGCACGCAGGAGAAAATGAATGTAACTTTAATATTTTGAACCCAAGCACACAAGACCTTGTTGGTACCTTCTATAGTATTTCAGGCAGCCCTCATGCAAGAGAAACATGATTATTTAAGAGTCTGTTTTGCATAATAATTGAGTTAGAAATCTGGTAGCTCTTTTGCATATTTGAGCCAAGAATACAACTGCCCTGATAGATGTTTATTCTTTACAAGTGTTGGCAGTAACAGGAAAATCAGAAAGTGGCTGAAATTTTGCCAGACACACCACTCAGCTTGTTTGCTTACTAAGAATTGTAGAGGAAAAAAATGAGTTTAAACTCTTTTTTTTTCAATCAGATAAATCACATCATACTTACAGTTTTCTGGTGTCTATGTTTGTTATTTTTGTGGTTAGTTGGAAAGCACCTGTAACTGGATTTATGGAAGTTTTGGTCTATTTGCTTCTCTAGGAAACAGAGCTCTGGGGCTGAAGTGGGGTTACCTGGGAGTCATGGAGCTCTGAATGGTGTCAATCCAAATAAATATCTTTGTTGCTAAGCAAATGAATGCAATGAGTCATGTGGCTGATGGAGAGTCCCTTAAGTAATCAGGACATCCTTAAGCTTCCTGGAGCATTTTTCTAAGGTCAGTCTAAGCGTCCAATTCAGTCATCATCATGCTTTACTTTCTAAGTGTTGGTATGGATGACACCTTCATTAAAACCATTATGATTTTAATAGTGATGATAATTCCAGAAAATGACAGCTTAGTGGCATTAGGACTAATTTATATGTCTTGGTGTTTTGTCCAAATGGAAAGCTGCCCAGTTTATTCTGCCCCAGCCCCTTCCTGCCGCACGCTTCTTCAACTTGATCAGTGTTGCGAGACAGAAGAACCCCAGACTCACCTTGCTTTGCAGCTTCCCCCTTGTCTCCATGAACCAATTATCACTTTCCATTATTTCTCACTTGGAGAGATCTCCTCCACAAAGCACTTATTCCAGTTTCTTTGAAACTGGAAACTTAGTAAGCAGATATAAAACCCCACTCAAAGAAGCATATCCCCCTCAGCAGGCCCGTACTGTTTAAGTCACCTTTCAAAGTCACCCTATTTACAAAGCAAACAGTAAATAAGCACCAGTGAAACAACTTTAAAGGCTCTCACAAACAGTAAAAACCTAACCACCTGCAAGAATAGGACACTTGCTTCACAATGGGGTACAACAGAGGGACAAAATCAGAAATGCGGAAACACCTCAAAGCGCACACGTGTGTGTGTGTGTGTTTACTATTTTTTTTAGTGGTTTCTTGTCTCTAGTGGTAAAGCCAGGAGACCTGCAAATTCAGAAGACATAAGAGATGCAGATTCTATCCCTGGGTCAGGAAGGTCCCCTGAAGAAGGCATGTAACCCACTCCAGTGTTCTTGCCTGGAGAATCCCATGGACAGAGGAGCCTGGGTGGTTACAGTCCATAGGGTTGCAAAGAGTCAAACATGACTGAAGCGACTTAGCACGGATGCATGATAAAGGTTGGTATGTCAAATCTGAGAAATGGGACAGATTCATCAATAAATAATGCTAGGGACACTGGTAAATTATTTGGAAAATGTCAGGTACTTATTTCAAATCTATTAATGTAATTTCAAGTTTAAAATATTATCAATAAAAATTTAAAAGCACTATGAGGAAAATAAGTAAGCTTAACCACAGAATGGAAAATGCTTCTCTAAGAGTAATGCCATGGGGGGAAATCATAAAGAAAACATACATAGGATGGATACAGTAAAGCTGTAAAATTGGTATATATTAAAGGACATAATAAAATATTTAAAACCAACAACAGATTATGAAAAATATATTTTCAAGGAAAGATAGAGTTGATATTTTTAAAGGGTTTTAATAAATCGGAAAAGCAATATCACAATAACAAAATGAGCAAAGAAGAAATTCTCACACACACATGCACACACAGATTCATACAAATATATTCACATACACACACACACGATTAAAGTTTCATTGCACAAAAGCTTATAATAAAAGTAGTAAAAAGTTTAAAAAGTAAACATAGCTTAAGTCGCTCAGTCGTGTCCGACTCTTTGCGATCCCATGGACTGTAGCCCACCAGGCTCCTCCATCCATGGGATTCTCCAGGCAAGAATACTGGAGTGGATTGCCATTTCCTTCTCCAGAGGATCTTCCTGACCCAGGGATCAAACCCAGGTCTCCCGCATTAGAGGCAGATGCTTTAACCTCTGAGCCACCAGGGGAGCCTATTACACTTGAAAATTTTGTTATTTTCAGTGTTTACGAAATTGCAAGCCTAAGAGAAAAGAAAACTAGTTCTTGCTGACCTAAAACAGATAGACTGCTAGATACTATCTGGCAACGACGAGTTTATTTGGGATTAGCAGAGAATTGAAATTCAGGCTTCCCTGGTGTCTCTGATGGTAAAGAATTCACCTGCAATTCAGGAGACCTGGGCTCGATCCCTGGGTTGGGTAGATCCCCTAGCGGAGGCCATGGCAATCTACTCCCGCATTCTTGCCCAGAGAATCCCCATGGACAGAGGTGCCTGGTGGGCCATAGGCTACTGAGTCGCAAAGAGTCGGACGCAACTAAAGCAACTCAGCACAGCACAGCACAACCACAGTCAGCCAGCCACGTGCGAGCCGCCCCCACAGCAAGGGGAGGGGAGTGCTCTTACAGAGGGGAAGAGGAAGCTGGGCAGGCTCTGATTCATGAAGAATCCACGGCTTTTCATTGGCTGGGTCCTTGCCAGAAGGAAGAGGACTCATTCTTCTTCCGGCTGTGCTCTGTCACGTTTGCAGGTCCTGAGAGCTCCCCCTGCTGGTCTCCCAAGTCTAGTAAATTGAGGTTTCTGTTTATTAATTTTTAACACACTGATTCAGAATTTATGTTTTCCCCCTATTAAGTAGGAACCATCACACATGACAAGATTTATCAAGAACATTCAAAATTTTAAAAAAATCTGTCTTCCAGCTACTTAGACCAACTATCTCCATTGTTGGTTCAGAACATAGATTCATCAAAGAGACCTGCTAAAGTTATGCAGATGTCCATCCATTGGGCTGCTCAGTGTCCAGTGAGTCCTCCACCGTACCCAAAGCTGGAGTGGCCTCATCCAGATTGTAAGGCTGGGTCAGGTGAAGAGCTTCGGTTCCCATCTCCTAGCCTCTCAGTTCTGCTTTCCCCATTTCCCTTTAGCATTGCCTTCATCACATTACAGTGAACTTCTGGATCTGTCTTGGTCACTAGTGACTCCCCACACAGAGTGTATGATGAGTTCACAAATTTCACAAATTGTTTTCTCCCTTCCTGAGTATATCCGGAAATTAGCAGAATGATCATGGACTTTCCTAAGCAGATTCATGGAGGATTAATATCTTATGGGTGTGAAGAAGGAGAAAGTCATAGCCAAAGCATGGATGCATGTGGGCTTTCCCTGTGGCTCACACCTGGGTGAAGACAAGACATGGGCCTTTATGAAAAGAAGCTTCCAAAGATGCTTAATCCTTTCCCAACGTTAGGGAGACAGTTAGAGAACACTGTGGCTGCTTTATGATCAGACAACGTGAGTGGGCTGTCCCAGCAGCATCTGTGTTGTCTTGGAAGGGATATACTTATATCCCTTCTAGGTCAGAGGATTTGCAGTTGACGTTTGCTCCATGATAGTCAAAATACACATAGTCATCAGTTCAGTTCAGTTCAGTTCAGTCGCTAAGTCCTGTCCGACTCTTTGCGACCCCATGAATTGCAGCACGCCAGACCTCCCTGTCCATCACCAACTCCCAGAGTTCACTCAAACTCATGTCCATCGAGTCGGTGATGCCATCCAGCCATCCCATCCTCTGTCGTCCCCTTCTCCTGCCCCCAATCCCTCCCAGCATCAGAGTCTTTTCCAATGAGTCAACTCTTCACATGAGGTGGCCAAAGTACTGGAGTTTCAGCTTTAGCATCGTTCCTTCCAAAGTCATAGTTACTCTTAGAAAACAAACTGAGAAATGTTATCCTGGGAAGGGCATTGACAGTCCTTTGTTAAAATTGTCCTCACTCTTCTACTTAAGGGAAATGAATAACTGTGGAGGGAGTGTGTCTTGACTAAGGTCACAGAGATATTTGGTTTTGTTACAACAGACAAAGCATCTTCTGAATAAGTGTCAGAGTGATGAAAAACAATGTTTCTGGTCTTCCTGTCATTTTCCCCTTCCCCTTCTTTCCTTTTCTAAGTAGTGAAGGGGAGGCTTTCCGAAGCTCCTGCCTCCTCAGGGTTGATCGATGGAGGTGGTAGTGGAAGTCACATATTGACAAGCTTTTCATAAGCACACAGTATCACTTCCTTATGTCCATGGACACCTGCTGTCTGGACATGAATCAAATGCTGTCTGTACTCTAATTTTGCCGTCTCAATTTTGAGGAAATAAAGGAAGCCAAATTTGACTAGAAGCATCTCTTAAGTCATTTCTATGTCTTCTAATGTTGGTTTCAGTGACAAAATCATGGTTTACGCAGGAGAGGTAGGAACCACAACTCTCTTTATAATGAATGTACCACCATAAAAATCCAACATGCTTGGAATGTTTGAAATCATATAGACAGCAAAACCACCAGGGGCAACTGTTGATCAGCGTTAGAAAATCCATGGGAAGCAACTCATCTTGAGTCAATTGATACAATATACGTGCGTGCTAAGTCACTTCAGTCGTGTCCAACTCTTTGTGACCCTATGGACTGTAGCTTACCGGCCTCCTCTGTCCACAGGGATTCTCCAGGCATGAATACTGGAGTGGGTTGCCATGCTCTCCTCCAGGGGATCTTCCCAATGCAGGGATTGAAGCTGTGCCCCTTATGTCTTCTGCATTGTTGGGCAGGTTCTTTACCACTTGTGCCACCTGGGAAGCCCCTAAGTATACTGTGGGTCCGTTTTAAACTGAAATGGAAATCCTGCCACTCAGCCTCATGGCAGCACGTCACTGTGGACTCAAATTGTGAATCCTTGGGAAAGAGGCCGGCATGCAAACTGAAAATAAAAACTAAAAGCAGGCTTCCTCTAAAATTTCCATGCATGTCAGAGATAACAACTTTTAATTGCAGAGTAGAGTCCAAAGCTTTAATGCCAATGAAGGAAAATGTCAGTGGCTTGAAGAGTTCTGAGACATAACATACGAACTCGTTTATAAATTCCATACCACCTCTGATGTAACTCCTGAAGCCCTCCTGTCAATGGTCATTATCCTCGGTGTAAACACTGGGAATACAACAGCAGGGACTTTAGAGATATTGATAAAATACGAGATAATTTCGGAGATTTCAATAACAAGTTATCACTCTGGCTGTGCCGTAATAGACAAGAAAGAACACGCTGAGTACCATGAAGCTTCCTGAGCCAGGCCCTAAACTTAAAAAAACAGACCCTGTAGTTGGCAAGACTCAAAAATCTGCATCTTAACTGGATCCACAGGTGTTTCTCATGTATACAAAATTTTAAAACTGGTTGTAGCTTTCCACATCAATCTAGACTTAGAAAATTTTAATTTTTTAACTTCTAGTGATTTGTTAGATGCATATTTATAAATTTAGGCATTGAAAAAATCTTTCATTTAGACTCTCCTTACAGTGAACATTAAATATTATAGGAAGTGAGAGGAAAGTGCAATCAACCCATCTGGGGGAATATTGGCAGAGATTTTCAGTCCTCAATTATCATAAGCGTGCTGTCAAGAAAAACTGCAGCAATGAAGTAATTACACAGAAAAAAATAATGGGAAACATGCTATTTATATAGAGTGTTTAGGTGAGAGGGTTTTTAAAAAAAAATTTTTCCCTTTTCTTGCTTTTTTTCTTTCCTCAGTTAATTAATTCACAGGCAGAAATCCCAACCTTGGTTGGTTACATGATGTTCAGTAAAACAAAATTCTGTCTGAGGAAAATTCCCAAATGAGATACTAGACAAATGCAATTTTCTTTTCCAAATGATGTTTTTGAGAACTGGTTAGGTGCTCTTAAGTGATTCTCCCACAGCGAGAGTGTCAGAATGATGGAAATTGGATGGGAGGGATGGAATTTGAAGAATCCTTTCTGGAAAAGAGCTGTCACACAACTGCTGCCCTCTCACCATGGAGGGAAGAGCCCCCTTCCATCCAAGTCAAGTTACAAAGCTCACTGCGCGACTCTCACAGGCTGGGGTCTGGGACCACTGGTGTCTGAATATTGCTGGAGAGAAGGGACAGGTAGGGAGCAGTGTAAGGAAGGGCCAGCTTTGGAGGAAAGTCTACCATCAAGGTTTTGAAGCTAAAAGGCATCACAGTTATCCTTCCATGTGGACAACATCCCCCAGAGAAGCTTTTTTGTAGAAGCTCCCCCAAAAGGAAGTGGAGAGCTCAGAGCAGGGGAAGCCAGAAAGGAGCCTGCATGCCTTGGGATGTGGAGAAAGTGAAAAACAGTCAACCTGAACTGGCTGGTTTCCTCACATCAGGAAAACCACAGGAATAAAGTAGCCACGTGATTCTGTCGACCATGTGTATGTGTGTGTCAGGGCAGGGGGTGGGGTGAGTTGCTTAGTCATGTCCAACTCTTTGTGACCCCATGGACTGTAGCCCACCAGGTTCCTCTGTCCATGGAATTCTCCAGGCAAGAATACTGGAGTAGATTGCCATTTTCTTCTCCAGGATATCTTCCTGACCCAAGGATTGAACCCAAGTCTCCTGCAGTGCACGCAGATTCTTTACCATCTGAGCCACCAGGGTAGCCCACTTGGTTCAACCTTAAACATTTGCCAAATTCTAGATCACTGCAGAGCCACTGATAAGAACATTCAGGTCCCCTGACCTCTCCTTTGTTTCCAGACTTTCACTGTGGATGAGTCTATGTTAATATTCTATTCCCTCCGTAACAAATTATCACACGCTCAGTGGCTTAAAACCATGCAACTTTGTCGTCTTACACTTTTGGAGGTCGCATGTCTGAAATGCCCATCACTGGGTAAGACCAGGTGTTGGCAGGGCTGCACTCCTTTCAGAACTTGCAGGGGAGAATCAATTTTATCTTTTCCTGCTGATAGAGGCTACCACATTCCTTATCTCAGTCCCTTCCTCCATCAGAAAGCCAGCAAAGCCAAATCACATCTTTCTTAGCCTCCTGTCTCTCTGGTTCTGCCTCACTCCCTCTTCCACTTTTAATGACCCATGTGATTACTCTGGGCTCACTCAGATTACTCAAGACCATCTCCTTCCTTTAAGGTCTGATGCTCAGCAAGCTTACGTCTCCTTTCCCAGGTCACCTAATATATTCACAGGCTCTGGGGATCAGGATGCAGACATCTTTCAGGAACTGTGATTCTACTGACCACAGGGTCAAACGCTGTGGTTACCAAAAGGAGGAAGAAGCAGCTCTGAATTAGGGACATAAGAAGATGCTAACTTACTCACTATCTCAACACAGGCTTCCCTCCAGCTGGAGGCAGGGCTATGAGGCAGCGAGGACTTATTAGGAAAAGTTCCAATTGTAAAATATATTCTGAGTACTGAGCATTACATAGATAATTCAGTTTAGCAATTGTATACCTTAAAATGACCTAGGAGTTTTGGGGGGGGTATAAAAATTTGTGGGTAAATTTGTGTTACTTTGTTTTGTTTTTAATAAAAAAAGTGAATAAAGCAGTCATAGAACGGCCCTAAATGTCCCCTGGGGCAAGTGGAAAACTACACCCTTGGACACATGCACAGAAATAGTGGGAACCACAGATAATAAAGTCACTCCACTACTGTATGCCGCTGCTTGTGTTTGCGTCAATTAACGGTTTCTTGTATGTTCCACGTGGCTTCATACAAAGGAAGATGTGACCCCATCTGAATTAGTGAGGACACACTTTTACATCAGAGTTTGCGAACTGACAGTGTGAAGCCTCTGACTGTGTTTTGTCTAGAGACACACAGTGCTTATTTTTTTAAATTGTTCCCAGCATGTTAAAGTTGGAGATTTGGTTTTTAAAATGATCCAGTATGCTGATTTCTCAGCACAGTTGGAAGACCTGGGGAAAATGGACCTAATTACCTCCTGGCAGCCACTTCGTGAGAAGCACAGAGGTTGCCCTTGACCCGTGCAAGGGCAGACCTCCTGGGAAGTCTTTGCGTAGGTGGGTCCCCTGTCTGGCATCTGCAGACATTTGAACTTGGGATGCATGTAGACCAATACAATACTCTGTCTAATTTAATTGAATTGTCAGATGAATATATACTTAGTTTGTTGACTTAGAAAATTAGTAACCTGGTAAGTTAGAATATTTGATTTAGCTTCTAGCTCTGTAATTTCAAACTTACATAAAATTAGTCAAACTGGTTGATTCTTCTGCAGCTGAATTATTCATCCGTTCATGGGAGATAAAAGTCATACCTACCCCGGCAGATTGCAGGAAGCCCTAAGAAATTCATGTCATATAAATCCTATAGCATATGGCCAGGCAACTTAACAGAATAACAATAAATAGCAGACACTTTTAGCAACAATCTGAATTTTCAGTAGAATTATCCAGGATTTTTTTAATAACTGTGAAACTGATGACATAGTTATCTTTTATCATGTAAACATATGCAGTTTTTCCACCTAAGAAAACTTAAATCTAGCCTATCATGAAATAAAACTGGAAAGAGTCCTGAAAAATCTCTCATTTTACAAATAGAAAACAGAGACCTTCAGAGATAATGCACTTATATGTGAATACTTATCACCGATAATGTAAGAGATGGGCCTGGAATCTCCACCCTCTCCCACCCTGTTAACTATTCTACATGAGAGAAAGAAGGCTGGTGTATAAATACTAAGAGAGATGGTTATCCTGGTCAGATGGTGACAGGAGAAACCATGAGACAATCATGTCTTTAGGTGAAAGTGTGATTTGTGTTTGCTGCTAAACTAAGCCTGGGATTTAACTTTTAAAGGATCATATCATGATCCTGTCTGTTGTTATTATTCATGATAAAGTCCCATAACCTTTACAGTTTCTAACATATTTTCTCATATGTGACCCTATTTGATTCCTTATAATCCAATGAGATTCTATTATGCTTATTTTAAGCACAATAGAAAATCAAAGCGGAGAACCTAAAGGGATTTGGGAAATAAATAACTCCTTCTAAATATTAGAAAAATTGTATTTGAGAAGCAAATAAGATGAGGGAGATAAAGAGACACATGTGGCAGAATCTGGACTAGAAAACTAGTCTTTGAAGTCTGAGGCTTGGCCAGAGGTTCATTTCTGCACCTGACCCTCTGCTGCCATTGAATTCATTAAGGTTTACAAAAGGCAGAAATATAGATAATAATAATAAATTATCCTTTGCAATGTACTTGTCATTTACTGACCCTTGTGGTTGTTGTATATCATCATTTGAATCCACAAATTCAGTTGATACTGCAGATAGGATAGCTGTTAACCTATAGAAAAGGCGAATTCAGACTCAGAGTAGCTACAGAGTGACAGGCTCAGCCCTGAAGCCCAGCCTCTCCGCTCG
Source organism: Redunca redunca (assembly GCA_006410935.1). Classification (NCBI taxonomy): domain Eukaryota; kingdom Metazoa; phylum Chordata; class Mammalia; order Artiodactyla; family Bovidae; genus Redunca; species Redunca redunca. The sequence goes on from SJYQ01001749.1 coordinate 669,057, forward strand.
TAAAGCACACAGCCTAAATTAGTTGTCAGGTTTTGCCCTGCCTCTCCTCTGCTGCTGCTGCTAAGTCGCTTCAGTCGTGTCCGACTCGGTGTGACCCCCATAGATGGCATTCGTCAACTGCCTATCCGAATGAGGTTGAGGCATTCTTACGGACAGTCTTCCCCAGGATAGCATGGAAATCCTTTCTCCAGTCATTTCCCAAACGGATAGCCCATCAGTTACTGACAGAAATGTACACATACTCATACTCACCTAATTCTTATAAGAACCCTGAAGGTAGGCACTTTTATTCACCACTTTGCAGGTATAGACTGTGTTTTAGAGGGGTAAGTATACCAGATGATAATAATAAATCATGCCAAGCATTTGCTATTACACAGATACTAAGTAGGCATCTTATATACATATATATATATGTTTAGTGGTCATGTCTACCATATTAGTTATCATTTACAGTTGTCTGGGGGATGAAAAACTGATGTTGAAAGAAATTAGTGGGGACTTCCCTGGTGGTTCAGTGGCTAAGACTGTGCTCCCAGTGCAGGGGACCTGGGTTTGATCCCTGGTCAAGGAACTAGATCTCATAGGCTACCACTAAGACACAACACATCCAAATAAATAAACATTAAAAACAAAAAAGAAAAAGAAGTTAACAAGTTCACACAATTGTAACTCAATTCTAAAAACAAATCTTGAGAAGCTCAAGGCTGATGTGAATTCTGCAGCATCAGCTCCTGTAATATGACTTTCTGCTGGGTCTTCCCTACTGGCTCAGTGGTAAAGATTCCACCTTCCAAGGCCAGAGATGCAAGAGATGTGGTTTCAGTCCTGGAGTCAGGAAGATCCCCTGGAGAAGGAAATGGGAATCCACTCCAGTATTCTTGTCTGGAGCATTCCATGGACAGAGGCGCCTGGCTGGCTACAGTCCATGAGGTCACAGAAGAGTCATACATGACTTAACAACTAAACAACAAGAACATTTTTGTCTGTCTGCTTCTGAATACATGGCAAGCACCCCACAAGCATTCATCTTCACCTCGCCCCACAACAGCCCCAACCAGCAGATACATCTCAGGAGGAACCCCTGACAGATATTTGAGACAATATATATATATGGAGGTGGGCATTAATTCTATCATCCATGGGTTCAAGGGCAGTTTGCCAACTCGCGGCAGATATTTTACCTTAAGTTATAAAGGTTGATTGTTTTGTATTCATTGCAGAAAGTTATCTAGTTTTTAAAAAATCTTTTCAGAAGAAGTATGATGCCAAGTAAGAAGATATTCCTAAATCTATTGATAAGGCCGCAGTGAACAGTGTTCATTGAACCCACGAGGGTAGATGTTTTGATTGGAAAGAGATTGTAGCAGAGAAAGAATGGATTTATCTGCCTTCTCCAACCCCTTCAAATGAGCACCTGCTGATACTGGAAAGGTCATTGAACATTTATTAACTAAATTTTCTTTGTAGCTCATTTAGTATCCAAAAAGCATCTCTGCCTTCTAAAGTATATATATATATATATGTATATATATAGTTGATAAACAGTCATTTCCTTATCTCTAAATTAGCTTTGGCTTGTTAAATTTGTCTATAGATTACACTCACTCTTCAGGCCCACTAGCCAATCAAAAACGCTCCCCTTTATCTGATTCTAGAAAGCATTTTACCTGAGGCAGTTTCTTCCCAGAAAATCTATTCATGGTCTCCAAATATTGTGCTTGTGACTATAGTTCAGAAAAAAATAAATATAAAAATGAATGTGACCTTTTATTGGCACAGCTTTCTTTATTTTCCTTTTCTTTCTTTTCCCTAGATGGTTACCTTTAGAGAACTGTGCCCATAGATGTCGGGCATGCTGTTAATTAACTTTTGCCCAAAGCTATCCCTAGAAAGAGTATAGGAATGAGCCAACTTTTAAAATTCAATAGGATAGTAAGCAATGTCTAGTTTCACACTGCCCGTGGTGGGATAAGGTAGAAACAGCATAAACTTTGGAATTAAATGAACGTAAGGCCAAATTCTAGAGTGATTAGGGAGAAAAACTGTACATTTTGAGACCACAAATTTCTAAGACACATACAAAATTTCCTAGGGTTGTATTTAGATGAAAACTGGTCTAGATTTGCATAGTGGTATTTGGCCTTCATGCTGCTTCTGGAGAACAAGATCAAATCCCAAATGTACATCTTGGTAAAAATCTATCCTTCTTGGGCACCTAGTACCCAGTCCTCAGCTTAAAGATTTTCTGCCCTGTGTGTATATCTATCCTATAAGTTACATCATAAATATTGATCTGCTCCATTGACTACCTTTTACAGCTAGTATGATGGAGTGTTAAATAAAGCCATCAGGCAGAATAGCATAATAACTATACCCTACTCAGATAGAGAACAATATTGCCAATGATTAAACGTGCAGTTGCTTTCAGGAAAAAACAGGTTTAGGCATGGACTTCAGTCTAAGAGTATGTATTGTAGCCCTGCCAGAAAACAAAAATGCAAAGAGAATAACTTGCCGTTAACTAATATTGACTTTGAAGAGAATGATGTTTCACAAAAGCGGAAAGTTCAAAGCTCCATGTCACAGCATTTGAAAATTAGTGTTGACAGGCCCAGATGTCTACATTTACATCACAGGCCCTGCTGTAGAAAATACCTGTAGAAATCATTACCAAAGCAGTGTCCTTTCTACCATCACTTTCACCTTAATGTGTGTGCTCTTAATAAACAGTACGTCTGCTCAGAGGGGTAACATGATAAAGACAATGTATTTTGAATGACATGAGTTATGCCTTTTCATAATTTGACTTTAGGACTAGAGATAAAGACTTTATTTACATTTCTGCTTCATGAAAAGAGTAAAAGTCACATGTAATGACTTCCCTCCATAGCTTCCCTCTTTTTCTGCAATATCTTCACCCACAAGGCACTCCTCCCATCTGTCTCTCTCACGGGTATCTTGTGAAAACCAATGTAACTAGTCAAAAGGGCATAAGCTAGGCTGTCAAACAGACCCGTACCCTCAAGGTGGCATTTCCCTAAACAAGACCAATACATTCTGATCTGTCATCTATGGTAGTGAATCTCATTTTGCTTATCCCTCAACTGGAAATAATAATAAATATGTGATAGTCTGAAGACTCTCAGATACATTAACATAGGAAAACCACCCACTATGTATGAAGTGCTCAATAATAGTGGTAAAAGTTGTAACACTAAGAATTGTATTAGAAGAAATGGCTGTCTGATTCCAGGCTTCCCAGGTGGTGTTAGTGGTAAAGAATCTGCCTGCCAGTGCAGGAGACCCAAGAGACAGGGGTTCAGTCCCTGGGTCGGGAAGAACCCCAGGAGGATGGCATGGCAACCCACTTCAATATTCTTGCCTGGAGAATCCTATGGACAGAGGAACCTGGTGGGCTATGGTTCATAGGGTCACAAAGAGTTGGACACGACTGAAACAACAGATGCTTCTGTCCAATCCCAAGGCTCCTTTGTGAGCAAGCCTCTAACTTCCTTAAGTATATTTACAGTTTACAGACAGAACCTTATGAAAATCTACTTGAATTATTTTACTGATATGTATATAGTTTTAGTCTTTAAGCACATACTTTTTTGGTTCGGTTAGGAATTCACAGTATTTATTGGTTTTTAATCGTTCCTGTGATTTACACCTGGTTCTTCCTCATAATTTATAGACATTCTGAGTTCTTTGTATTCCATTTCAGTTGATAAATACTAGTTTCTTACTGACAGCAATATTGCCAAACCAACCCCCAACCTGGCCCCACAAGTCAACCTGTACATGCAGAGGTACAATGAAACTGTCTCCCAGAATGCCCACATGACCTCCCTATAAACAGTGTCCCTGGCCCAGCCCCCACTTATTTGCATTTTCTTGTTTTTTTTCCTAGCATTTCTAGAGTTATAATTATTTTGCAAAACATCTATTATTGTTTTGCAAATAAATGGTTCATTCAAGGAAAAGAAAACAAACAAAAGATGCTGGATTCTGTCTCAAATGGACGGAAGTAGCTATTTAGCTGTACAGATAAGTCTGTTTTTAGGGTACTATCTAGAAATAGCATGCATTCATTTCCTCAAAAATATACAATTAACACCTTGTATGTTTCACCCATTGCACTGTTTAAAGGATCAGTTTGCAGAAAAATCAAATCCAGGCATTGGACATGTGTACTGTAAAGTATGCAGGGAAAGGAAGGACATGACAAGGATCCCTACTTGTATATATTTTCCATTTATTTGAATGCAGGCTGCCATCCTCACTAGAGAATAAGTCCATGAGAAAAAAGACTTATTTTGTTTCTATTTTGTTCCATTATAGAACAAATATAATCTTTTGTTTCTATCTTATTCATCTCTGTACCCTCTGAACAGACTAGTGTTTGAAAGACAGATGCTTCAACATGTCTGGCAAACGTTGAATAATTGTCCCCAGTGGGAAGTTACTTGCTTTAGTTACCTGTTTACCAGATATGGTTACCAAATACTTCTGCCTTCTGGGAAACTAGTAAACAGGTACCCCTAACTCAATGTTGCAGTGAACTCGACCTTGTTCAGTCAATCAGTTGTTTCATCTAATTCTGCTATAGGATCCTAGATCTTATTTTAGGACATAAAACTACATCCTCTGGTAACTGGAGAGAGTCTTAAAGACAGGATTCCTGGTTCTTTCTTACGATACCATGGACTCAAGAGAGAATGTCAAATGATGGCTTTGTTGGCAGATGTAGGCTAAATTTACAGTGGTTAGGAGAAGAGCCGGAATTGCAGGTCACACTGTTAAGCATGAGACACCACCAATCATCTTCCTTGACTGAGGTAAATGTCCTCCACCACAGTTGTTACTGGGAGACAGAAAAGTAAAAGTGTGCTCACCCACATCTGGTAGCGATTTTAAATGGATATAACAATAAGAAGAATAATGATAATAATGATATTACCTAAACCAGATGGATGTGCAAAGGATTGTAAAATCGTAATCTCTGCAGTTTCCAAGCCATTGAATTCCCTGGTTGAATGGCACACAAAAACACAGCACCATTTTCAAATATTGCTAAACTCAGTACCTGTTTGTACCATTGATTAATACCACATCACACAAAATAAAATAACTGGAGATCTACAAAGACAAAAGTGTCTTTAAAAAACCAGGTTTGATTATGACCTAAACCTCATCTCACCCAACCTTCAGTGACAGAGGCCATTCAACCTCCCAAGGGACTGTTTATCCTTGGTAAGCATTAGCAGGCATGCCTACTATTCATTGCACTGATAGTGCTCCAAGTATTACAAAAAACCATCAGAGTGATTTCAGAACTCATGCTCGAGCCACAAGCTCTGCTGTGTTATCTAATAGTAACAAACGCAGTGGATTAGAAGTACAGAGGAAAGGAGTATCAATCCTCAAAGGGCATGCATCACTAGCGATTTCCCTGGATGAATTCGCCAAATGCACTGTTCATCGCTCAGTTGGGTCCAACATTGTAACCCCATGGACTGTAGCCTGCCAGGCTCCTCTGTCCATGGGATTCTCCAATCAAGAATACTGCAGTGGGTTGTCATTTCCTTCTCTAGGGGACTTCCCCAAACCAGGAATCAAATCCACATCTCCTGCATTGCAGGCAGATTCTTTACTGTCTGAGCCACTTGGGAAACCATAACGCGCTGTGGCATATTTTAAGTAGTAGACAGGAATAGAAGCAGGTGGGCACTGGAGTGCATCCCAAAATGTGCTCTCCAGGAAGTAGTGACAAATTCAGAGGTACCAGAGGAAGTCAGCAGAAGGATGCTGAGGGATGACCCACTGGGAAAATGCGGCAGCCAAAATGCAGAGTGCTACCTGCTAAAAGCTCCCCGAAAGCACCCCCCTCCCCCATGTGCACTCTTAGGTCAAAGCAACAGAAGCTGGACTCGCCTCCTTCCCTCCTCGGGGCACTAGATACACCTCTGGGTCCCTGTCATGGTGATATTCAGGAGATAAATTCTGAAAACTCTAAACCCCATGAACCAGATGCTCATGTGTACTAGGATATTTTGCAGTGGATAGTCCCAGAGATGCGTATAAAGACTGCAGTTTTTTGAGTATCAGCAGGCTGTGTCTCTGTGCTGGAACTGACCACCTGTGTGAATTCCCCAAGCTCCCCATGGCTCACAGCTATCACAAGACTCACCCTGCAGTTGCCATATTTTGGCAGGTCTTATTTCTTATAGGCATCTCAGGTTTTAGGACCATGACACACGACCATTGGATTTAATGAGAATGAAAGTGGCAGATTTTGCAGCTTCTGAAATGTAGGTTCTTCTTCTTGCGTGGTGGGAAGGACCTCCGCGTTGGCACTTTTAAGCCCGACACTTGTACACCGAGGTCTGCATCTTGACGTCATGGAAGGTCACCTGGGCCTTCATGCTGACTCTGAGTCCATGTATGTTCTGAGCACTGAACATGGAACTTGAGTTTCATCTCTTGTCAAAGACAAGCATATTTATTTTATAAGGTGATTATAGCAATGCAATTATTCACCAGATGTGAAAATATTTTTTTTCACTGCTAGACAGGTAGGATAGTAGCATCTATACAACAGTACCTTCAAGGTTCTTGTCATGGGGATTAACTTCTCTAGTCTGTATTTTATAGGCAAGGGCCGAGCTGAGTCATTTGATGGTTCCTACACATTTTACCATCAGACACTCAACATAGATTTTGGAATTAAATTCTCTGAGGATGGAAAAAATAGTAACTCTCATTTTCATAATTTCATATCCTTAGGAGAATTGTGTGTTCATTTATTTAACAAATGTTAATCAAGCACCTGTTCTGTTCAAGAATTAGATTTCACACATGTGCATGTATATATACACACATATACATATAAATACTTTATTTATGCACACTTATACCTCTGGGATCATAAATGCAAATCAAATTATGTGGTTTTTACCATATATGCATATTTATATCTGTATATGTATGTGTGTACCTACGTAAGCTTTACCATAAGGCCCACAATAGAACAAACACTCAATATATATTCACACATTCTTTTTTCACTGAGCTTAGAATGCATTTAAAGGTGAATTGACTTTTACGATGTTGAATTATAGTAAAGTCTCCTATAAATACAGAGAGACCAAAAGGGTGTGACTTGTACTCTGGTGGGGTGTGAGAGTTTCACAAAAGTTGGTACCAATGATTTCTATTTTGAAAGTAAGAATCTGCCGTTTTGTGGAGAGTAGAGAAGGTAAGAAGGGGTATTTTGGCACCAAGAATACATATATATATATATATATATATATACATATGCCTGATTCATGTTGTTGTACAACAGAAATAAATGCAACGTTGTAAAGTGATTATCCTCCAGTTTAAAAAAAAAAAAAAAAAAGCCTGTCCAAGTTACAGAGATAAGAAACAAGAATTTTTTTCAGTTTACACTGAGAAATTCAGAGCAATCAAGCATGTTTGGATTGGTGTAGTGATGGAAATGGAGTAATATTCTCGGTTCTGTGTCAGAAAGTCTAATATTATGGGACTTAACTCCCATATAAACCTTAGTTAGGATCTAGGAAGCTTTGCCGTCTTCAAGAATGGAGGTCATTTTTCCTTTTCGAGCATGATTTTGTGTTTCTAAATGACTGTTAGAAATTCAATCATCAAGTCCATGTTTAGAAAGGAGAAAAGAGAGCAGAAAGGTGTGAGCTCATTCCCTCTTAGGTCAGAGGCTTTTAGGAGGCTTCAAGGTTGTTCCCCACATTGTGGTTCATGTATATATATCACATGACACAACAGCAAGGTAGGAAAGTGTGGTTTTTAATTAGTATTACAGCCCTGGATAAAACTAGGAATCCGTCAGTAAGAAAAAAGTTAGAATAGAAGCTATGCAGGCAATTACAAGCCTCTGGAACAAATACTCAGAGAAGTCAATGGCACTCCACTCCAGTACTCTTGCCTGGAAAAGCCCATGGATGAAGGAGCCTGGTGGACTTCAGTCCAGGGGTCCAGAAGAGTCGGATGCAACTGAACGACTTCACTTTCAGTTTTCACTTTCATGTATTGGAGAAGGAAATGGCAACTCACTCGTCTTCTTGCCTGGAGAATCCCAGGGATTGGGGAGCCTGGTGGGCTGCCATCTATGGGGTCCCACAGAGTCAAATACGACTGAAGCGACTTAGCAGCAGCAGCAGCAGCAGGAACAAATACCTTTTGGTATGGCTTTATCTCTAATGAACACCTACAGTGTGCCACAATCTAAGTGGAAAGCCTTGATTGCCACACCAGATATATGATGTAATTTTCTTATTAAAAGGAAATCTACATTTTTAAAAGGCTAAATATTTGCATGTGATTTTATGGTCATGACTATATGGGCCCATATAATCATGGGCAAATATTATAGGGGCTTCCATGGGCACTCAGTGGTAAAAAAATCTGCCTGCCAATGCAGGAAGATACCCTGGAGAAGGAAACCCACTCCAGTAGCAACCCACTCCAGTACTCTTGCCTGGAAAAATCCCATGGATAGAGGGGCCTGGTGGGCTATAGTCCATGGCGTCATGAAGAGTTGGACACAATTGAGCAACTTCACTTTCAATTTTCACTTTCATGCATTGGAGAAGGAAATGGCGATCCACTCCAGTGTTCTTGCCTGGAGAATCCCAGGAACGGAGAAGCCTGGTGGCCTGCCATCTATGGGATCGCACAGAGTCAGACACAACTGAAGCGACTTAGCAGCAGCAGCAGCAGCAGCAACAACAGTGTAGACAGTGAGTGATGGCATCAAATTTGAACCTGGATTTGTCTGGAGCCAAACCAATCTCCTACCACATGATATAGCCTTGAAAAGTTAAGACCCCCTATGCCCCAGGAAAGGTACAGTGCTTTATAAAATTGTTGCATAAGTAATAAATTCAACACCTTGCTCCAGCAGATTGATCACTGCTAAATCTCTTCAGTCATGTCAGCTCTTTGGAACAGCATGGACTGTAGCTTGCCAGGCTCCTCTGTCCATGGAATTCTCCAGGCAAGACTACTGGAGTGGTTGCTATGCCCTCCTCCAGGGGATCTTCCCAACCCAGGGATTGAACCCACATCTCTTATATTTCCTGCATTGGCAGGTGGGTTCTTTACCACTAAGGCCACCTGGGAAGCCACTGAACAATTTAGAAAGAAGATAATGATATGTGTTTCCATTAAAAGAAGAGTTTGGTGGTCATTTACAGGCCACCCTGTCAAGGTGACATCAGTTAGCATCTGTACCACAGGGAAAGGCCTCATTTTTAAGTCAAGCCAAGTTTCCCTTCCTGCACTTCCCGCATGTGTCGCTAATTTCCTCATGATGTCTGTTAATTGTATCAGTGTCATCTAAAATTCAAGATGTTTAAGAAGACACTCAACATCCTTGCTCCTAAACTTGACCTTCTTCCATGTCTAAGGAATGACACCACCTCCATCCATCCAGTTAGGCAAACAGACACAATGTCATCATCCCTTTTCATTTCTCAACCAATCACTCAAGCAATTTTGTTCAGTTTATCTCCTCAATCCATCCCATTATTTTTTTCCATCATGAATGCACCCTGGTCTAAGTCATCATTTTCTCTTATCTGGATGCCTGAAATTTTCTCCTAATTGGTCTATTCTTACTTCCTTCTCTAAATGCCATTCAAATGCTATTTTAAATCCTAAAAGAAGATGCTGTGAATGTGCTGCACTCAACATGCCAGCCAATTTGGAAAACTCAGCAGTGCCCACAGGACTGGAAAAGGTCAGTTTTCATTCCAATCCCAAAGAAAGGCAATGCCAAAGAATGTTCAAACAACTGTCCAATTGCACTCATCTCACACGTTACCTAAGTAATGCTCAAAATTCTTAAAGCCAGTTCATATGAACTGTGAATTTCCAAATGTTCAGGCTGGTTTTAGAAAAGGCAGAGGAACCAGAGATCAAATTGCCAACATCTGTTGGATCATAGAAAAAGCAAGAGAATTACAGGAAAACATCTATTTCTGCTTTATTGACTATGCCAAAGCCTTTGACTATGTGGATCACAACAAACTGTGAAAAGTTCTTCAAGAGATGGGAATACCAGACCACTTGATCTGCCTCTTGAGAAATCTGTATGCAGGTCAGGAAGCAACAGTTAGAATTGGACATGGCACAACAGACTGGTTCCAAACTGGGAAAGGAGTATGCCAAAGCTACATATTGTCACCCTGCTTATTTAACTTATATGCAGAATACATCATACAAAATGCCAGGCTGGATGAAGCACAAGCTAAGATTCCACCACCCTGCTGGCAGAAAGCAAAGGAGAACTAAAGAGCTTCTTGATGAAAGTGGAAGAGGAGAGTGAAAAAGCTGGCTTAAATCTCAACATTCAAAAGACTACGATCATGGCATCTGGTCCCATCACTTCACGTGAAATAGATAGGGAAACAATGGAAACATTGAGGGATTTCATTTTGTGGGGCTCCAAAATCACTGAAGATGGTGGCTACAGCTATGAAATTAAAAGATGCTTGCTTCTTGGAAGAAAAACTATGATCAACCTAGACAGCATATTAAAAAGCAGAGACATTCCTTTGCCAACAAAGGTCCATCTATTAAAGCTATGGTTTTTCCAGTAGTCATGTATGGCTGTGAGAGTTGGACTATAAGTAAAGCTGAGCATTGGAGAATTGATGCTTTTGAAGTGTGGCATTGGAGAAGACTCTTGAGAGTCCCTTGGACTGCAAGGAGATCAAGCCAGTCCATCCTAAAGGAGATCAGTCCTGAATGTTCATTGGAAAGACTGATGCTAAAGCTGAAACTCCAATATTTTGGCCACCTGATTTGAAGAACTAACTCATTGGAAAAGACCCTGGGGAAAAAAATAAAAAGAAGGAAAAGACCCCGATGCTGGGAAAGATTGAAGGCAGGAGGTAAAGGGGATGACAGAGGATGAGATGGTTGGATGGCATCATCAGCTCCATAGACAGGAGTTTGAGCAAGCTCTGGGAGTTGGTGATGGACAAGGAAGCTTGATATGCTTCAGTCCATGGGGTTGCAAAGAGTCAGACATAACTGAGTGATTGAACTCAACTGAACTGAACTTCCTCCTCACCCTTGCCTTATTTCCTTACATTTTGCATGACAAGAGAATTTAATTGTGTCACAAATCCTCATGCTGATTTAACCACTGCACTGGTTTCCCAGGGTCTGAGGATAAAGACATTCACACCCTCTTCCCCACTGCTGAGTGTGCCACAGCCATTCTGACCTCTTGCCCCAGGGTCCTTTCTCTTACACAGCTTCTAAACCCTACAATGCACCCTTGGCCTTAGAAGGTGACCTTCTCCATCCCACCTCCAGCTCCACCTCACCTGCGGACTCTGCTTTACCCTGAAAGACCTTCGCTAAACCCAAGTGGTTTTCGTGAACCTTGTCACCGAGCAGATCTCACTGTTACACAATAACAGCCAGTGACAGGTGTCTCCTCTTCACAACTCAGACTGCAGATGACAGACACGTGGAGGCAGCCAATCTTAACTGACATGACACTGTTCAGATTTCAGTGACCGAAAAATCACCTGGGGAACAGGCTTTATGTCCATTGAACAAGGTAAGATGGATATCTTTTCCTTGCACAATCCAGACAAGGAAGAAATTGCATCTTCTCTATTCCTTCTTCTCTTCGAATACTTCAGGAATGAAATAGCTTTAAAAATTCAGGTTTCCAGAAGGAAAGGGCTGCCTTACTCTGCAATGAATTCCCTATCAGCGGCCAGCATGATAGCTCGCTGGTACTGGATCCAATGGGCAGCTTCTTTCCCCGCAGACCCAGTGAGTACATGCTGTGATCATACCTTCTAAACCACAGCAGTAACACCCCCACAAGGGCAAATATTGGCCATGGGTTGGGGGCCAAAAATCTCTGCCTTTTAACATATAAAGAGCAGATCTACATAGACTGTGTTGGTTGAGATATAATATATCTGTGGCATTAAAATTTCACAGGGGAGAGCGAGTAAGGAAAACAGTAGCATGAGAAGTAACACCCACACCAGAGCAGGAGAGTAACAGTAGATGGGAGAGAAGTCTCACTGAGTAAGGAAGGCCATGGGCTTCCCTGGTGGCTCAGACAGGAAAGAATCAGCCTGCAGTGTGGGAGACTCAGGGTCAATCCCCAAGTCTCAGGGGTCCCCGGGGTCAGGAAGATCCCCTGGAGAAGGGCATAGCAACCCACTCCATAGCTATTCTCCAATTGCCTGGAGAATTCCATGGATGGAGGAACCTGGTGGGCTACATACAGTCCATGGGAATGCTAAGAGTTGGGCGACTAACACTAACACTTCAGGAAGGGTCATACCTCTGGGTTTAGACTACACTGGTTGGTTGAAACACTTTGAGTTCATTGTTTTAGCTCAAATCTTTTATTCCTCATTTGTAACTTTGTGCCAGTGAACTGAGCACGCTTCTATTTCACACCCATTTCAGGAGCAATGGCGCTCCTTTCGTCATTGACTTACTGTACCCTTCTTAGGTTTACTCGTCCTGTTTTTAACAGTGTCCGCTGGATTAGCAAGTAAGCACCAGAAAATAATAACAGACTTGACTAATGTGACTAACACCAGCAGGAAGAAAAACGGTCATCTACATTTTCAGGGCTCCTTGCCTCTGGTTCCTTCCTCAACGGTGACAAACGGCAGACAAGAGGATCCTCAGCCATCCTAGTTAACATGCTCTCGTATCGCACTCTTTAAATAAATTTTATCTGATACTTCATCTTCTACATTCTATTTCAAGTTCAGGTTAGGAATACCCTGGAGGCATTGTCTTACTTGAAAAATGTTATTTCAATTAGTTGAATATCATTCTTTACAGGATTTAGGTCAAATGAGGGCCAGCAGTAAATCCAAACCAAACAATATGTGTCTGCGATAAATTTCTGTTTCTGCATTATTCATATATAATGGCATAGGTGACTCTTCAAGCATTCTGAATTAAGTAGAATTGATTTCTCACTTTTTTATGCTCTGTTGTACAAGCCTTTTTGTACTTTTACTTCTCCTTAACAAATAAAGTATTGATTCATCTCCACCGAACATGTTTTATTTAAACTTTGGTCTTTGTCAGCAACTTCGTCCTTGGTACCCACAATTCCTGCTCCTAACTTTCCGATTGTCTTTTGATCTTGAAGGTGAAATCCTTCAACCAGGCTGCTTAGCAGGAAGTAACTGGAGAGCAGGTTAAGATCTCATCAAGAATAATAAAAACAGAGCGCCTTTGCCCTTCCTTTGAGCTTTTACTCTATTAGCACACCCAAAAAGTCTCCTCCACATTCTTATTCCATCTGGATGGCTTATGCATAAGCATTGCATTTGAACTGCGTCGTCCCTGTGTTTTTAACCAAACATCGTCACATCTCTTTTTACTGAATCGGTGAGCAAGGGTGTCTATCCCTCAGTAGATTGAGGGTGGGGAGGGCTACACTCAGTTAGTCCCAGCACAAGGTACAGAGTCTGAATCCAAGTTGAAACTTGATCAACATGTATCAAATGAGTCATTTTGATCAGAACTTATTCTTTTCTCTTTTAAGAACAATTGACAGAACATAAGACAGAAAGCGGAGCCTGTGACTTTCATTCTTGGTTCACTTGGTAGCCCTCCAGTTTCATATGAGAATAAAAACAAATGAAGAATCGAATGGATTGATGATCAGGATGGGACTTCCCTGGTGGTCCCAGTGCAGACGGCCTGAGGTTCGACCCCTGGTTAGGGAACTAGATTTCACAGGCCACAACTAAGACCCAGCATAGCCATTTTTTTTTTTTTTTAAGAAATAATTAGAATGATAATCTCCAGGTCACATTACAGCAAGTAAGTCACATAGAGAAAAATTATATAAGAAAAATATCATATCACATATATGGAATGTACAAAAAGTACAAGCAAATTTATTTACAAAACAGAAACAGACTCATGGACTTAGAGAACCAGCTTATGGTTACAAGGGGGAAAGGCAGAGAGGAGAGATAAAGTGGGAGTTTGGGATGGACATGTACACATGCTTTATTTAAAGTAGATGACCAAAAAGGACCTCTTGTGTAGCACAGGGAACACTGCTCAACTCTGTAACAACTTAAATGGGGAAAGAATTTGAAAAAGAACAGATACACGTAGACACTAAAAATAAAAGAAAGAAAACCCTATTTGCAACTCCAGATCTAATGTGAACTTTGTCTAGCCCTGGCCTCTGGCTTAGTTTTCCCACCTAGATTGGAAGAAAACCGTCCCAGATGTTACCAGCTTTGCCTTTCATGGCTGGACTGTGATGATCACACAGATGTTTGCCAGCTCGTTTGCTTGGGTTCAGACAGTCCTGCTTAGTGGCTAACTTGTGCTTCCCTGGTAGCTCAGATGGTAAAGAATCCATCTGCAATGCAGGAGACTCGGGTTTGATCCCTGGGTCGGGAAGATCCCCTGAAGAAGGGAATGGCAACCTGCTCCAGAATTCTTGCCTGTGAAATCCCATGGGCAGAGGAGCCTGGCGGGCTACAATGGGGTTGCAGAGTTGGATATAACTGAACAACTAACACTTTTGACTCCATAGTTCCTCTAGAACCCACCCATCCCTCCTTTCCTGCCCAACATCCTCTGTGTGTGTGACAGCCACCAGTGTCCACAGGCTTTCCTCAGTCCCTGAAGCACACTGCCAGATGCCCACAGCAGGAGGCCTTCCAAGCTCATCTACCGCCCTCCTCAACTGTCTGCCTCAGGGGTCCATTGAGACACACATGTGTAGTCTTGCTGCACGGTTCAAAACGCTAGACCATCATTTTTGCAAAGGACAACCTGCAAAATCAATCCTCTGTCTTTCTGTCCTGCTCAGAATGTATCTAGCACGTCAAATGAACACTTCCTGGGAAGCCAAGGCTTGAGCTGCTTTACAAATGCACATCTGCTCCTGGCTTCTCTCCCTCAGCAGAGGACTCAGTGCCTGTTTCCTGAACACATGCTCTGTATGATACAGAGATGAATTGGGCATGGCTCCTCAACAAAGAAGTTTGTTGTCTCATGAGATAGATGTATGTGCGTGTGTGCTAAGTTGCATCAGTCGTGTCTGACTCATGTGACTCCATGGACTGTAGCCCAGTTGGTTCCTTTGTCCATGGGATTCTCCAGGCAAAATAGTGGAGTGGGTTGCCATGCCCTCCTCCAGGGCGTCTTCTCAACCCAGGGATCAAACTCATGTCTCTTATGTCTCATGCATTGGCAGGCAGGTTCTTTACCACCGGTGCCACTTGGGAAGCCCAGAAAGATGTATAAACTCTGACAATTTCCATATTAATAGGCCATTGTCATCTCCATGAATGTTCCCATGGAGGAACATGCCATTTCTCCAGCAGCTTGATGTGGTAGAGCCAAGGTCCTCTTTTGTTTTTGTGTTTTGTTGGGAAAGAAATGTCACCAAAGCCATGAACAGTATTTTTAGAAAAACAACTTTTATTCTTACTCCTCTCTCTCTTCAATACCCCAGAGGCAGGATGGATAACAAGGCCAGAGGGTCTAGTCTCAAAAGCCCTTCATCTGTGCCTGAGGCTGTGCACTCATTCAAGAGTGCAGTGGCCTCTGATTCTTCCTCACAGGGTAAGTTATCTTCCTGGGTGGACCCACAGCTTTCACAGAACAATCATTGAATTCCTTTTCTTATCCCCGCCCCAGGGAGGGACGTTTGCACACACTTAGCTTTCCTTCTAGGAGAAGGCAATGGCACCCCACTCCAGTACTCTTGCCTGGAAAATCCCATGGACGGAGGAGCCTGGTAGGCTGCAGTCCATGGAGTCGCGAAGAGTCTAACATGACTGAGCGATTTCATTTTGACTTTTCCCTTTCATGCACTGGAGAAAGAAATGGCAACCCACTCCAGTATTCTTTTTTTTTTTTTAATTTTTATTTTAACTTTACTTTAATTTACAATACTGTATTGGTTTTGCCATACATTGACATGAATCCACCACAGGTGTACATGCGTTCCCAAACATGAACCCCCCTCCCACTTCCCTCCCCATAACATCTTTCTGGGTCATCCCCGTGCATCGGCCCCTAGCTTCTGGTATCCTGCATTGGACATAGACTGGCGATTTGTTTCTTACATGATAGTATACGTGTTTCAATGCCATTCTCCCATCTCAACCCACCTTCTCCCTCAGAGTCCGGAAGTCTGCTCTACACATCTGTGTCTCTTTTGCTGTCTCACATACAGGGTCATCATTACGGTCTTTTTAAATTTCATATATATGTGTTAGTATACTGTATTGGTGTTTTTCTTTCTGGCTTACTTCACTCTGTATAATCGGCTCCAGTTCCATCCATCTCATTAGAACTGATTCAAAGGTATTCTTTTTAATGGCTGAGTAGTATTCCATTGTGTATTCTTGCCTGGAGAATCCAGGGATGGGGGAGCCTGGTGGGCTGCCGTCTATGGGGTCACACAGAGTCGGACACAACTGAAGTGACTTAGCAGCAGCAGCAGCAGCTTTCTTTCTGAAGTTTCTTCTTGCCCTGTGTCCTTCCACTTCACACTGGGATTGTCCCCTTTGTCTCTTAGTTCAAATCTTTTGGACACACCATTCTGCTCCTTGCAAATTATTTTCTAAGTAAATAATATTTCTAGAGTGATTTTCCTTGGTGCTCCCTCTCAACCCCTCACCCCCTGCACCACTTCTGAAGGAGATTGCTTTGGTCCCCACAGGTGTCCTTTGGGGCAAACACACCTTAGATCCCTTCATTTTTATTTGTTTTTATTTTTATTGTTTTGGAGTAGAGTTGATTTACAATGTCGGGTTAGTTTCCTCTGTACAGCAAGGTCAATCAGTCATGCACATATATTCATCTACCTTTTATCAGATTCCTTTTCCATAAAGATCATTACAGAGTATTGGGCTACCTATACTATACAGTAGGTCCTTATCAGTTATCTGTTTTATATATAGTAGTGTGTATATGTTGATCCCAATCTCCCAATTTACCCCTTATATCTTCCCCCTGCTGGTAACCGCGAGGTTGTTTTCTACATCTGTGACTATTTGTTTTGTAAGTGTTAGGTAAGTAGAACAGGGAAAAGGAGTCCAAAATGGCGGTGGCTACAAGACAAGGAAATGGAACAAAAGAAAGTCCAAGGACCGGAGTGAGGACCTCAGGTAAAACAAACAACACTCCTGGCTGGTCCAGTTTAGACAGAAACATAAATAGAGGAGCTGTAGCCAGCTCTCACTCTCTCCCGTGCGCTGGGGCACTCTTCTCCTCGTGTCTTTGGGTCAATGTGCCCTCACACCTCTAAGATGGATCCTGCTATCTTCTAAATAAAATAGAGCTGCAACACTGAGCTGTAACACTGATTTGTCTGAGAGCTATAACATGGTCCTTTCGAGACCTGAGAGCCATAACACGGTCTATCCAAGACCTGAGATCTGTGACACGCCGAAGGGGCTTTAATGTCTGTCACTCCAAATCTTTGTTGTGATGAGACAAAGAATCGAGGAACATACACTCGCATGACATAAGTAAGTTCATTTGTACCCTTTTTTTTAAAGATTACACATATAAGCTGTAACATACAATATTTGCCCCTTTCTGTCTTACTTCACTCAGTATGACAGTCTCCAAGTCCATCCATGTTGCTTCAGATGGTGTTATTTCATTTTCTTTAATGGCAGAGTAATATTTCATGGTATACATGCACGTCTTCTTTATCCATTCATCTGTTGAATGGGTGTGAGTTGCTTCCATGTCCTGGCAACTATAAATAGTGCTGCTTTGACCACTGGGATGCATGGATCTTTTTGAATTATGGTTTTCTCGGGGTCTGTGCCCAGGAGTGGGATTTTCCTGGGTCATATGACAACTCTACTTTTAGTTGTTGTTGTTGTTGTTGTTTTTAAGGAACCTCTATATCATTCTCCAAAGTGTCTGTATTAACTTACATTTCCACCAACAGTGTATGGGGGCTTCCCTTTTTTCCATACGCTTCCCAACAATTATTGTTTGTAGATTTTTTTGATGATGGTCATGCTAACCAGTGTAAGGTGATACCTCATTGTAGTTCTGATTTGCATTTCTCTGATAATTAGCTGCGTTAAACATCTTTTCCTATCCTTTTCTGACCCCCCCTTTTTAGAAGGTTCACTCTAAATCCTTTGCTTGACTTGTTTCTAAATAACAAACTAACAAAAAAAAACAGAAGAAATTTCAAAACATATGTTTACATGACAACTCCTAAAATCTAAGGAACATAACTACACACAAATAATCCAAACCTTATTTCTGATGCCTCAGAAGAAATGAGATTCAGTTCCACCCGAGCTTAGATTTTTTTGTAGAACACATGTGCTGTTCGGATCTTATGGACTTTCTCTGTATTTGTATTGTGATTCTGAAAAAGCTGACCCAGGCCTGTGGAAGACTGAGCGGTGGTCCATGGGCAAATCAATTGCTCCCTCAAGAGGTGAGAGATGCGAATGAGAAAACCGATAAAATAAAATAAAAATTGGCAGTCTTTCATGATTTACAGTCAGTGTCTTCAGCCCAGTAAACCTAATCACGTTGGTTACTATTTCACTACATTCACTGGCAGAGTCCATTAGAACAGTCTAATTTACACTGCAGTGTAATTCATCTGCTTTATTAAGGTTGTTCTTGTATTTATGTTAGAAGTAAAAGCGGCCTCTGGCTCAATGTTATACAGTCATTCTGAGAAAATGCCACAGGGCACAGCAGTTAATAAACCCGGGAACTAGATTTCAGCACCCGTATTGTTGACATCTGACAAGTTTACTGGGAAAGTTGTTAGGGTGATGCAGAATCTTATAAAAATAGACATTAGCAGCCTCATTACAGGCCCATTCCAAAATAATTGTGGATCCCACTGATGAAAATAGTTAAAGGTTTTTGCATAGACTTTATTGAAAATGGGAGTATTCTGTTTTTCCCCCATCTCCTTCCCAGGAAAACCTGCATAGGGTTAGCTTGCATTGATGGTAAGGATATGACACCTGAACTTAACACAACATCGTTAACTAGACTCCAATATAAATATTTTTTAAAAAGAAAATGACCTCATCAAAAGGTAGTGATGAATGAGAGATTGAGAGAGTGTTTGTTCAGTGAAGGCATGCCTCAGTTCCAACAAAACTAGAGATTTCCACAAAAGTCTGCTTAACTGCTGAGAAACCCCTCCGTTCTGTGGAGAGTCAGGTGGCCAGCTCTCCTCTATAAATAAATAGTAGTGATCCTGACAAGACACCATCCATATCACTCCCTCAGTGATGCTCACAGACAAGGCAGCCTTTATTTTGTGATGCTAGTCATTCCTTGAGTGTCTACCAGGAGCTGTGTTTCCAAGAACTCATTATTTGCACTGGTATATGAATTAAAAAAAAATCATCTTTTATAGAAAGTAAAGAAACAAAGTATGGTAGAGAATAACCTAATGCCAACAATAAATCATCTGATATGGAAGAGGCAGAAGAAACATGGAAGCAAGTAATTATTGAACAAAGAAACTGAAGACAGTTTTCAGCCTAATATCTCTTCTTGGTGGAAGGAACAGGGATTTGTGCATAAAATTGATTTCAATTTGAATTCATGTATTAAAATGTTCCTTACAAGGATAGGCATTTGAACAGTGCCTAGTATGCAATAGGTACTCGATGAAAATTTTATCCGTAGTATTATTACACCTGAAATGAACACAGCATTGGAAATCAACTATGTGCGTGTGTGGTTGTTCAGTTGTGTCCAACTATAACCCCATGAACTGTAGTCCACCAGGCACCTCTGTCCATGGGATCTTCCAGGCAAGAATACTGGTGCAGGTTGCCATTTCCTACTCCAGAGCATCTTGCCGACCCAGGAATTGAACTTGTGTCTCTTTGCATTTCCAACATTGGCAGGCAGATTCTTTACCACTGCACAACCTGGGAAGATCAAAATCAACTATACTTCTATTGAAAAATAGTATTTAGGGCCATAGGAGATGATCTAAGGACCTAGCATGACACTTGTCACATTGTTGATAACCACTGATATTTGTGGAATAAGTGAAGGAATTCTCTCAGTATTACTTTTCAGGACTTTGAAATGAATGTCAGAGCACCAAGGAAGGAAAAGATGTCGGAAAAAAATCCGGTGTCGTACATCAGGAAGAAGTCAGGAATGCACGACAACTCAGGTTTCCTCATAATGCGGGGGCCATGAAAGAAGGCCTAGGTTCCAGAACTGAATCTTTCCTCATCTGTTAAGTGACTTCAGATCAATAGCTCTCCCTAAGTGGGTCTCTATCTCTTCATATTTAAATAAAAATATAGGGTAACAATACTGGCATTATTTCTTCTAAAATTAAAAGTAAGGAATAATGCCTCTTGGAATACAACTACTTTCTCCATCATGTATATGGTGGTTCTTTGACTCTTTTCTATGTTATCCATGCACAATCTGAAGTTCACATTATAAAACACATCTGTCTACAGTACATTTTAATAAAAGTCCAATTTGAGCTGAAAACCAGAAAAAAAAAAAAAGCTGGTTTCTAAAAGTTGGATTTAGAAAAGGCAGAGGAACCAGAGATCAAATTGCCAACATCCGCTGGATCATTGAAGAAACAAGAAACCTCCTGCAAAGCATCTATTTCTGCTTTATTGATTATGCCAAAGCCTTTGACTGTGTGGATCACAGTAAACTGTGGAAAATTCTGAAAGAGATGGGAATACCAGATCACCTGACCTGCCTCTTGAGAAATCTGTATGCAGGTCAGGAAACAACAGTTAGAACTGGACATGGAACAACAGACTGGTTCCAAATAGGAAAAGAAGTACATCAAGGCTGTATATTGTCACCCATCATGAGAAATTCTGGGCTGGATGAAGCACAAGCTGGAATCAAGATTGCCAGGAGAAATATTAATAACCTCAGATATGCAGATGACACCACCCTTATGGCAGAAAGTGAAGGACTAAAGAGCCTCTTGATGAAGGTGAAAGAGAGAATGAAAAAGTTGTCTTAAAGCTCAGCATTCAGAAAACTAAGATCATGGCATCCAGTTCCATCACTTCATGGCAAATAGATGGGGAAACAGTAGCTGACTTTATTTTTTCGGGCTCCAAAATCATTGCAGATGGTGACTGCAGCGATGAAATTAAAAAGATGCTTACTCCTTGGAAGAAAAGTTATGACCAATCTAGATAGCATATTGAAAAGCAGAGACATTACTTTGCCAACAAAGGTCCATCTAGTCAAGGCTATGGCTTTTCCAGTGGTCATGTATGGATGTGAGAGTTGGACTATAAAGAAAGCTGAGCACCAAAGAATGATGCTTTTGAACTGTGGTGTTGGAAAAGACTCTTGAGAGTCCCTTGGACTGCAAGGAGATTCAACCAGTCCATCTTAAAGGAGATCAGTCCTAGGTGTTCATTGGAAGGACTGATGTTGAAGCTGAAACTCCAATACTTTGGCCAACTGATGTGAAGAGCTGACTCATTTGGAAAGACCCTGAGGGTGAGAGGGACTGGTGGCAGGAGGAGAAGGGGACGACAGAGGATGAGGTGGTTGGATGGCATCACCACCTCAATGACATGGGTTTGGGTGGACTCTGGGAGTTGGTGATGGACAGGGAAGACTGGCATGCTGCAGTTCATGGGGTCGCAAAGAGTCGGACACAACTGAGTGACTGAACTGAACTGAACAGAAAAAAAAATCCAGTGACTTCAACATTAACTGAAATGTCCAGCATTTCAGATTTGGTGCCTCCACAATTTGAGAAGAATTGGAAAGGACATTGCATTATTTCAATCTGCCAAGACTTTTAAAGAACTCCTCCTTTATCAT
The DNA here is from genome assembly GCA_006410935.1 of Redunca redunca. Lineage (NCBI taxonomy): Eukaryota > Metazoa > Chordata > Mammalia > Artiodactyla > Bovidae > Redunca > Redunca redunca. Next base: position 690,939 of record SJYQ01001749.1, read on the forward strand.
AATCCTCATCACTCATATCCAACATGTCATCAGTTCTTGCAAGTTCCTAAGCATTTCTCAAAATCATCATCTCCTTTCATTTTCTAAAGCTGCTTCCTTGGTTCATTCCATATTGTTTCTTGCCAGGACTCCTTAGATTGATTCTCTGTTTCTAACTTCATCCTCTTCCAATTAGTACCCTGCATTTTCTATAATTCAGATAATTCAAGCCTTGTTTATGTAAAATTGTATCTTGGGTAGTGCCTCTTCTGACTGTACTTTCATCTACTGAACAAATATTTTCTACCTGTCTGACTTGAAGAAAATCATCAATACTCTCTATGCTTCAGTTTAAACGGCTATAAAATGAGACTGGGTTGCTGTGATCATAAGCTTACTACAGTGTCTGGCTCAGAGTCACGACTAAGGTGATGTTTATATGTATTATTGACATGGTCACTGTACAGTCTTGGCGAGCGAGCAGAAACCCTCTGAGAGCTTTTGTATGTGAGGATCCTTCTGCCTGGATCTTTCTTTTTTCTCAGATGTCTCCATGTCACCTTCTGTGCCTTCATTCAGGTCTCTGTTCAGACAGCACTTCAAAAGGAATCCTTTGATTTTCCTCAAGGAAAATAATTGCTTGTCACTTTCTGTCTTCTTTATCCTGTTTTATATTTCTTCATGGCACAGACTGCTTATTGAGCTTAGATCATGTGCTATCATTATTATTATTTTTATCTCACTCTTGCTTTACAATGTATAGGCAGGGGTTATACTTGTTCATATCTGTACACTCCCAACAAAGAAAACTGCTTGATGCATGGCATGTGTTCAATAAATATTAGATCTATCAACGAATGAATTGAAGACATACTCTTATTTGATGATGAGTGTAATGAACTCCTTAGAAAAACCAAAATCAGCCTCTAGCCTATAGTAAAAGCAATGACCAGGAAAACCTTCTCTATTGTGCTGCACAAGCTGGTTGTGGTGGTTCCTTTGGAAATGCATTCAGATATCTTAACCCTTTCCACGTTGTGCTTCAAGAAGCTCCCTGACTAGAATATGAAATCCAGTTGGACTTTGAGTTATTTCTATAGGTCCATGGGTACTATATTTCTACACCCAGAAGAGTGTCTGGAATTATGAGAAACAATTTTTAACCCCCAATTGTGTGCAGTCTTCAAATTTGACAACCCTTGACTTTCATGCCTTTTTCCAGTTTAATGGCTTTGGTGGTCTTTGTGTGCTTTGGCCTTAAATCACAACAAAGTCGTTTGTTGAAGGTGGGTTCTCTACTTGTAAATCATTCCCCAAAACAGGAGCTAAGTAGCGTCACAGATTTGATGTGTGAAAAAAAGACTCAAGAGTGACTTTAATGAGTTTGAGCCAAACACTTGTGAAACTGGGTGGGTTTTGTTCTGCTTGTTTTTTAAACATTTATTTATTATTTGGCTGCATTAGGTCTTAGTTATCCATGGCATATTGGATCTTTGTTCCCCAACCAGGGATCTAACCTGCTTCACCTGCCTTGGAAGGAGGATTCTTAACCTCTGGACTACCAGGGAAGTCCCTATTTATTTTGAAATAAGATAGCTCCATTGACAATAACGTTGTTTGTATTATTAAGCATAAGTGATTAACACATAATGATACATAGATTATTTTTAACAGCTGGAAATTGTTGAATGCTCACATAGAATCAAAATACTGAAATATTATGTGGTGAAAGAAGCATCGATCTTAGCGTATAGAGAATTGGGTTTTGTTCCGAGCTCTGTCTCTACACAATTTCTCTCCTGCTTGGGCAAGATATTTACTCTCTTAAAATGTCTGCATTTTTATATTAGTAAGAAAAACAAGGGAGCTGGACTAGGTAAAATGAAAGATCTTTCTCATTATAGCACTCCACAGTGCAAGGCTAAATCTATTCAGATACATCATTTTCAAAATGATTAAATGGTAAAATCAACCAAAAGAACATGTCTGGGTTTAAAAGATCCAGAATTCCACATTTTTAAGGAAAACACAGAGCTTGCATTTCAGAGGGTGTGAGGTCAAGCCTGCTCCAATGATGGTGTGCTGTTTTTCAAGGTGTAAGTGCCCTTTCTGGGATTCCCAGCTTGGCACTGTATCTAAGTCTAATTAAATCCCTTTGTGTGAACCTTAAATACACTTAATTAAAACAGGTAGACTTGGGATGATTAATTTCAAAAGTAAGTAGGTTAAAGTGCAGGCTCATTTCTTCTGCTAATTAGCTGAAGGATGATCTTCCTTGCCAGGAGGCCAAAAGGCAGGAGATTCATTTCTTCAATTCAAATCTGTTTTAAAATGCCTTTTCAAAGCCTTTAGGCTTTAGCATTTGAGTTGTTTAAAAATTTTGAATGTTGAGGATTATTTCTCCTTATTTTACACTTAGTTAAAACCAAAGCAGGGCTCACTAGAGAGATCCAAGGGTTATAGAGTAACCAATGGTCGATGAATCTAGACCCGAAGTCAGCAAAGCTGGTCACGTGGTAACTTCATTATCACTCCATCACTCTTGAGAGCCAGGCTTAACTTCATCTATTATAAAAGGTTTTCAGAAACTGTGACTTACACGTTAAATATTTGATTCTTTGAAATGCTCAGTTTGGCACGGAAGTGTCAGATTTCCCCAGTACTGCAACCATAGCCATCCTTATGTATTTAAAACTGCTCCCATTAGACATAATCAAACTCAAAGATTTTGCACAGCAAAGGAAATCATCAATGAAAGGAAAAGACAACCCACAGAATAGAAGAAAATATTTGCAAACGATGTGACTGACAAGGGATTAATCTCCAAAATTTACAAACAGCTCATGCAGTTCAATATCAAAAAAATAAATAAATAAAAATAAACAACCCAATAAAAAAGTGGACAGAAGGCCTAAACAGACATTTCTCCTAAGAAAACATCAGATGGCCAACAGGCCCAGCAAACGATGCTCAACATTGCTAATCATTAGAGAAAGAAAATCGAAACTAGAAAGAGATATTGCCTTCATGAGTCAGAATGCCCATCATCAAAAAGTCTACAAGTAATAATGCTGGATAGGGCATAGAGAAAAGGGAGCCCTCCTACCCTGTTGGTGGGCATGTAAACTGCTACAGCTGCTATGGAGAACAGTATGGAGGTTTCTTTAAAAAACTAAAAATAGAGCTATCATATGGCCCAGCAGTTCCAGTTCTTGGCATATATCCAGAGAAAAACACCCTGGAAAGGATGCATGCCCCACCCCCACCCCCACTCCTCCAGCCCTCCCACACACACAGTGTCCATTGCAGCACTCTTTACAGCAGCCATGACATGGAAGCAAGCTAAATGTCTGTCAACAGATGAATGGATAAAGAAGATGAGGTACATGTGCACAGTGGAATATTACTCAGCCATTAAAAAGAATGGAATAATGCCAGTTGCAGCAACATGGATAGGCCTGGAGATTCTCATACTAAGTGAAAGAAGCCTGACAGGAAAAGAAATATCATTTGATATCACCTATGTGTGGAATCTAAAAAACTGATATAAACTTATTTACAAAACAGAAACACACTCACAGATATAGAGAAGGAAACTATAGTTTCCAGATGGGAAGGATAAAGGGAGGGAGAGTTGGGGAGTTTGGGATCAACATATACACACTGCTGTATTAAAAATAGCCTACAAGCACCTATGGTATAGCACAGGGAACTCTGCGTGATACTCTGCAATAACTTAAATGGGAAAATAATTTGGAAATGAATAGATGCGTATATATGTGTAGCTGAATCATGCTGCTGTACACATGAAACTAACATGACATTGTTAGTCAACTCTACTCCAGTATAAAATGAACATTTTAAAACTAAGCAGTAAAAATGCACAACTCTGCTCTTTAGATGATTATTTGTAGTACAAATTCATATATTTTAAAAATATACCTTTTGTACATATATCAGTTCAGTTCAGTCGCTCAGTCATGTCTGACTCTTTGCGACCCCTTGAATCGCAGCATGCCGGGCCTCCTTGTCCATCACCAACTCTTGGAGTTCACTCAAACTCACGTCCATCAAGTTGGTGATGCCATCCAGCCATCTCATCCTCTGTCATCCCCTTCTCCTCCTGCCCCCAATCCCTCCCAGCATCAGAGTCTTTTCCAATGAGTCAACTCTTCGCATGAGGTGGCAAAAGTACTAGAGTTTCAGCTTCAGCATCAGTCTTTCCAAAGAACACCCAGGACTGATCTCCTTTAGGATGGACTGGTTGGATCTCCTTGCAGTCCAAGGGACTCTCAAGAGTCTTCTCCAACACCACAGTTCAAAAGCATCAATTCTTTGGTGCTCAGCTTTCTTCACAGTCTAACTTTCACATCCATACATGACCACTGGAAAAACCATAGCCTTGACTAGACAGACCTTAGTTGGCAAAGTAATGTCTCTGCTTTTGAATATGCTATCTGCTGCTGCTACTGCTGCTAAGTCACTTCAGTTGTGTCCAACTTGTGCGACCCCATAGACAGCAGCCCACTAGGCTCCCCCATCCCTGGGATTCTCCAGGCAACAACACTGGAGTGGATTGCCATTTCCTTCTCCAATGCATGAAAGTGAAAAGTGAAAGTGAAGTCGCTCAGTCGTGTCCGACCCTCTGCGACCCCATGGACTGCAGCCTTCTAGGCTCCTCCATCCATGGGATTTTCCAGGGAGGAGTACTGGAGTGGGGTGCCATTGCCTTCTCCAGAATATGCTATCTAGGTATATATAAAAATAAACTCTTTGCTATACAGTAGAAATTAACACAGATTGTAAGTCAAATATGCTTTAATAAAATAAATTTTTTAAAAATTAAAATCAAAACAAAACAAAATACCTGCTGCCATTGAAGCATTAGCAGTATGGGTTGGCTAAAGTGACTGAGGGAACCACAGTCCCAGGTCACGTGGAGAGGAATTCCCTCAACATGGTCCTTACCATTTTCATTGTGTCTCATATTATGATGAAAATATGATCACTATGTTGTTGCAGAAAATGAACAAATGAGGTACAGAAAATTCATAATTTGCACAGTTTGCATGGCTGATGACAAGTGCTGCTGGGATCCATATCAGTGAACTTTATAAGTTTATTTTGCGGAGCACAAGTTGTAACAAAGACTCCTTGTGACAAGCTGAAAAGCTTCCTGCCTTCCTAGAGCTAACCTGTGGAGGAATACACAATTTTCTCTATGAAATTTCAGTGACGTAGAACACCCTTGCTAAGAACCTGGAGGAAGGCTAAGGGCTCCTTGCAGACACCTATGATGAGGGAGACCCAGGGACAATAGTTATTCTGTGCTGATAACAAGAGTGCTTTCCAATCAGCATCTCCCTATCGAGTGAGCCGTGTCTAATATCTAAGCAGTGTCTAAGAGCTCTCTTTCTTCCCATTTCCTTCCTATCACCTTAGAATGACCTTAAGGTGTATTCTATCATAGTGCTTCTACAACTGGAGTAGCAAAGAGGACTCTATGAGGTCTCACGTTATTTTGAATTTTAATAAATTGATAAGCTAAAAATTTACCCCAATTTCCCTTTATTTTTCAGACAGGTATTAAGCACTATGTGTCAGTCAATGTCCCAGCCTCTGAAAAGACAAACAGGCCAGTGGAGCTTGGTTTTCATGGCAAGAGAGGAAGAGAGCAAGACGGAGAGAGGGGACAAACACACAGGGGGCCCTTGGGAAGGAAAAAGCACAGAGGACCGACAGCTTAGAGACAGCTGGGTCTGGCCACGCGTCAGCACTAAGTTCATTTCATTTCCTTCAGTCGGTGTCACTCTTCCTCCAGGAGGAAAATCAAGGAGAAGGTGGAGCAAAGGAGCACAGACTTCCTTCTCTCGACCCCTCTTTCTCCCTGAGAGAATTATTGGCCCAGGTCACCTACAGCCCAGAATCAAAAGTCCCTTTACCCCGAACACACGTGAGGAGAAGGTGCCACCAGTGCCCCCTCTAGTTACACAGCTTCCAATATTAACTTTTCACAATAAATTAGAACTTAGAAATGTCATTTGCAATTTACACAGCAAGTATAATATGCGATGCACATGACTTTAGCAAGTGCCAATGTGGCGCCCTCGTGACTCATATCAGTTTCTCTACGGGCGTTGTTGACATCAGAGTGGCTCTTCGTGCCACTGTGCTGGTGTGTGAGCTGGGTCTGTAATTCAGGACGCACTAACATGTGGCTGAAAATAGGATTACCCACACTTTTCTAAGTCTGGGTTTGATGAATGAAAAATAGAACTGGCTCCAGCTTTTTGAGCGGTCAGACATTTCATACACAGTGAGAAGAGCTGGAGGGCCAGAGTTCAGTGAGGCCTCTGCTGGGCTCATTGTTTCATCCATGAAGAAATTCACGGACTGCAGGACCCAGTGAAGGCAGCTGCTTGGACACCTCACGATGACTCTCAGGAGCACATCTGGGAGCTTCTGGGAAGCTAAGGCCGCCATCTGTAGGGTCCTACAGCTGCCATCAGAGAATAATGGATTTGCCTTCCATCTGCCACTCATATCTCTGTGAACTAGAGGCATCAGAACCAAATCTGTTTAGAGGAGGCCAGGAACGTGTATTCCTCAAGATTTGTATATATCATATATTATTTTATATATATATATATTATTTGTATATATTATATATATAACGTATTCTATAGGTATGTGTGTATATATATATATATACAGGCTTAGTTGCTTCAGTCACATCTGACTCTGTCCGACCCTACGGACTGTAGCCCATCAGGCTCCTCTGCCCGTGGGATTCTCCAGGCAAGAATACTGGAGTGGGTTGCCATTTCTTCCTCCAGGGGATCTTACTGACCCAGGGATTGAATTCGCATCTCATATATCTCCTGTATTGGCAGGCAGGTTCTTTACCATTAATACAAACCAGGCAGCCATATATATATGGAGAAAGAGTCTTCCTTCAGTATTCAAGGGTGATTGGTTCTAGGACCAACTTTAAAAGTTTGTGACCCCATGGACTGCAGCATGCCAGGCCTCCCTTGTCCATCACCAACTCCTAGAGTTGACTTAAACTCATATCCATATTTTTATCCATAATAAAAATAAGCAGTTTGGTTTTGCTATCCTTTTGCTAAAAGAGGAACTGAAGTCTTTAGAATCTGAATAATCCACTAAAGGCAAAAATTTGTCTGTGGCTGAACTGATGCTGATATTAATTCCTCCTGATGTCTTCTCACAACACTGCTGGTATCATCGATGTGAGCTGATTGTGTGCTTAATTAATCAAAGGGGAAAGTGAATGCAGCAGAGAGCATTTTGAAGATTAGTTAAGAGGTATAGGAAATTAGTAACTGAATTAGAAATTTTATTGATTGGTTGTGGAAAGAAGTCTACAGACATTAGAACCTGAATAATAAACGTGGTGAAAGCTCCATGAATTCAACAAGGCAGGGGATTAAGGAGGCAACCAAGACAAATTCAGCTTCAGTTATATGGTTGAATGGCTGATAGAACACGCTGGTATTAAGGTTCATCGGGAAGTTAAAAAACACAGGATGAAAATTTGGCGAGAGAACTGGCAACCTAACACGGAGAAGTAGCCGGCAGTTTCACAGAGGTAGGCCCTCTGTCAAATCTTTCAGGTGGGAAGATTTGAGTTCAGTAGGACAAATGGTGTATATGTGGACACATATAAAACCTTGAGGTATCAGAGGAGCTCCATAACATATACCTTTGCTGGAAATCTAAAATTAAATTCAAATGTTTATCATCTTTTAGAGCATAAATATGGACTGTTAGAATAGCTCACATCTCTACTCTGCCAAATTATTGAACGTTTAATATTGAGGAATCAAAATTGTTGTGACACTCAATTGTCATGTTTGAAAACTGGGGATAATGACAAGATGAGCCTAAGGGGTCTTGGGAGGGTTAAATCAGATAATGCATTTAGTGCCTCAGGATGTATATCCAGACAGTCTCTCCATTGTTGTTTGTTATTCATTTTGTTGTCAATATTTTGCTCTTATTTTTCTTGTCATCATCTTTTATTATCTCTCAGGGTTCCTTGAATCTCTTAGAAGAGGCTGCCTAGATCGTGGTTTTGAAAAAGGCTGCCTGAAACTGACAATCATGATGGATTCAAGACTCCTGCCTAACGGTGGCTGGAGGGAACGCTGGGCGCCAGTACCGGTGACAGCAATTTTCATCTCAGACTGCGAAGTCGATGGGTCTGAGAACGTGAAGTTTCAAGGAAACTTTAAGACACTGGGGAGCATAAATCTCTGGGAAAATTCCCTGGTGGCAGTGCAGGATTACACTCACAATGGTCACAAACATCTTCGTGAATCCATGCTTTGAAAATTAAGTGTCTCTTCCTGTGATAAGGTTTGCTTCTGATAGGGAGATACAGAACCTGTGATTTTCACAACCAAGAGCCTGAATCTCAGGATGCATGCCTCATCGTGAAAGTCCCCTTGACCACTAAACTGTGTTTTTTGCTGCTCTCTCTGCTTTAAGCTCAGTTCAGTTCAGTCACTCAGTCATGTCTGACACTTTGTGACCCCATGGACTGCAGCATGCTAGGCCTCCCTGTCCATCACCAACTCCTGGAGTTTACTCAAACTCATATCCATTGAGTCGGTGATGCCATCCAACCATCTCATCCTCTGTCATCCCCTTCTCCTTCTGCCCTCAATCTTTCCCAACATCAGGGTCTTTCCAAATGAGTCAGTTCTTCACATCAGGTAGCCAAAGTATTGGATTTCAGCTTCAACATCAGTCCTTTCAGCGAATATTTAGGACTGATTTCCTTTAGGATGGACTGGTTGGATCTCCTTGCAGTCCAAGGGACTCTCAAGAGTCTTCTCCAACACTACAGTTCAAAAGCATCAATTCTTCGGCGCTCAGCTTTCTTTAGAGTCCAACTCTTACATTCTTAGATGACTTAGATGGCTATGGAAAAACCATAGCCTTGACTGGACGGACCTTTGTTGGCAGAGTAATGGGCTGCTCAGCCCTAAAGCCTGTCCAGATATTTCCTACTGCCTCTGCTGCTCCACCCTGCCCTGCTCTCAGCTCACAACTATAGATAACTCTTGAACCTCTGGGAATGCCACCTCTGCCCGCCAAATTCCTCTTTATTCATGTACATATTTCTAAAACCTTACATTCAACTCCCACTAACACATCTGTGCTCAATTGTGGACACTGAGGCAGTGTTTGTCAGTTTTGCCCCCTTTAAATTTACTCACTGGACTTCACTCATGGCTCAGTGGTAAAGAATCCACCCAATGCAGGAGACCCAGTTTCGATTCCTGAGTCAGGAAGATCCCCTGGAGAAGGAAATGGCAACCGGCTCCAGCATTCTTGCCTGAGAAATCCCAAGGATAGGGGAACCTGGTGGGCTACAGTTCACAGGGTTGCAAAGAGTCGGACAGAACTCAGAGGCTAAACAGCAAACTTAGTCACTGGTCTCTCCTTTTCAGGCAGTACTTTGTGGAGGAGCGTGCTGTGAGAGGCTCACCCTGCAAGGGTTTTCCCACTCTTGTGTAAACCCGTGCAGCTTTCAGGGTCTCCCTTCTCTACATGTCATGGAGCTCAGGCTCTCCTGAGAAATGCCCACTTATCTTCCTTAATTTGTTTGTCTTCTGCTTACACTGATTGCCGAAAGCCTAGCTAAACCGTATTTATCTTTCTGGAACTGAGTACAGTTTCTGCCTGCGTGATCTAAAATACAATGCCCAGTTTTGTTCTTATTAGGGTGTCATAGGGCAATGCTATGCATTTCAGCGAATCAGCCTGATTGATGTGTAATTCACATACAACAAAATACACACTTTTTAAATGCACGTTTCAGTGAGTTTTGACAACAGTTACACCAGGGTAACTGTCATCATGATCAAGATCCTAAACATTCCCATCACTCGTGTCTTGTACCCATTACCAGGGCTTCCCTTGTGGCTCAGCTGGTAAAGAATCCGCCTGCAATGCAGGAGACCTGAGTTTGATCCTGGGTTGCGAAGATCCCCTGGAGAAGGGAAAGGCTATACACCCCAGTATTCTGGCCTGGAGAATTCCATAGACTATACAGTCCATGGGGTCGCAAAGAGCTGGACACGACTGAGCAGCTTTCACTTCACTCATGTCTTATGCCCATTACTATGCCATCCTGAACTCCATGCTGATTTACATTCTCTCACCTGAGAATAGAGTCTCACTTTCTAGATTTTCATGTAGACATCATCATAGAATACGCACTACTTTATGTAAGTGACATTTGCTCTACATAACATCTTTGAGATTCATGCATACTGTTTATCTATCAGCAGCTCATTTATTCAGAGAAGGCAATGGCACCCCACTCCAGTACTCTTGCCTGGAAAATCCCCTGGTCGGAGGAGCCTGGTAGGCTGCAGTCCATGGGGTCGCTAAGAATCGGACACGACTGAGCAACTTCACTTTCACTTTTCACTTTTGTGCATTGGAGAAGAAAATGGCAACCCACTCCAGTGTTCTTGCCTGGAGAATCCCAGGGACAGGGGAGCCTGGTGGGCTGCCGTCTATGGGGTCGCACAGAGTCAGACACAACTGAAGCAACTTAGCAGCAGCAGCAGCAGCTCGTTTATTTTATGGCAAATAGAATCGTATGGTGTGGGCACACCCCAATTTACTTTCCAGCTTTAATGAGGTGTAATTGACATTTCAAATGACAAGATATTCAAAGCACACATAGTGACGATCTGATTAATGTATATGCCACCCCTTTATTTATACACCTTCATTATGGACATGGATGTTATTTTCATGTTTTGGTTAAAATAAGTGAAGCTGTCATGGACATTCATACACAAGTCTTTGTATAGATGTATATTTTATATTTTTAATCTGTGTAAAAATACCTAGGATTGGAATCCCTGGTTTATATGGTTGACGCATGTTTAACTTTAAAAGAAAATACCAAACCATTATCCAAAATTTATCATTTTGCTTTCCCTCCAGCCTGAAAGTTCCAGTTTCTCCACATCTTTACTTTGTATTATGTTTATTTTTTATTTTATTTTTTAAAAGTTTACCCATTCTAATCGGTGTGTAGTGGTACCTTGTTGTGGCTTTAATTTGCATTTCCTGGCTGACTGATAAAGTTGAAACATCTTCTCAAGTATTTTGTGGTTACTTGCTTCATTCAAGTATAAACTGACTCTTCAAGTATTTTTTACTTTTGGTGGATTGTCTGTCTTTTTATTGTAGAATTGTGAGAGTTATTTACATATTATGGATACAAGCCCTTTCTCAAATATGCATATTGTGAATAATTTCTCCATCTGTGACTTGCCAATTTATTTTCCTAAAGTTATCTTTTGATGGGGCCAAAGATTTTAATTTTCATGTGGTCTAATTTATTCTTGGTGATTAACATGTTTATTGCATTTTATACCCCATCTAAAAAATGTTGCCTACTCACACACTGTAAAGATAGCGTCCTAAGTTTTCTTCCAAAACTTTGCACATTTATTTTTTATGTACATGACAAAAACTAATGAGTCCTAATAGCTAGAAGTTAAAAAGAGAGAGCGACAGAGAAGCTTATGTATTAGCTAGGTAGCCTTGGGAAAGTCATTTAGTATTCTGAGAGAAAAAAATNTTTCTTCCAAAACTTTGCACATTTATTTTTTATGTACATGACAAAAACTAATGAGTCCTAATAGCTAGAAGTTAAAGAGAGAGAGCGACAGAGAAGCTTATGTATTAGCTGGGTAGCCTTGGGAAAGTCATTTAGTATTCTGAGAGAAAACAATTCTTCTGTAACAGTGAGATTAATAATATAATCTGCACCTGCATTGCAGAGTTTTGGGGAAATTCAACATTATGCAGAACAGGCAAGTTTTGGGAATGTACACAGGCTGCATGTGGATGATATTACAATAAGCAGTATCAATAACCAGAATATGTTGCTGACTAGTCACAGCATAAACACTATTTGTCCTCTATAGGCATTTCTAGCTTTTTCTTCTCTGTTTTCTGTATACGTGTTACATCCTTTACTATTTGACTCTTAATTAACCAAGTAAGGAGTATGAAACATGGAGCTCTGGACCACACACATTTCATTATATACACCACACAATCGTAAGAAAGTAAAACATATTTTCTCCTGCAGTTCTTGTGTGTAAGACCCACAGTGGGTTATACCTGAATACTTTCTCTCAGTATGCTCTAGGACTTCCTCAGGGCTTCACTGATAGCTCAGCTGGTAAGGAATCCCTTGCAATGCAGGAGACCTGGGTTCAACCCCTGGGTTGGGAAGATCCCCTGGAGAAGGGTAAAGCTACCCACTCAAGTATTCTGGCCTGGAGAATTCCATGGACTGTATAGTCCATGGAGTTGCAAAGGGTGGGACAAGACTGAGCGACTTTCACTTCGGGGCTTTCCCGACGGCTTCCGTTGTTCAGTTCAGCTCAGTTCAGTTCAGTTCAGGCACTCAGTCGTGTCCTACTCTTTACGACCCCATGAATCGCAGCACGCCAGGCCTCCCTGTCCATCACCAACTCCCGACTTAGCGGTTAAGAATCTGCCTGCAATGCGGGAGACGCAGGTTCGATCCTTGGGCCAGGAAGATTCCCTGGAGGAGGAAATGGAACCCACTCCAGGGAATCTTGCCTGGAAAATCCATGGACAGAGGAGCCTGGCAGGCTATACAGTCCATGTGGTCACAAGAGTCAGACACGACTGAGCAGGCACACACACACACACAGAAGCAACTATACAAAATTATGTGACATTACTTCAAAATAGTGAAATAATTGACAATTTTAGATAATCTTTCATGGTGATGCTGTTATTGACTTAAAAGTGATAGAAAAGTGATTTAGTCTTTAAGAACTGAGGAATACAATTTTAGAACTTGAGCTTTGTTAACAACATCTTTCTGCTGTAGGATTTTTGCTTATGCTTTGCAAATCTTTCCAATTTTCCTGTTCTTTGAAAGGCTGACATTTCAGAAATTGCCATCAATTTTTCTATTCTCAAGACAAACTTCATCTATTTTATAAAATTTATTGAATCTTTTAGACCTTATCAAGAAAATGAAAAATTTCCCCAACATTTTCCTATAACTTTGTGTTTCTCAGTATGACTTTTAATCACCTTATATTTGTTAGGGAAAACAAAAATTTAATATCCTCAAATATAGTCCTCCACTGTTTCAAGCAGTCTTTTGTTTACTCTGGAATATCTGATGGCTTTCAAGTAAACAGCTGATAAACTGAGAAAACTAAGGCTATTAAATTCCAAAGGCTCTTTTGCCAGTTTATTCATTGAAAATGAAAAAGAAAATATTCATTGAGAATGAAAAACAAAAAAAGAAAAACTCTGTTTCAGATTAGCATTTGGAGATTGATTTTCTCCGGATAGTACTGAATCCATAATTAATAGAAAAATGCTCAGTAAAATGCTCTACTTCGTACTCACTCCTTAATAAACTATATCTCTTCTATCAGCTCAATAGTATCAAGACTTCCTTTGATCAGATTTCCATGGAAATGTATCTGAAGTAACCATAACTCTAGTTTCTTGGCCAACTCCCTAATTGCTGCAACTAACTTAGCCCTCTATTTCCTTTTTTTTTTTTTCCTGTGTTCCACTCCATTAGGAAAAGAGATCATATTTTCTGAACTGATGAAATTAAACTCACCCATATTTTTCCAGTCATCATAATTTTTACAAAGAGCTCATCTAATCAATTTTTGGCAAGAGAATGACAATACTACACTAGATAGTGCCATTAAGATGAAATAGTCATGCTGTTGAATTAGAGATACTTAAATTAGGTAGACTAAAATTTAGTTTGGCTCTTGCCATCCTCATTCTTCTAAACCTTAAATACATGTTTTGCAAGGCTGGGCATTTAACTTCCGTCCATATTTTTCACAGTGCAGAAAGGAACTATCATTTCCCCGGCTTCTGCAAACAGAGATGTTACATGGAAACTGAATTTATAAGCTTCATGTTCAATTTCCAAAGGGTGTAGTGACAACTGTCTGCTCAGCCCAGCACACAGAATTCCAATTGCAACAGTTGAGCACTACTGCCCTAAGCTAACTCAGTGATATATACCTGATATCAACATAACCCAAGACAAACCCAGGATAACTTCTACAGCTCAACTCCCCAGTTTGTGCCATGAGGCTCCCAGGATTGCTGTGCTCTTGACCATCTGATGTCCTTCTGCACTTACTGCTCCATGATAATTAGCTGATTTTTTTTTTTCCACTTTGGTCATTAGCTCAGCTCTCCAAACTACTTTTGCACTTCCCCTCAGGATAAATCTGTAGCCTATACCTTCCCCAGCTAATAGGATTTGAACTTTGTGATCAGATTGGCCAGTGAGACTAAGCTCACCTTTCCTTGGGCTCACTAGGGCTTCATCATAGATGGTGCCCAATGAACCCTTGTGCTTGGAGACTATGGTCTTCCCTTAAGTTGCACCACAGGGATTCTTCTGCTTTGGTTCCATATTTCTTACTCCAGCTTCCCAGGTGGCTCAGACGGTAAAGAATCTGCCTGCAGTGTAGGGGACCAGGATTTGATCCCTGGGTTGGGGAGATCCCCTGGAGAAGGGAATGGTAACCCACTCCAGTATTCTTGCCTGGAGAATTCCATGGACAGTACAGCCCATAGGGTCACAAAGAGTTGGAAATGACTGTGCAACCAACACATTCTTTCACCTTTCCCTTTGAGGAAACATTATTTGGAGTCTTGAAACAAATCCTTTCTGGTTCATCCTCTTGTCAGGACCAAACCCTGTTGCCTCTCTGAGGTTATTGGCTTGGAGCCTGTTTAAGTACAAAACCTGGGGAACCATAATGTTACCAGCAACCTCATTTAGAGTATTAACTCTGCTTGCTGCTGCTACTGCTAAGTCACTTCAGTCCTGTCCGACTTGTGCGACCCCATAGACAGCAGCCTGCCAGGCTCCCCCATCCCTGGGATTCTCCAGGCAAGAACACTGGAGTGGGTTGCCATTTCCTTCTCCAGTGCATAAAAGTGAAAAGTGAAAGTGAAGTCACTTAGCCATGTCCGACTCTTAGCGACCCCATGGACTGCAGCCTACCAGGCTCCTCCATCTGTGGGATTTTCCAGGCAAGAGTACTGGAGTGGGGTGCCATTGCCTTCTCCGATATAAACATTATAGATGTCTATGTCTAAATAGATATTAATAACACAACTTTATAGTTATATTACTTTTTCTCAAAGTGCTTTCATACATTATGTCAATTATTAAAATGATACGAAATAATAAAGTTTTTTGTTTTTGTTTAAGAAAAGGAATGTAGGACTAGGTTCTTTTTTTTAAGTTGCTACTTCTTCATTACAAAGTGCAGATTGCTGTGTCGCTAAGGTCCGTCCAAAAGAATGACTCCATATGATTTTTTAAATTACTGAGTTCTACTGAATGCCTGCTTTGCTAGTGTAGCCATTACTTAACATTCAAGTCCCTTAAGGTCAGAGAGTGCCAGGAATGTGTGCTTTAGAAAGTGTGCAACACCCGTGCAGACGGATTGTCTGAGTCACTTTTTTTGCAGTGTCTCACAAGGCAACAGAAACGGTGGCAAGACCCCACAATGAGAAAGTGAATTAAGAACCACACTCTAGCCTTGGCTCTGCCACTAAGTAACTGCTCTGAGCTCACGGGCAAGTAACTTCAACATCCTCTCTTCCCATTTCTTAAGCTGTGAAGAAAAAAGCTGGAGTGTTGCTATTGCTCACAGTGCTGGAGAGATTCTTGGAAAACACACTGGTTGAGATGCAGCCCCACAGGGAATTCCACAGGGTGAGGCCAATGAATCAGGATTTTTGTGTTTTTGTTTTTTTTTTTTAACTCCAGGAAATTTTGTTGCACATCCTTGGCAAAAGCTCATTGGATTAAGTGTTAACAACAGTAGTAGTTAACATTTGTGGAGTACTCATTACATGCCAGACACTCAAGCTAAGTATCTTACACACATTATCTCATTTAGAAACCTCTATTTACATTTTCTACCCAAAACATCGGAATCTCAGGATAGTTATTCTAGCCATAATCCAAATGAGGTTTAGGAAACCCCATCCCTGGGAACTTTGAGAAACTCTCAAACTTTGTAGACTATTTTTGCATTCTCAAATTATATTAATAATTGCAACAACCCTATGTTGGATTCAGGCAAATGTTATTTCTTCCCTTTAAAGTTGAGAAAACGGATTCAGAAAAATCAAGCGAACAACTCAAGAAAACACAGCCAATAAGAACAACATGAAATTGGACAAGAATTTTGATGTACTCTTCTAAGGCAAATCAAGTGCTGATTTCTTCAAATATTTCTGAATGAACTCTTTCTAAAAACGATGTATCTAGTAGTGTTGGCTGTGCTGTGTCTTGGCTGCTTCACCTGGGCTTCCTCTAGCTGTGGCGTGTGAGCCCCAGGGTAGGCAGGCTTCGGTAGTCACTGCACGTCGGCTCAGGAGTTGTAGAACAGGGGCTTAGTTGCCCTGTGGAGTGTGGGACCTTCCCAGACCAGGGATTGAACCAGTGTTCCCTGCACTCCAAGGTGGATTCTCAGCCACTGAACCACCAGGGAAGCCTTCTGCCTGAATTCTTATACAAATACTTAAATATCCCTGGTCTGATTATCAATATAGCATGTGGGAGGGGGATTTCAAGTCAGAGTTTATCTACTTTCAAATATGAAGACACAATGCAAGAATATACATGCATTCTGCTTTAATTTCCATCATATCTACAGGAATAGCAGACACTATTTTCTAAATACAAGTATTGTGGAGTTTGCATTAAATGCACATTTTTTAAAAGTGCTGTGAAGAATCAAATAGTGCTGATGTCCAAACTAAAGTGAAGAATGTTTCAAAAGAATACCTATTTCGATCAATGCTGAAGCACCTGTCTTTATTTCCTGTATCTTACTTTGAGACTCTCCTCCTCCATCAGCTATTTCAGTAGCTATTCTAAAAATTCAGATCTATGAGTCAATGCTATTGACCTGGCGTTCTGGTTCCCAGAATCTGATGCTTACAAAGAAATTGAGAAGCCAAGCCCTAGAAGGCAAGGTATGGCTTCCCGGTATCATTCTACTGGGCTTTCCTGGTGGCTTAGCAGTGAAGAATCTGCCCACCAAGCAGGAGATGTGAGAGTTCAGTCAGAAAGATCCCATGGAGAAAGGAATGGCTTCCCATTCCAGTATCCTTGCCTGGGAAATCCCATGAACACAGGAGCCTGGTGGGCTACAATTCCATGTGGTTGCAGGGTCAGACATGCCTAATGATGAAGCAACAATAACAACCTATTCTGTCCTGCAGATGAACGTCAGGTAATATGTCAGTGATATTTTGTGACCTTGGCCAAACACAGTCTAAGAGTAGACACGCCCAAATAACACATTCAGTTTATATGGCAATGATGTTAGGCTGATCTCAATAACACAATGTGGACCAGAAACATCAAAGCTAGATAACAACTCTGGGATATTTGAATTTAGGGTGAGACCCATTCACCGTCCAGGCTGCATTCACTGGCAGATTTTTGAAATTCACTTTCGATCATCCCAGCAGTCATATTTCTTTAGCTTTTGGACTGAAGATAAGCAAGTTAATTGTTATGTCCCTTTCAAATGTAACTTGGTGTTCATTTTATGCCAGCATCAGTGTCGTCTACTGGCAAGAATAACACTTTTGGAAAAAGAAAAAAGAACATCCTGTCTGATCTTGCTGCATACTAGAAGCCTCTCTTTACGCTGGTCTCTGTCTCTCTGAGCCTCAGATGTTTTTAATGTGTTAAAGAAGGAAAATGATAAGTATCATGCCTATTTTAACAAGTGTATTGTACAAATCAAAGTGATTTATGTGCCAATCATTTATAAAGCCATAAAAGGTTACACATGCACACATGTCTAAGAATGATGGCGCTTTGGAGGGAAGAGCAGCTAATTAGGAAACAGAAAGACCTGGCTTCTAAGATTTACTCTGTAACCATTTGGGGTATGCCCTCAACCAAGCTAACCCTCAGGGCTTGTTCACCTGTCTATAAAAAGAGAAGGAAACATTTCACATTTCATAATCTCCGAAGTGGCTGTCAGGTCCGATACTCTCGTGTTCTAGTATAAATATATGGTATTACATATGGTATTATAAAATATGGTATTACTTTTGTTGTAAATGTAAGTTTTGCATTATCTGTTAACACTCCCACCATTTTCCTCTAAATGACTATTTTCCAGTTATTTCACACCTTCAAAGCACATATGTTTTATCTGTTTTTCTTGAGCATATTTTTCCTTGAGAAATAACTATTTATAAGCATCTGTGAGGTTTTTCCCTCCAACTCTATTCAATCCTCTTCTATTATTTTTCTCCTTTTGTATTCATAACCTTTCCAAATTAAATACCATTGGCACATTTAATTTTAGTAGACATCTACTTTATCCTTGGTGATAAGCTACAAGAAAGGAGACAGAGTATATGAGATTTCAAAGTGAGAGTAAATAACATGTTAATGAAATTCACAAATTACACTAAATTGAAGATGTAGCAAGCAACAGAGTGAATAGAGACATGATGCAAATGGACTCTGAGGGGTTAGAGACCCAGGCAGACAATAGAAAAATTGGATTTGGTTAAACACAAATTCAATAAGAAACACATTTCCTGAGAATACTGACTGAAGGGGAAGATAGGGTGAAAGGGTTGGGGAGGAAAAGTACATTAATGTTCTGGAAATATATTAGCTAATTCCAAGGGTCTGGAGGAGAAATTGAAGTGCATCACTCTATTTCTCTCATGGCATACAGGAAATTTATCTAGTTGTGCACCCAGCAATGGCACCCCACTCCAGTACTCTTGCGTGGAAAATCCCACGGGTGGAGGAGCCTGGAAGGCTGCAGTCCATGGGGTCACTGAGGGTCGGACACGACTGAGCGACTTCACTTTCACTTTTCACTTTCATGCATTGGAGAAGGAAATGGCAACCCACTCCAGTGTTGTTGCCTGGAGAATCCCAGGGATGGGGGAACCTGGTGGGCTGCCATCTATGGGGTTGCACAGAGTCGGACACGACTGAAGTGACTTAGCAGCAGTACCCAGCAAGCAACCACTGAATGATGACACCATGCCTAGCCTTTGACTGCTCTGGATGTAAGAGTTAAACAAGATATGATCTGGGGCTTCCCAGGTGATGCTAGTGGTAAAGAATCTACCTGCCAGTGGGGGAGATGTGAGAGATGCAGGTTCAATCCCTGGTTCAGGAAGATCCCCTGGAGTAGGAAATGGTACCCTACTCCAGTATTCTTGCCTAAGAAATTTCATGGACAGAGGAGCCTGGCGGGCTACAGTCCATGGGGCAGCAAAGAGTCAGACATGACTGAGCAACTGAGCACACACAAGACATAAACCTCCCTTTCCCAAACAGCTCACAGTCTAGATAGGCTGGTGAGCCAACTATTCTGGGGGATGAGGGCGAAAACAGAGGCAGGAGAAACTCAGGTAAAGGCGTGAATGTGTAGTATTCACATCATTTTGGAGACATGAGTTGAAGTTCACCAGGTGGACAAATTGCAGAGGAAGGTGGAAAACATTTCAGTCGGAGCAACACCTAAAGCAAAGAGTAAAAACATGAACCAAATCCATCCTCCCCCATTCTTAGCCCCACTCCATGACTGTCCACCCCTTGATAACTCTGAAGTAATAACTGAACTCCACCAAAGAGACCAGTCCAGTTTCCAAGTCAGTTAAATTCAGTTCAGTTCAGTTCACTGTTTCCACTGTTTCCCCCATAGACTGCAGCACGCCAGGCCTCCCTATTCATCACCAACTCTCGGAGACCACCCAAACCCATATTCATTGAGTTGGTGATGCCATCCAACCATCTCATCCTCTGTCATCCCCTTCTCCTCCTGCCCTCAATCTTTCTCAGCATCAGGGCCTTTTCAAATGAGTCAACTCTTCACATCAGTTGGCCAAAGTATTGGAGTTTCAGCTTCAGCATCAGTCCTTCCAGTGAATATTTAGGACTGATTTCCTTTAGGATGGACTGGTTGGATCTCCTTGCAGTCCAAGGGACTCTCAANTCCTCCCCCATTCTTAGCCCCACTCCATGACTGTCCACCCCTTGATAACTCTGAAGTAATAACTGAACTCCACCAAAGAGATCAGTCCAGTTTCCAAGTCAGTTAAATTCAGTTCAGTTCAGTTCACTGTTTCCACTGTTTCCCCCATAGACTGCAGCACGCCAGACCTCCCTATTCATCACCAACTCTCGGAGACTACCCAAACCCATATTCATTGAGTTGGTGATGCCATCCAACCATCTCATCCTCTGTCATCCCCTTCTCCTCCTGCCCTCAATCTTTCTCAGCATCAGGGCCTTTTCAAATGAGTCAACTCTTCACATCAGTTGGCCAAAGTATTGGAGTTTCAGCTTCAGCATCAGTCCTTCCAGTGAATATTTAGGACTGATTTCCTTTAGGATGGACTGGTTGGATCTCCTTGCAGTCCAAGGGACTCTCAAGAGTCTTCTCCAACACCACAGTTCAAAAGCATCAGCTCTTCAGTGCTCAGCTTTCTTTATAGTCCAACTCTCACATTGATACTTGACTAATGGAAAAACCATAGCTTTGCCTAGAAGGACCTTTGTTGGAAAAGCAATGTCTCTGCTTTTTAATATGCTGTCTAGGTTGGTTGCAGAGTTGGACACGACTGAAGTGACTTAGGAGCAGCAGCAGGTTGGCCATAACTTTTCTTCCAAGGAGCAAGCGTCTTTTAACTTCATGGCTGTAGCCACCATTTGCAATGATTTTGGAGGCCCTCAAAATAAAGTCAGCCACTGTTTCCACTGTTTCCCCATCTATTTCCCATAAAGTGATGGGACCAGATGCCATGATGTTAGTTTTCTAAATGTTGAGATTTAAGTCAACTTTTTCCCTCTCCTCTTTCACTTTCATCAAGAGGCTCTTTAGTTCCTCTTCACTTTCTGCCATAAGGGTGGTTGATCTGCATATCTGAGGTTATTGATACTTCTCCTGGCAATCTTGATGCCAGCTTATGCCTCATCCAGCCCAGCGTTTCTCATGATTTACTCTGCATAGAAGTTAAATAAGCAGGGTGACAATATACAGCCTTGACGTACTCCTTTTCCGATTTGGAACCAGTCTGTTGTTCCATGTCCAGTTCTAACTGTTGCTTCCTGACCTGCACATAGGTTTCTCAAGAGGCAGGTCAGGTGGCCTGGTATTCCCATCTCTTTAAGAATTTTCCACAGTTCGTTGTCATCCACACAGTCAAAGGCTTTGGCATAGTCAATAAAACAGGAGTAGATGTTTTTCTGAAACTCTCTTACTTTCTTGATGATCCAACGATGTTGGCAATTTGATCTCTGGTTCTTCTGCCTTTTCTAAAAACAGCTTGAACATCTGGAATTTCACATACTGTTGAAGCCTGGTTTGGAGAATTTTGAGCATCACTTTGCTAGCGTGTGAGATGAGTTTCCAAAGCAGCAGCATCCATCTCTCCTCTATGATGGGAGGATATCTTTTCTGAGAACCTCCCATTCCTGCCTGTCTGGAAAGCTCTTTTATACATATATATTTATTCTTTTTAATTAATTAGTTAATTAATTTTTGGCTTCATTGGATCTTAGTTGCAGCACCCAAGATCTTTTCACTGTGGTGTGTGGGCTCATTAGTTTCAGTTTTGGGGGCTTCTTTGCCCCTCAGCAAGTGGAATCTTACTTCCCCGACCAAGGATTGAACTTGCGTCCCTTGCATTGGAAGGCAAATTCTTAACCACTGGACCACCAGGAAAGTCCCTTTAAAGATCTATTCATAGGTAAGAAATTGCCCCTATGTACATTCCAGGGAAGATCTATCTCTCTACCTCTACCATCCTGTGCATAAGGCCAGTCTAGATTAAGTTTCTTACCTTCCTGTTTAAATCTGTTCAAATTTCTTCTCTCATATCTGGCATTTATTTTTACTGAAAGCCCTCTCATACACTACTGGCAAATGATTATTTCCTTTTCTCCATTTCCTACTAGTGCGTGAGATTTTGAAGCGCAGAGCTTGGATATATTCACCATGCTCCCTGAGCTGTGTAATCTCCTGCATAACCCAGGGTAGGATCTCAATCAATGTTTTGAAGAAGGGAGTCAGGAAACAGGCATATTCCTTCCAGCAGAAAGGAGAGGCGCTTAGGAGCGCCCAGGCTGAAGCATGGTTCAATCCCTATACTTTGGGCAAAGCGTGTGTCAAGGAAGGTGTATGGTGTGAGTCAGGTGAAACAGAGATGCAGTCTGCCTTTCACTCACTACCTGTGTGACTTCAGGCGACTCACTTTACCTCACCAGTCAAAAAGGAGACGAGAACAGCTCCTCAGAGTTTCAAGACTAAAGAGACCCTGCCTTTTAATTTAATGTCTGGTATATTATGCATATTACAGGTGGTGCATAAAGTTACTTTCTTGTCTCCTTAAATCTTGACTCTAAAAAGACCAGTTTCTGAGACTCCATTTTCAGGGACTGAGCCCAGGCTCGCCTTCAGCAACCATGCGGGGACAGTCTCGGAGTTAAGGAAGCAGTCAGCATGGTGAGGCAGGATGCTCTGAGCAGAGTGTCCACACTCAGCTGTGGAGGGAGGAGAAAGCTACTACCTGGGACGTCGAGTGAGTATCGTTTGTATTATCTGAGATAATATCATGTTTTGTTCCCTCTTCCCACTTCTTGGAAACGGCAGTTTGTCTTAGCTGCTGTGAGGAGGACTGACAAAACAGCCATCTGGGTGCAGTCACATTCACAGGCTCAGGTTAGCGAGGGTCTGCTCGGCAGGACCCAGGCATGAGGCAGTGTTCTCTGAGGGCTCCCAAGAGGAAGACTTTTGGTGAGGACGATCAAAATCCAGGTCATTTGGTCAGTTTTCTCCACTTGGAAGGAGAATCCCTTTCCAGGAAGCAAAAACACAGAGCTGAAACTGAAATCTATTTTTTATTTACCTACCAGTAGGATAAGAAAACAACATTTAATGGTTCCTGTTGTGGTGTCAAGTAAATTCAATTCTGAAATTGAAAAGAGAGAGAAAGAGAGAGAGAATTAAAACATTTTGTAGAGCTAATCAAATGGATTTACTACTCTCACTTAGAAAGTATGTGATTAAAAGAATAAAAATCATATAGTTTATGGCTTCCTTTATTTTATTATGACTGTTTTATTAGAAAAGACATTAGCTATTCGTCTATGAGTGATAGATGCCGAATAAACTGAATTAGGGTTATTATTAAGGCTTCATTAAGCCAAGCAATTTCAATCACTCATTTGTGCTCTCCTTAAACTTAGCATGCTAATTAAGCTAAAAGAGTGTTAATATTTGAAAACTCATCAAGCTCTGGGGGAAACAGCTCAAGCCCACCTCTTCCAAGAAGTCCTCCTTGAGTGTTTCAGCCTCTTCAGATTGAGTGATGACTTCTACTCTACATTCCCCTGCCCTAGGCAAGGGACTTAACACACTCTAGGGGGATATTACATGAACCATCTCATGAGAAATTCTCAATATTAGTAAATTTCTACTTCTGCCAATGTGTAAGAATTACACTCCTGTAAAACACAAACAGAAAACAGGACAATACAATACAAGAAACAAATGTGTTCAGATATTGTAAGTTGAGAAGCACAAGATTGCAATATCTGAGAAAAGCAACAGAAGCAAGGAGAACCCAGTCATCAGCCAAGCTTTCTGGCCCAAGAAGTAACCTATGGATTTTGACACAAATGGGAACATTGAATTAAAGTCCAGCCATCTTCTTGAGCTGGGGAGACAGAGGTGAAAGTTTGAGGAAGTCAGAGCAGCTAAAACCCGTGGATTCTACAAAGATCCCTTCCGTCTTTGGCTGAACAGCAACTTGTTCATGTGTAGAGAGAAACCCGTCCTTTGTAGTTCTTTCTATTCCAGCTGCAGTAGAAAGAGCTTGTTGACTACACGGGACTTTCAACAGAGACCCCAGATGACCTTATAAGCATGGCTCAAATAGCTCTAAAATAAAGGTGAATCTTGACCTGCCCTAGAAGAGCTTAACAGAAAGATTCAAAAAGATCAAATAAATGCACAAGTAACTCAACTTCCTGTCAGTAAAACCCAATACTCTAAAGGAATGCACTGGAGTGCTTCATGACACAAAATACGCAATGCCTGTACATCTATGGACTTCCTCCAAACAGTAAAAAATTCACCTGTAATGTAGGAGACTTGGGTTCGATCCTTGGCTTGGGAAGATCCCCTGGAGGAGGGCATGGCAATCCACTCCAGTATTCTTGCCTGCAGAATCCCCATGGACAGAGGAGCCTGGCCAGCTACAGTTCACAGGGTCACAAAGAGACAGTCACGACTGAGCTACTAAGCACACAGCACACACATCCATACCTCCTCCAGGGGATCTTCCCAACCCAGGGATCGAACCCAGGTCTCCCACGTTGTAGGTGGATTCTTTACTCTCTGAGCCACCAAGGAAGTCCAATTAAAAGTTACCAGACAGTAAAAGAATTAGGAAAACTGAACCTAGAAAGAGGGGTGATGGAATTTGCGGAAAACGGCTATGATAAACGTGCCACATATGCTAAAGTGTATAATGGAAAACATGAATATGATGAGAAAAAAAAGGAAGATAATAAAAAATTAACTAAGTGGATGGCTCAGCAGGTAAAGAATTTGCCTGCACTACAGGAGACATGGGAGATGCTGGTTTGATTCCTGGGTAGGGAAGATGCCCTGGAGAAGGAAATGGCAACCCATTCCAGTATCTACGGTTCAAACAGTCAAACACAACTGGAGCGACTTCATGCCCATACATGTGTATAACTAGTCACTTTAGAGAAGGGATTGGCACAACATTATAAATCAACTAGACTTCAATAAAAAATAAAATAAAATATTGTAAAGAGTGATCACACGGTTAAGAAAGCACCAAAGCTGGGATTGCAGTGAGATGCAGGCAGGTAACACTCTTTCCCAGAGAATGGAGCTAACGGGCAGAGGACAGTTCTGCCTCTGGTCTGCTTGACCCGACATTCCACGCTCACGTCAGGGTTCTCATCTACTCGTGTTATGCTTCTGTCTCTCTCTGCGCCTGAGTTCTTGGCTTTTGTCTCGCCAGATCCTCCTAAGATTTTCCTTCTGCCCAGCTTCTTTGCTTTGGCAGTGTCTTTTCAAGGATTTGAAGAAAGATGTTAACCAAAGTGACTTCCAGAATTGTTTTTCCTGGCTTTCAATGTTGGGGTTGGAAGTGAGGCTAGAGAGCCGCTCACTCCCTATCACAGCTGTATTTAATTTGTGTGTGTTTCTTTTCTTGTTAATTCTTTGTTTTCATACTAAATGAAGGCTGTATCATAAGATGACATGTATCAGTGGTCTGATTTCACCTGTGCCCAGATAGCACCTGGCCCAGAAAAGGGGATCAATAGTGCTTGTTACATAGAACCCTGGGGAAGGAAATGGCAACCCACTCCAGCATTCTTGCCTGGGAAATCTAATGGACAGAGGAGCCAGGTGGGCTACAGTCCATGGGGTCACAAGAATCGGATACAACTGAGTGACTAAACCACCACCACCACATAGAACCTTAAAGAAGAAACTCCAGGGAGAAGTCACGAGCTTGGAAGCCAGAAGGAAAAGGCCAGGCCCCTCCTTCCTTTACTGATCAGCTTAGTGACTTTCTTTTCTTCATCTGTTTTGGAGAGAAGAGCTCAGAAGGTTGTGGAGACACTCAGTGAAGGGCACCTGTTATTATCATTACTTTTGCTTCTCCAGTTTTTTGTGGAGAGATGAGCCTAATTAGAATCTGATTCATTTCTTACAATAAACTTGAACAAAAATCCTGCAATGTGATCAGTTAGATACTAAAATGTGATTGATTTGTGTGGTTTCACAAACATCAGAAATACCAGGCAGCAGAGAGTAATACGGCCTTGTCAAGTCCAAAGAAAACATCTCCTAATCTTAATCCATGTAGGGCAATCAAGAATTATGTCGACCAACATATCGTTTGATACTCATGATGGGATGATGGTCATGTGATTGCCTTCCAAATGGAAAAGTATTAGTCAGAAACTGTGCCGTTGTATTTAAATACATCAAGGGGAGAGGGGAATGGGCACAATTCCTCAAAACCTAAGTCCCTGGAGGGAAACAGGACACCGGAAACCAGCCAATTTTCACCTCATTCAACAATTCTCTAGGAAAACTGGAAATAAGACCCACACTTCTGGCACTCTTTAACTTCAGCAGCAACAGGCACATCTTAGCTGCAAGACTGAGTTCCCTGGGAGAAATCTCTCCACTTTGGGAAATGACTTTATTGGATTTATTGGCTGAGCAGCTGATCTAGACAGTGCAAGGTAAAAGCTCAGTGCTGAAATGGATAAGATTATGGTTGAAATTAATGAACCGAGAAGGAAATAGGAAGGTTGCATATTAAGCGCTTTCCCGTGAAGGTTCTGGAGATCAAAACGGAATGCTGCGAAACTAATGAGCAAGTTACGCCAGCCTACAAGGCTTCAGCCTCGGTAATGATCTTCCTCTTAAGAAACATATTCTAATCAAACCTTAGTCCCTAAACACTGTCTCACAGACAAAAACATTTTTTTAACACACCGGTTCCACAATACAGGTAGATTAAGAACACAGCAAAAGGTTAGAGAGGCAAAGATAACAAATAAAAAATTTTCTTAAACACACCATTATGGGTTTCATAGAAAGGAAGTGATGATTTTAAGAAACTCAAGAATCAGAGCTATTGACAACAGAGGGCAAGTCAGAATGCCTATTTGTTTTCAGAGAATATTGAAAAGCCCCCTTCAGCCTTCAAGATACCTCACTTTTACTGCTTCCAATTCAGATTGTTTCACAAGTAGAGTTGTCAGATTAAGTGTATAATGTTAAGGTAAATTTGAACTTGAAATAAAAATATATGTTTAGTGTAAATATGACCTAAATAAATGCATAGGTTATACTTATGGTAAAATACTGTTGTTAATTTGAAAGTAAAGCTAACTGGGCAACCTATGTGTTACATCTGCTGTGTGTGGTATCAGTATCCATAGGTGATGTAGCGAAAAGAGAAATATCAATACTACCGGGAAATGAAAGTACCAGACAAAACAGTTAGTTATTTGCTGTTAACATGTTTTACAAAGTGCTTTCTCAAAGTGCCTAGGCTCATTTTTAAACTAAAAGAATCCCACTGAGGCCAGTATTTGAAAAATATAATATTACGATTGTTGCTACAATGTATGTATATAAGTGTATGTGTGAGAGATAGAAAGGGAGAGAGGAGAAACAGAGAAGGTTATTAGTGCAAAAATGTATTATTTACAATAACAAATTAAAAGTATCTGTATATATTTGGTTATATAGTTGCATATGTACATAGACATGTATATATGTATATATATATGTTTACATCTATATATATAATTAGTTATCAGTTCAGTTCANGTTAATCTTTATATCAGGATGATCTGCTAAAGAAGGGGTAGGTTACGCACTCCAGTATTCTTGAGCTTCCCTGGTGGCTCAGATGGTAAAGAATCTGCCCGCAATGCGGGAGACCTGGGTTCAATCCCTGGGTTGGGAAGATTCCGTGAAAAAGGGAAAGGCTACCCACTCCAGTATTCTGGCCTGGAGAATTCAGCTCATAGGGTCACAAAGAGCTGGTCACGACTGAACAACTTTTACTTTTTTGTCTATGGTAACAAGGTATGATCAGTTGTTGTTGCTGGGTTTTAGCATAGAGGTACTCAATTTTTCTAGCACCATTTGTTGTTCTAAACAGTGAGGCGGGTGGGATCTTAATTCCTGGAACAAGGATCTAACACGTGCCCTCTGCCTTGGAAGATGGAGTCTGAACCATTGGGCCACCTGGGAAGTTCTGAGAAAAGAAATAAACTCTGAGGTGGAGAGAGACAGATACGCCTAGATGCCTGGGATGGATGAGCTTTCTAACTTAGAGCCAGCATTTAGCTCTGGGTTTCCAGGTAACCTAGGTAAAGGGAGGAGGTATAGGGCATCATTATTCTATTGCTTTGTGCTTCAAGTACTCCTGCAAATAAACCTAAAAAGAAAACATTTCATGTCTTCTTGGCCCCTACTTTTAAAAAAAACCCTGTTAAAAGATGTATGCAATATATAAGGAAATTCCACCTGATTTAGATGCCTTGTTTCTTTGCTTGTATAACACACTCTGCTTCCCACGATGAAGCTGACCCCAATCCTTCTTCACTTCTTCTACATATGGGGATTTTTGTGGTCTTCATCACCTACCAGCCCACCATAGACCCTGAAACACTGAGGGAACACCTCTCATGAATTTGAAGAAAACTGTCAGATTTGCAGAATCCAGCAATGTTCCTCGGAGAAGGCAATGGCACTCCACTCCAGTACTCTTACCTGGAAAATCCCATGGACGGAGGAGCCTGGTAGGCTGCAGTCCATGGGGTCGCTGAGGGTCCGACACAACTGAGCAACTTCACTTTCACTTTTCACTTTCATGCATCAGAGAAGGAAATGGCAACCCACTCCAGTGTTCTTGCCTGGAGAATCCCAGGGACGGGAGAGCCTGGTGGGCTGCCGTCTCTGGGGTCGCACAGAGTCAGACACGACTGAAGCGACGCAGCAGCAGCAGCAGCAGCAGCAATGTTCCTTAGTCAAAGCTATCTTCATAGCAACATGGGAGCCTAAAATCCCATAGGAAGACAAAAGATTCTTTGGATGATGAATTATAACATACTTTTTATGAAAGGAAGTTTTTGTTTTGTTTTGTTTTGTTTTAATGTTTTCCATTTAACCATTAACTAAGCCACTATGTTGGGGATTCTGAGGACATGTTCAGATCTGAGTTTTTGCCTCCTTTTATTTATGGTGCGTGTGTGTTCAGTCGCTTCAGTCATGTTCAACTCTTTGCAACCCTATGGACCATAATCCACCAGGCTCCTCTCTCCATGGGATTTCCCAGGCAAGAATACTGGAGTGGGTTCCCGTGCCCTCTCCAGGACTGAACCTGCACTTCCTGTGTCTCCTACATTGCAGGTGGATTCTTTACCACAGAGGCACCAGGGAAACCCCTTATTTATGGTTGCTTCATGTAATTCAGGATTCTTCCAAGAAATTATTATGATCCAGACGTTTTAATCTTCATGATATTTTGTGCTATTTGAAAGTGAAAGTGTGGAAGTGAAAGTCACTCAGTCGTGTCCAACTCTTTGCAACCCCATGGACTATACAGTTCATGGAATTCTCCAGGCCAGAATTCTGGAGTGTGTAGCCTTTCCCTTCTCTAGGGGATTCAAACTGTGCATTCAATTTTGAAGTCAATTTAATGGTGCAGGACAAGCACTTTCTCTCCTAATAAAATAAAATGCAAAATAAACAATTAATGTGTAACAGATAAAGAAGGATTGAAAAGTTTCCTGAGAACCTCTGGTTATTAAATATATACAATACAAATGCCTTTAACTAACATTCTACAGTAGCTCTCAATATGACCAAAATAGTTTAGAAAAATGCTGTCTTGAAAGATTTCCACACCCACCTGCAAGGTCTAACTGCAGCCTGCTGCCTGTTTTTACAAATACATTTTTATTGGATCAAAATCACCATCATTCATTTTTATATTGTCTCTTCAATATGCAAATATGGCAGAGACTCTGGCCTGAAAAAGCTAGAATATTTACTATTCTGGCTTCTTTCAAAAATATTTTCTGACCTCTGATGCAGAGAATACAGTCATAGAAAGAGGAGATTCTCGAGCCAGGAGTGGGAGTAGGAACACTGATGATCTGGTTATTATCAAAGGAATAAGAAGATACAGAGCACAGAGAGGACTCAGTGCCCACAATTCTGGCCTTTTTGTGTCATGGTTTAGAATCAATAACTGAATATTTCGCACTAACAATCCACCCTAGAAAATATGATCTCTGAAACTCTCTGAGCCAAGGTCAAGGACACAGACAAGAGGGAGACAGAGGGGACTGAATCTTTGATTTAGCATATACATTTGGAAGGTTGATTAACGTTTCTGAGTGACAATTTCCTCGTCTCTAAATTGAGGGTAATGATGTCAGGTGACAAAAATTAAAGAAATGATCCATGAAAAAACATTGGCCCAAAGTAAGTATTAATGCATGATAAACATTAAATAGGGTAGCTTCTTGGACTAGCTTGACTCCACAGTTCACCATCTATTAGATAATTATACAGCAGATGATGTCTTGGGGACAAGATTCTTTTCCTTGGCACAACTACTGCTTTGTTCTCCCATCACCACCTCCTGGATTCCTCACCCTCTAATCCGTACCTGGCTTCTCTGAACTCGGCTGCGTCTGTATACAGCTTTGCATTGCCTTGGGCCCGGCTCAATTCATGGCATATTTTCACTTCTGTCTCTGTGACCCATCAAGCCATCTGTCTCTATTGTTTAAGATACAGTACTTAATAAAATTTAGGACAAAGGAAATGTATTCCCTCCTGGGAGACAGTGAATATTATTAAGCCTAATGTTCTGCCTTCAATATTATATAAAGTGGAGATAGGATTGTTACAGCTGAAGAGTGAGTTTAATAATCAAAAGGCATCTTTAATTTTATACTATCAGACCACTGAAAAAGATAAAAGATGTAAAGTATGTTTTAAAGTCCCTAGAAAAAGGATATTCTTGATCTAGCTTATTGTTTCCTATCAAGTCATGAGTCACAGGTCAAGGGTAAATAGAGGAGAAGGACAGAAGATGCTGTTTTTAATTGTAGAGTTAAAGGGTATATGCAAGGCATTTCTATGCTTTGTCATTTCTAGAGTTATTTTACAATATATATATATTACCCTTAACATCTTTCATTCCTTGGTGTTCATGTCATTGCAATCCAGTAAGACAAAGCAAAAAATAACGTCCTCTTTTGGAAAGCAGATGATGATGTAAAGGGCAAAAATTGTTGTGAGTTGCTCTACATTATACAGTTATTAGTGAACCGGGGTCCAGGAAGCAGGTAAGTGGAGCATGGTTCAGTCCGTAGCTGGAGATTTTAGTTGGGGATTTTAGGTCAGTCCTATCTAAGGAACTCTGGACTGTGAATCCCATCAGTCAAATGTGGCCCCATTGTTTAAGGACTCCAAACATACCCTGGAGAAAGGGAAAGGGGGCTCATTTATCCAGTTAGCAACAACAGCAAAAAATGATCATCTAGTGTTGGCCAGTTACCCTGTTAGGCAGTGAAACACAAAAGAATAATTGAGACTTAGTGCCTACCCCATAAGAACTTCACAGTTAAGAAGCATATTATTACAATTAAAATACAGTGATTTAAATGCATATATAAAGGTAATCAGGGCACATATCTGGAGCAGAAAGTATGCCTGTTTAAAATAAGTTTAGGGAATTCTCTGGTGGTTAAGTGATTATGATTCCATGCCCCCAATGTAGGGGGCACAGGTTTGATTCTTGGTCAGAGAACTAAGATCCCATATGCCCCATGGGCAGCCAAAAAGTAAACACACAAATAAGTGAGTAAATAAAAATAAAAACTAGATTAAGCTTAAACATTTACTTATCTACTTACTCTCCAAAAATGTGACCTGGAGCAGAATTAAGTGCATGGAGAACTTCCTGGAAGAGGTGACCTCTAAGTTGAAACCAGAGGGATGAGTGAGACAAATTAAAAAAACAGGTTACAGTGACTTCCACCAAGAGGGAACAACACACAAAAAGCCTAAAAGCCACAGAACTAACTGCGAAGCACAAGAGTGAGGGGCAAGGTAAACTATGTATTGTTTGCTTAGTCATGTCCGATTCTTTGCAACCCCATGAACTGTAGCCCACCAGGCTTCTCTGTCCATGGAGTTCTCCCAGTAAGAATACTGGAGTGAGTAGCCATTCTCTTCTCCAGGGGATCTTTCCGAACCAGGGATCAAACCAGGTCTCCTACACTACTCTTTACCATCTGAGCTACCAGGGAAGCCCAGTGTAAACTATGGACTGCAGTTAATAATAGAGCATCAACACTGGCTCAGCTGCAACGTGCCACGCCAATGCAGAATGTTGCAAATAAGGGAAACTGCAGGGCCTGGGGGTTTGGGGAGAAGAGTATAAGGGGAATCTGTACTTTCTGCTCCATTTTTCTGTAAACCTAAAACTATTCTAAAAAATAAAGTACTAATTTTAAAAAGCGATTAAAGATGACAGTGTTTAGAAAACACAGTCATAAGCTATGATTAGAATGTATCACAGATAGACAGGATGTTCTTGGAGGTGAACAGAATCAGGATCATGAACATCTTGAAAGGAAAAGCAAGTGTTTTAGATCTTTATTCTAGGACACATTAATCATTTTATCAGTGGAAGTGATAAAATCAGATATTTTTTCTTTTTTTTCTTTTTTTTGAGAAACTTTTAGGGTCTCTTGGGAGAATGAATGTAAGGGATTTAAATTTGCGACCTGGAGCAAATTACTGAACCTCCCCATATTTCTGTCTGTAACATGTAATTAGTATCCTCTGACTCTCAAGTTGTTGTGGAAATAAAAAGCAAACAAACAGAGTCTTTCCCTAATGGTCCAGTGGTTAAGACTTCCCTTCCAATGCAGGGGGTATGGATTCAATCTCTGGTCAGAGACCTCAGATCCCACATGCCTCACAGCCAAAACACCAAAAAAACAAAACAAAACAAAACAAAAAAACCCCAAAACATAAAACATAAATAATATTGTAACAATTCAAAAAGACTTTAAATTGGTGAGATATTTCCAAAAGTGTCTGACCCCAAATAGTCCCTGAATTTTTCTTGTTACACCCTTCCTTATCAGGGAACATGCCTCATTGAATTCCTCCTTTTCAAGAACAGTAGAACACTTACAGTGGGTTTTTTTTAATTAAATTTTTTTTCTCTCTTGACTGACACATAACTGATATGTAACACTGTATAAACTTAATGTATAAAACAGGATGATTTGATACACATATATATTAGTAATGATTCCTATCATGAGTGTTAAGTACACATTTGTTGACTAAATGAATGAATGAATCTGAGAGTTATCTTGAAGGGATTGACTTTTGCATGAGGAGGGCTGGGTCCTCCCCAGTTTGAATGTCCTTCTCGTGACATTCCAACTGAGTTTTTAAATTCCTCAGCTGTTCACTTATTCACACTGACACTTCATTAGCACCATATCTGTTTGTGAGGAAATCTGGCAAAGTTGATTCCTCCAGGCAACTCGTTTGTACTTTTTGTCCTTTGATTGCAATTAATGAGATGAATTGTTTATCTACTTCCCATTATGCTTTGATGAGGCCCATACAAGTACATTCTCTAGGAATACACGTATTTAGTATGAGTGTGTTGTCTTACTGGGAGAGCAGTGTTATTATACCGCTTCATTAATGCCTGTACATGTGGTTCAATTAAGATTTACAAATTAGGTTTAATTAAGGTTTATAAGCAGTGAAGTGAACTCCTGGCTGTATTAAAACTGCTGATTCCTCTTCTCATTCTTCTTTCTTCCTTTTTTCTTATATAGCCTTAATTATTATTAGAAAAACATCAAGAGGGCACTGGAGCTGGAAGGGGGTCTTCTCTGAGCATCTGGCATCTATTACTGTCCCCACAGTCCTTCTATCAATGAGTTCCAGAACATAGGTGCCAGAACATATATTACATCTAGGTCACACCCCATTTGCATCACCAAAAAGTGTCCAGGGCCACTGGAAACAAAGTACTCATATCAGCTAAGTGACACTGGAGTAGTTACTCACCTTTTCCTGTTCTGAAAATGCAGAGATAATAACACCTTCTTTGCTATGTGACTACTTGCCGGGGTCCAGCCCCGGTGGATCCAGGGATTCGAAGGTGGGGACGGCGTCGGCGTCCTTGGAAATAATTTAGTTAGTTACAGATAGAGAGAAGCTAGAAGATTAGTAGAGAAAAAGAGGTTGTATAGCCTCAGCCAGAAAAACGAGAGCAAGAATGAAACGACATGGGGGAATCAGTCTTTCTGGAAACTGATCCGATTTCTTTATGTTGGGGTTTTCTTATATATCTTTTGTTACACATAGGAATGAACACAGAGTCACGTGGAGGTCAGCAGTCCTGACCTTTATCAAAATCAGGTGCTTAACAAAAATAAAAAAAAGGTCTTAGGGAATTTACATCATCTTCTGGCCATGAGACCTGCTGACATTTTATGATCCTTTCTTTCTGATAACCAAAAACACTTATTTCTTCCAAGGGTGTTTTTTCTTAAACCAGGCACCACCCTCCAAATAAATTTACATTCCTATAGGGTGAGGGTGTAGTGAGTTACAATCAAGAAAGGAATTTATTTAACCCAAGGTNATTGATCAATATTTTCCCAGGTGCCTAAGGATATGGAGGCCTGGCGGCAATCATTGACTCGACAATGAGAAAAGCCCTATGCTAATTAAGACTTTAAAATACTCCAAAACTCTCTGTTCTGTTTATGGTTGAGAAGTAGTAAACAATCCTGTGGGTAGTGGCAGGAGTATGGATAATCCTGTCACACAAGCTAGTCTGTCAGCAGAGAGGTTTGACCTGAGACACCCTTGTCACACCCAGGACAGGGAATTAGCAGCAATTATTGACACAACAAATGAAAAACCCTTCACCAATATGATTCCTAACCAACCCACTATACTAATAATTTCCAACTCCCCCAAAGAATTTGCCTTTAGTAAGTCTAAAACATCTCATGCCTCCCAGGTTGGGAGGTTGTAAACAATCACATGTGGCCGGACGAACCTATACAGGCGGGCTAGATAACCTTCAGAGGAGTCTGTAAGCTGAAGCACTCTTGTCATGCCCAGGAATTTTTATTGCCTTGAAGCTGCACATTAACTCCTTCTCCGAGAGAAATGGTTATGGGGGAGAGCCCCCCGTAAAGTCAGAGGTGTAGGTGAGAGCATAAAACAGACTCTGGTTTTGGGGTAGATGCTCGGGAACAGGGGGTTTCCTGAGGCTTGGTCACGCCTTTGCAC
Source organism: Redunca redunca (assembly GCA_006410935.1). Classification (NCBI taxonomy): domain Eukaryota; kingdom Metazoa; phylum Chordata; class Mammalia; order Artiodactyla; family Bovidae; genus Redunca; species Redunca redunca. The sequence continues at coordinate 725,972 of SJYQ01001749.1, forward strand.
ATGCCCAAGCCTCCTTCCTCATGACCTTTGCCATGGGCGGAGTTCCTCACGCTGGCTCCCGGCAACTACAGAAATCACTTGAAGTGGTTTTGGTAAAACATCTGGCATGGAGCTTAATAAATGATAGCTATCATCAGGTGGCTCAGTGGTAAAGAATCCACCTGCCAATGCACGAGACGCAGGAGATGCAGGTTTGATCCCTGGGTCAGGAAGATCCCCTAGAGAAGGAAATGACAACCCATTCCAGTATTCTTGCCTGGAGAATGCCATGGACAGAGGAGCCTGGTGAGCTACAGTCCATGGGGTTGCAGAGTCGGACATGACTGAGCAATTGAGCATACATCATTAACAAGCGTACACAACTTGGGCCTTTCCTCATGGTCTGGTGGTTACGCCTCCACCTTCCAGTGCAGGGATGTGGGTTCCATTGCTGGTCAGGGAAGTTCCAACATGATCGGCTGCCAAAAAAGCAAAACATCAAACAGAAGCAATATCATTAGAAAAAAGTTCAATAAAAACAACAAAAAAAATGGTCTACATGAAAAAAAAACTTTGAAAGAAAACACACAGTTAGATATGTTAATAAAGGAAAAAGGCAGAGGGAAGCTTGGCTGACCTTTAAACAGCAAAATGATGCTGTTGTAATGCTTCAGGGTGTCAACCAGGTCTCTGTCTTGGTTACTCTCTCTCTGTCTGTCTGTCTCTCTTTCTCTGCTTCTCTGTCTCTCTTGTCCTGGTTCTCTTCAAACTCAACAGATACAAGTACATAATGAATACCTATAAGGTGTCAGACAGTGAACAGAGATGTAAAAAAAAAAAAAAAAAGAAAAGAAACAAAAACTACAGCTCCCAGTCTGGAAGGAAGATAAGATGAGGTATGAGAAATAAAAGTCAGTGTCCTCTGAGGTAGAGCTAGGCACAGGTTTCAGCAATCCTGGCAAGGAAGGAGGGATCCTGCCTCCAAGTAAGTCGGTGCTCAGTTGATTGGCTGGTTTTGTATATGTAGACAGGGGCAGCGTGGTGCTGGCTCATTCCTTCTTCTTGTCAAAAGATTTCTGGTTTCCAAGATATGTGGAAAATTGATGTTGATATGAAATTCCACTTAATAACAAGTAGGCAGCATCAAGAAACTTCTTTTAGGGAAATGAGCTTCATGCGGCTTTGTCTAACTCACAGCCTTGTAGACTAGGAAGTTCAGTTCGGTTACTCGGTCATGTCCGACTCGTTGTGACCCCATGGACTGCAGCACTCCAGGCCTCTCTGTCCATCACCAACTCCCAGAGCTTGCTCAAACTCATGTCCATCGAGTTGGTGATGACATCCAACCATCTCATCTTCTGTCATCCCCTTCTCCTCCCGCCTTCAATCTTTCCCAGCATCAAGGTCTTTTCCAGTGAGTTAGTTCTTCGCATCAGGTGGCCAAAGCATTGGAGTTTCAGCTTCAGCTTCAGCATCAATCCTTCCAATGAATATTCAGGACTGATTTCCTTTAGGACTGACTTGTTGGATCTTCTTGCAATCCAGGGGACTCACAAGAGTCTTATCCAATGTAGCAGTTCAAAAGCATCAATTAGACTAGGAAACTAAGAACCTAATCCAAGACCTAGTTATGCCCCCCTCTGAATCTTTATTTCCCTTCCTTGAAATAAAACATGGAGGTATCTCTCTATGCCTCGTGTTCCCCTAAAAATCATTAACAAAATCCAGAGAGAAGGTGGATATAGCATTATGAAGGATTAGAAAATGCTTGTTAAATTGTATATAGCTATATAAACATAAGAGGTTATTATTATGTTGATTATCACTGTTGACAACGCCGACAAATGTGCTAATTATGCTCATAAAATGAAGATGCAAATGCTTTACTCTGGACTTTCAAGAGAGGCTTATTCTTCTCCTAAAAGAGAGATTATAAGCACAAAATATTCCTTTTTATTAGCACTCCCTGCAATAACTGTCCCGTGTAATATTAATAACAATAATAAAATGTAAGTCAGTTCCACATTATTTTCAGGGAGAAAAGAACATGAGAGCTAAAAACTTGAGTGAGCAGGAACTTGTCTCTTTTAATGATATCTGTAAAAAGGCAATGGATGTGCTAGTACATCTGTGTTCCTCTCCAACACCGTCTCGTTTGCATTTACCCTAATTCCTGTTTGCATCCCTTTCCTGTTTGGCCTCTTTTGTGACCTCAGTGGATGTATTAATAAAAATGACCATGACGAGCCCTACAGCTGATCTCCTCTATTGTCCAACAGACGTATCTTCCCCAAACTGTCCTAGACCTGTCAAGTGGTATTTATCAGTACATTTGGCCAGAGTCCTTGGATGAATTCTGATTGCATGTGACAAGGCTCACTTCAAGGACTTTTGTTTAATCTGGGTTGCACATACATGACAAAGCTGCTACCCAGAAAAACTATGACAACTCAGTTTTTCTACATCATTTGGCACAAACTGTGCTTGAACAGCTGGGTCAAACTTGACTAAAGGAAAACATATCTGCCTTGACTTTCCTTGACTGGTTCTGAAGGACACTTGGGCTTTACACCATTTCAGTGAGGCTCTATGTTGGGTCAGGCAGTCGTCTCGGTCCTGTCAATGATATAGGAAGAAATAACTTGGATTCTCACCAACAATTAATAGCTTCTTATTTGTCTGAGTGAACGTTGTTTAACACATTGCTACAAAAGTAGTGCCTGAAAGAAACATGAATTTATCATCTTACAATTCTGGCGATCAGAGTCTGAAATAGGTTTCACTGAGCTGTTGTTCAGTCACCAAGTCGTGTCCGACTCTTTGCAACCCCGTGGACTGCAGCACTCCAGGCCCCTATCCCTCACCATCTCCTGAAGTTTGCCCAACTTCATGTCCATTGCATTGGTGACGCTATCCAGCCGTCTCATCCTCTGGTGCCCTCTTCTCCTTCTGCCTTCAGTCTTTCCCAGCATCAGGGACTTTTCCAATGAGCCCCTGGGCTAGTATCAAGGTATCAACAGGGGTGTGTTCTCTGTAGCCTCTAGGGGAGAATCTTCTTCCCTCATCTTCCCAAGCTCTTGAAAGCTGCCTCTACTCCTTGACTCTTGGTCCTTTCCTCCATCTTCAGAGAAAATGGTGCAGCATCTTCTAATCTCTAACTCTGACTGCCCTGTATCCCTCTTCCACCCATAAGAACCCTTGTGATGATATTGAGTCCACATGGATAATTCAGCAAAATCTCCCTATCTTAAAGTCAACATTAACTGCATTTGTGATCTAACTTCCCCCTCCCACATAACCTGACATAGTCCTAAATCCCTGGAGTTAGAACATGGCTGTCTTGTGCCTTACCACACTGACATTACCTAAATTGGGAAACAGCTGGTATATATCAGCAGAAATCCTATAATGATATGAATTCTATAATCGATATGATATGTTTCATGCTATTTACATGAAGGGAAAGTCACAAAATACAACCCAGAAGGGGAAAAAAAGAAGGTTCACAGTGGTCACAAAAAGACTAGATTATAGATGTTGAAAAGGAAAGAAGAAAAAATATAGAAAAATATAGAATCCAGTTAAATTTATTAGGAATTCAGTCTTGTTCATGTATCAGCCAGAGGAAAGAGAGAGACTGTGGAGAAGGCACCCTTGCTGTGAAAAGCCTTGGTCCCTAAATAATACACCCAGTTTCTGCTCCTACTCCAGTGAATTAGGTACATGGATACACAAGCTCACACGGAAGGATGTGGCATGAAGTCTAGCCGGGCTTCGCCACGATCCAACGATGGAGAAAGAAGGGGGGGATTTTTGTGGAGGGCTGGACATCTCCATCACAGATTGGAGAGCCTGAACACTCTGTTTCCATGTTCAGCATCCTCACCCTCTCCTAACTTCTGACCTGCTTTCCCCTATTACTTGTACGTCCAGTTGAACAAATGTGCATTCTTTCTACTCTCGCTTATGTAAAGTCCCCTGATATCATACAGTGTCCTTGGACCCCAGGTCACAGAGCACACCAGTCTTATCACAGTAGACATGTAGAGGAGAGCAGCAGTAATGTTAAGCAAATAAATGTGGAAAAAAATAATGATTCAAGTCACTAGTAACATGGAAAAAGAAAAGGCGCTGGTATATGATTGAGTTCCACTTTGTCACTTCCTATAAAAAAATAGAAAATTTTAAGTTAATTATCTATCACTGTCCTCACTTGCAAAACAAGCATATCAATCCTTCCTTAAGGAGTATATTGGACGGATTATATTAGGATATCTGCCTGCAATGCAGGAGACCCAAATTTGATCCCTGGGTCAGGAAGATCCCCTGGAGAAGGGAATGACAACCCACTCCAGTATTCTTGCCTGGAGAATTCCATGGACAGAGGAGCTTGGTGGGCTATAGTCCATGGGGTTGCAAGAGTCAAACACGACTGTGTGATTAAGCACACATGCATGGTAGAGTATAAAAAATTTTTAGTCCCTTGCTCAGCACTTACTGGTAAGTTTTAAATAAAAGATGCTATTAACACACTTGCTATTTATATTGTTTGGCTAAAATGGTAATCCATTTCTTATATCCTCCCATTTTAAGGAAAGGAAATTAAATTTGAAAGATTAACAAGATTTGGCTACTTTTTTTTCCTCTTGAGTTAAACCATAAGTTTGATATGCAACTTTGCCAGTTATATTTCTGAATCAATTTTTGTCGCTTGGACTATGAAAAAACAAATCAGAGCACCATCAATAATTAAGCAGAGAATATTAGTTTTGCAACCACCTTCTAAGCAAAATAAGCGATTGAGAAATAGCTCCTAACATAATCCTTTTAAACAGCAAACATGAGAACATCAATTTCTACATGCATATGCTATTGTTTAGAAATAACCCTCTTGCTGATGTGTAAATTATATCAATATTATACTGCTTTATTACTTCAGAGACAAATGGAATCACCTTTCTAAAGAATCTCAAATGATGCTGAATTTAATTTGCAGTTCATGGAATCATAGACATTAAAGTTTGGGCAGGATTGAATCTGTGCTTTCACAAACGATCTTCTGGTATATGAATATTTTGTTACATGCTTACCAGGTGTGTGCCCACTCTCTCTCCTAGTACTGACAGAGAGTTTGCTACTTCATGGGAGGAGGTTTAATCTATGAACTGACCTGTACAGCATTAATTTTTTACTTAATCGATTAATTAATTCAAAATGAATGTTTTCTGCATATCAGACTAGGTATTGGTCACAAGCATAAGATTACTAATAGTCTTCATATTATGAGTGATTTCTGTAAATCAGACCCTGTGTGCTGTCTCTTTTAATCTTCCTAAGAAACCTGTAATTCAACTTTATTGTTAGTCCCATTTTAATATGAGAAAACTAAAGCTTAAAAAGATAATTTGCCTATTTCAGCTACCTGAATTCAGGGGAGAGGATAGCATCTCTTTTTAAATTCATTTGTTTGGAGTATAGTTGCTTTACAACATTGTGCTAGTTTTTATCGCACAGTGAAGTGTATCAGCTATAGGTTAACACATATCCCCTCTCTTTTTGGATTTTCTCCCTATTTAGGTTACCAGAGGGAGACAGTTTCTTTACTGCCATTTTCTGCTCACTCCTAAATTGCGTGATGATCCCAGCTCTTAAAAATTCTAGACTCAGTAATAAGGCATGAAAATAAATGAATTAAGAGACAAGTTAAGGAGAGTCACAACAGACACACACACACACACAGTATCATAGGAGCACAGGAGAACACGCTATTAGAATATATTTCTATTTGTTTTTCAAATCTATCCCCTTCAAAAAGTAAGAATTAAAATCAATTACTTGGCCAGATAAAATGTCAAGTGCCCTTTAAAGACAAACCTACATCTTGCTGGACTTTGGATTTTAGGTTCTAACATAGTGATGATATCAAAATTTACATTCCATCAGTTAGAGGTTATACACATATAAAGTCTTCTCATCATTACTGTGCATGTACAAAATTGCCTTTTACATGTGCCAGGCCAGGTTCTAGTACCTCCCTTTAGGACTCTTTCTTTGATTTCAGTTTCTTCATGAGTTCCTTTATCACATATTGGCCTAAATTAAATAATTACAGGAAGCTTATTTGTCAAGCAGCACTATGATGATGATGACGATGATGGAGAAGAAAATTAGTGAAAGCTGTCTGATAGTCCCCGAGATGGAACAGCCACTGGATTAAGGCCATGGACTCTGGAGTAAACTAGATCTGGGGCCGCCATTCACTACCTGTGACCTTGACCAAGGAACTTAGCCTCCTTAATCCTCTTTGTTTACCCACTGGTGAAATGAGTATTTTAATATTTATCATGAGAAGTACACAAAATAATCCAGGTGAAGTGTGTACATGAGACTCAGGGCAATTTACCGATTGTTGATTGTGTGACACCTTTTTTATAACTACGAAATAGTAACCGATTTCAGAAGTGCAAACTGAAGGCTGTACCCTTCCTCATAGCCAAACTTATCTTCCTATAGGAGTAACAAATAATACTTGACACATGTAAGGTATTTGATTATTTACAGATGCTTTTCTATTAATGATCTCATTTAACCCACACATGAACATAGGAAGGAGGCCATATCATTCTCATTTTGATGGTGAAAACTGAGACCAAAGAACATGAAAAGGTTTTCCTCGGGTTTTCCAGTGGTTTACCAATGGCTAATGTGACATAAAATAAAGCACTAAATTACATTAATGGCATCTTCTTGAACTACAAAACTTTCTTTGAATGTTTAAAATTTTTAAAACAATAAATTTTATTATCATCAGTTTATTGAGATTGATTTTATTAATTAATATTTCAAAGCATTTGCTTCATTTAATAAGACAAATTCTGCCCTACTGCATTTCAATGTTAGCTAAAATTAATGATAATATTATGAAAATTAATGCTTTTCCATTATCCATCATGACATCATCAGTACTAATGATCTGTTGCCTCTCTGCTGATGGCAGTTAAAAGGAGCCACATTTTAAAGAGGAGAGAAAAGCCTGAATCATTTTCAAACCAGTAAAATCCTTTCCACTTAGGGAATATTTGATTCTGTATTCATGCAACAAGCATGGTACAAAAATAACCTGTATTCAAAAACCCAAGGCATAATCAGGAATCTAGCATGACATAATTGATCACTACAATTAAAGAAACATTGGGTAAGTATATCCTCCCAAAGGGTTCTTCCATTGTTCTTCCATTGAGATGTACTTTCTAACACTTAAAGTCCCTTTTTCAGAACTTAACGTGGGATACTGGGAAAGAAAAAAATAAGAAGTTAGTAGAGATAACGGGTTTTATATATATTAATTGTTTAATGCCCATTTAACCACAAAAAATAAATATAACACCCTCATTCACTATACCTGAAACCAGACCTCCAGACAGGGTTGTACAGCTAACAAGAGGAGAAGACTCAACCTTTTAAAGGTAAACATTGCTGGAATATTAATAATTCATGCCTGTCAGCAGCAGCTTAATAGAAACTTCTCCTGAGGAGGGTGGGTAGAAATATTGCCCAATTTTGCCTGTGGCTTAGATCAGAGAATTGGGTGACTTTTATTTATAGAAGCATTGATTTGAAAAGATTTTGTGTAAATAATTGATGGACGAGACAATGATTAATTTGCCAACAAAGTAGATGGAATCTGAAAGTTAGAGCTGGAGAGTGTCTCGTAAACCCTCCTTCTTCACAGAGAAAACAGAAGAGTGAATATTTCAGGGACATGTTGTGCTGGGTATGATTAAGGACGAGCACTTAGATGTCCCTGACTCAGATTACCACCACATCTCTCCATCACCCCTTGTGGGCACAAAGATGCGTGTTCATTGGGAAGTCTATGAAATAAACAGAGAGGGCCAGGCAAAGGCTTCTACTTCCTTGCAGAAAGAAATACAATGAGAATGATTTTTTTTTTTGCTTCTTTTTCCTGTAGGAAGATTACGGGGCTTCCCTGGTGACCCTGATGGTAAAGAATCTGCCTGCAGTGTGGGAGATCTGGCTTCAATCTCTGGTTTGGGAAGGTCCACTGGGAAAGGAAATGGTAACCCACTCCATTATTCTTGCCTGGAGAATCCCATGGACAGAGGAGCCTGGAGGACTGCAGTCCATGGGGTCGCAAAGAGTCAGACACGACTGAGTGAGGAACACACACACACACACAGGAAGATTGCAGCTTCTGCGTCTTTCACTGCTTGGACTCCACGGTCGATGTGTTTCATCTGGTTGATTTGTCCTGTGTTCCCTTCCAACTCACCGCTTTTAGTGAGTCACCCTCAAGGGTGAAATTTCAACCCTACTTGGCCCCTCAAATAAAAGATACCTCAGATATTGATCCTCTGGGCTCTCATGTTAAATGTGCAAACACAGTATCAAATCTCTATAATAGACAACCAACAGGAGCTACTGTATAGCACAAGAAATTCTGCTCAATATTCTGAAATAACCTAAATGGGAGAACCTTTAAATGAATAAATACATATGAATGTATAATTGAATCACTTTACTGTATACCTGAAATTAAAACAGCATTGTTAATCAATTATACTCTAATATAAACTAAAACTTAAAGAAAAAACTGAATCACTATATTATACACCTGAAACTAATCTAGTATTGTAAACTGACTATACTTCAATTTAAAAAGACATTTAAAAAGTCTCTGTTGAAAAGAATAGACTATTAAAATATCCAAGACTTTCATCCTACCCTAAATAATCCCTAGAAGACAAATAAAGCAGTCTGTTTAAGCTGGGCTGTATTTAACTGATCACTGGTACAATACTCTAAAATGTCTATTACCTCAAACTTTCAATGACAAAAATTTTCAGTTTTCTAAAAGACCTCATGCATAACAAATATTATAGGACTAAAGACATCACTTTAGCTAGCTAAATTGAATATAACCCAGGGGTCTGAGCCATGGATGGAATTTAAAGTGACACAGTTCCAGTTAACCAGTGAATCATGAACAGGATTTGTGAGCAGGAATGTTTAGAGCAAGGGGTCCGTGGAGAAACAAGTTGCTTTTACGTCTGGGTTTTGCCAGCAGGTCACGGTGGGCCTCCAAGTTGCTTTAAGTGGCCTGTAGTTTGTTAGATGAAGCAGTAGGCTTAAAATACTTTGAATTTTAAAGAAGTTGCTCTAAGATTGTTTTTCACTTGAATTACAGATCAAATCCAACAGCTAAATGGTCTCAGTTGTCTGCTGTAATCTCTTCAAGTATTTTCTCCTTTACCACTGATAAGTTAAATGCATGAATTAATTTTTAACACCATTTCAAGTTTTTCAAATGTTTAACACCATTTTTTATCATTTGATAAAGTTTATTACCTTTCTTACATGTAAATATAGTTTCTATGTTTATTTCAGTAACATTTTAAATTTTCACTGGAGGCTTATGATTTGTTAGTTTTTTGTTTTTTAATTTTTCTATCTTTTTTGTTTTTTAATTTTTACAACGTTGTATTAAAGTAGAATCAAGTACCTTTTTAGAAATTAAATAAATATATGATTATTCCATAATCACTCTGAATACTTGCTATACATTAGGCGTTGTTCTTATTTCTTGGGGTTACATCATTAAACATATCAAGCAAAACATCTCTTGTCAAAAGTGCGCTTGTAAATAGGAGAGTGTTATTCACTCAGTCCTGTCTGGCTCTTTTCGACCCCATGGACCATAGCCTGCCAGGCTCCTCCATCCTTGGGATCCTCCAGGCAAGAATACTGGAGTAGGTTGCCATTTCCTTCTCCAGTAAATAGGAGAAGATAGATCCTAAATAAATGGTGAAGCATGACACCCAGCGTGTCAGCTCGTGGTACACAAGAGGAAAGAGCAGTTAAGAATGTAGGAGCACATGTACACCCATGGCTGCTTCATGTGAATGTATGGCAAAAACCACCACAATATTGTAAAGTAATTAGCCTCCAATTAAAATTTTAAAAATAAATAAACAAAATAAAAGAATGTAGGAGCAGCTGCAATTATGTCTCGATTGTCCTGGGCTGGTCTGGGAAAGACCCACTGAGAAGATGCCCTATGAGCTCAGAACAGGTGGAGGGGAGGAAGAGACCAGTGTACCTACCTGGAGGAAGAGGGTGGCAGTCAGAGGGAAGAGAAAGGAAAAATTACATAATATCCTGCAGTGAAAACATGCCTGGAAGCTTCAAGAAGAAATAAAAAGAGGCCAGTGTAGCTGGAGCAAAGTACAATGAGGAGAGCCCTGAGAACCAGAGACAAGGGTCTTAACGGTGGTGTGGGGGGGTGGATAGAGGTTATTATGAGACCTTGGGAACATGTCCTGGATGGGAACCCTTTGTGCCGCTTGAGTGATGAAGTTACAAGATCTGGGATATACTATTTTTTTTTAACTTAAATTTATTTATTTTAATTGGAGGCTAATTACTTTACAACATTGTATTGGTTTTGCCATACATTAACATGAATCTGCCACGGGTGTACACGTGTTCCCCATCCTGAACCCCCCTCCCACCTCCCTCATACCATCCCTCTGGGTCATCCCAGTGCACCAGCCCCAAGCATCCTGTATCCTGCATCGAACCTGGACTGGCAATTTTTTAATGGAATGATATTAGTTATCTTTTTTTTTTTTAAGAAAAATGTTTATTTATTCAGCTGCGTCCAGTCTTAGTTGCAGCAGGCAGGATCATTAACTGTGGCATGCAAACTCTTAGTTGTGATCTGTGGGATCTAGCTCCCTGACCAGGGATGGACACAGGCCCCCTGCACTGGGAGCTTGGAGTCTTAGCCACTGAACCACCAGGGAAGTCCTGTGGCTTAACACTTTAAAAAGAGCTCTCCTGGTGTGCTTTAATTTCTTCCTGGATCGGCTAAAAAAAATTACAATGATTTCTTCTTTTTTTTAATCTAGGGGACTTCCCATCTCCTAAGTGGCTAAGTTTGCTTTCCTTTAACTCTCATCCATTTCTAATTTTGTTATATGGTGATTACAGTGGGCTGTGTGAGAAAATGAAGCAGAGAATTCCTGTCATGTAATTATATTTTAAAAGCCAAGTAATAGCAGCTCCTTTTATTAGCATTAACAATTAGCAGACATCGTAGCTTTGACTGTGATAAAGGAATCCCTTCTAATGATTTTGTAGTGGCAGTTTCCATACCTGTCACATTGACATGAATAATAGAATCATGTCAAGAGGACATGATGCAAGCATTCTTTATCACCAAATACACAGAAGAACAACAAAATAATTTGGCAGATAATCATGAAGACAATGTCAAGGAGTCCTTGGTTTCTTTCTTTTCCCAATAATTTTCTTGATTGATTGAAAATACATTCTGGAGAATAAAGGTCACATCTGATGCTTTAGACTCGCAGCATCTTAAAAGTTGAAAAGGATCCTACAGATTATCTCAGCGACTAGAGATTCAGAAGCCATGGGGGCTAGCAGTTAACATAAATGAGTGGGAATACTGGACAGAGGATGTGGTAACCTGGGAAATGCAAGCAAGTCAAAAGGAAACAGTTACTTACCCCACGATGAGATTTTCCATGGAGAAATCTATGCCTAGTATCACCAGATCTCCTAACTTGCCAAGATACATTTTATGAAAAATAACTTTAATAAATATTTCACTTTGACAATATTTGAGAGTTGACCACACACACACATTTTGACACCCACGTATATTGACAGGACTAAATACAACACAGATATCCACTCCGATATTCTTGACTGGAGTATCCCATGGACAGGGGAACCAGGCAAGCTACAGTCCATGGGATCGCAAAGAGTCAGACACGACTTAGCATCCACACACATGCTGCTGCTGCTGCTAAGACACTTCAGTTGTGTCCGACTCTGTACTGGAGTACTGGAGTGGGGTACCATTGCCTTCTACACACATAGTAGAGAGTATTTTGTTTCCTGCATTTCCCTTGTGTCTCAGAGAGTAAAGAATCCACCTGAAATGTGGGAGACCTGAGTTTCATCCCTGGACTGGGAAGATCACCTGGAGAAGGCAATGGCTACCCACTCCAATATTCTTGCCTGGAGAATTCCATGGACAGAGGAGCCTGGAGGGCTACAGTCCATGGGGTCACAAAAAGTTGGACACAACTGAGTGACTTTCGCTTTCAAAATGTTTAATCTTGGTCCCTGGGCTACAGCTTATAACTGATTTAGTCCAGTTGAGAGTAACCGAGTTCTAAAGAAAGGAAACAACTACAATTTATTCCATAGCATTCCAACAAGTGAGTGGTAAATTTAATTAGATTTTGGAGAATGGATTGTCTTTTAACTTTCAGTGTAGGACAATGTTCTATGATAGTAAAATTATCGCAATATTATTCAGATATTCAAGAAATTTCATTGAATTATGCTAGTTCAACTCCCCCCTGCCCCAAATGTAATGATTGAGTTCAATAGCATTCAAGTATCTTTCCTAAGGATGCCATTTGCAAAGATGTGGATGAAACAAGAAACTGTCATACATAAAGGAGTCAGAAAGAGAAAAGAAAATATTGTATGTTAACATGTATATGTGGAATCTAGAAAAAACCAGTACAGATGAACTTATTTGCAAAGCATAAATAGAGACACAGACACAGAGAACAAACTTATAGATACAAGGGGGAAATTAGAGGTGCAATGAATTGGGAGATTGGGATTGACATATATCCACTATCTATAGAATATGCAGTATATACAATATCTATAAAATAGATAACTAATAACACATGATATAGCACAAGAAACTAATGAATACTCTGTGGTGAACTAAATGGGAAGGGGATCTAAAAAAGTATGAATATATGTATAAGTATAGCTGATTCACTTTGCTGTATAGCAGAGACTAACACAATATTGTAATGTCACTATACTCCAATTAAAAAAGAAAAAAACAGGAATGTCTAGAAGATGGCCTGGTATTCTTCCTTCTTCCTAATTGCATGTATTATACATGCACGAATACAACATCTATGATCAATAGGCTTTGGACTATAAATTCTTTTCACATGTGGCTCAGGCCCTGAGACCAGGCACCGTGTGTCATTCCTGCACAGACATAAAGATTTTGACCAGATGTACCAGTGCACACACAGAAGTGGCCTGGGCTTTCTCACTCCTAGAGGATTAGTGACTTCATATCAGCAACACACTAAACAACACAGCAGCCCAAAGTTTTTCCTACATCCAGCCTGCAACTCTAACACTCACTCAAGTTCATTATTAAAGCTCAAAGCCAGACAGTTCAATGCTGCAGCAAATCTCTCTCATCCCTGAAGTGAGCTCTCCTAAGAAGTGTTCACAGACTGGGGAAAATGAAAACACAAGTCAACCTTAAAGGGTATGAAATGCAGGGCTTCCAAGGCAAACACACTGGAGTAGGCTGCCATTTCCTCCTCCAGGGGATCTTCCTGACCCAAGGATTGAACCTGTGTCTCCTGCATTGGGCAGGCAGCTTCTTTACCACTGAGCCACTTGGGAAGCCCACTCTACTAGGTAACAAAGGCAAAATACCAGGGGTGACCAGAATTAGGGTAACAGCAATGGGCCAGAAGGGGTGAGGTGGGTTGCAGCTCCCTGACTGTCCCTAGCCCTCCTGCCTCATCTGGGGTCCCTCTCCAACATGGCCATTCTATGTGTGACCCTTCTTCAGCACCACTGACATCACAGCTTGGCTCTGATTTCCATGTTTGTGACATGCACTTAACTCCCCTTTGCTCCAGTGATGTCTTGTAATGGCTCCTTTGTTTTTTTGTTTTCTTACTTCATGCAAGTCCCTGGGGCCAATAGCTTGGCCCTTCCCAGGAGGCACCCAGGGAACCCCAGCCACCTGCTGGAAAGAATGCTGACTCAACCTGATACCAACGACAGCTGGGAAACAAATTTTGTCTCTGATGGGCTCAAGTCAGTTAGGTGTCCAGCTCCCTAAATCAAGGTGACTTAACACCAGGAGATTATGACTCACTTTGGACACATGCCCACACTGGGTAAATCAACTTGGTGATTTGAACGTGTTTTAGAGAGACAACTTGCAGTCTTGACAAAGTGAGGCTTGGGTCCTCAGTCCTCTGTCAGAGCTTCCTCTGTCTCCATCTTTCAATCTCTTTTACCAACTATCATTTTTTCACTCTCTGCACACACCGATCTCTGTGCTTGACAGAGTAGGAAATAAAAAAAAACCACAACACAAAATATGATATTTAAAGACAAACAGACATGGAATGGATTTCCAGCTTCCCTACCATCTACATGACTTTGCACAATATTTTCATCTTTTATAAAAAGTAGAAAATGGTAGATGTACTGCATAATATTTTGGTGAATTACGGGAGCCCATGTTTACAGGTTGTCTAGCTTGTTGAAGTTGTTTAATTGAATGAACTCTTATATTTGCTCGTATTTTCTTGTTTCTTCCCTGCTCCCTCTCATCCCCTTTTTTACCTATGAGATCTCCATTCTCTCTGCATCTCCCTTTGATTTGCATCTGTCTCTTCCTGACACGCTAGTAAAGTAATGCTCAAAATTCTCCAAGCCAGGCTTCAGCAATATGTGAACCGTGAACTTCCAGATGTTCAAGCTGGTTTTAGAAAAGGCAGAGGAACCAGAGATCAAATTCCCAACATCCGCTGGATCATCAAAAAAGCAAGAGAATTCCAGAAAAACATCTACTTCTGCTTTATTGACTATGCCAAAGCCTTTGACTGTGTGGATCACAATAAACTGTGGAAAATTCTGAAGGAGATGGGAATACCAGACCACCTGACCTGCCTCTTGAGAAACCTGTATGCAGATCAGGAAGCAACAGTTAGAACTGGA